>JAYKKM010000439.1:9025000-9457500 GCA_035772405.1 Chrysogorgia sp. JL179-B06
TGTGTATGATATTCGACGGTAGCAATGTTTGCACCAGTGACCCGTCCACCATTCAAGTAATACCAGTGAAATGCCAACGCTGACCCCCAGTCGTGGCACACAATTCACCACCTTCTCTGGTATATCTAGCAACATTAACCAAGCAGAGAAGTACTTGCAATGATGTACGAACCTGCAAGACTTGTTAACCGATTTTTCTGGCAGCGTATAATATTCCGCCAGATCGGATAAGAGGATGTTGCGTTACCATGCAAACATTTAACGTCTTGTTCGAATTCTTTTCTGACTCGTGGTAACTCATGTAGGAATCCAGAACTTTTATTTTCTTGCATCGTTCGGACCACTGCGGTTCCGTAATCACATTTCGCTTCGGGTTTAATTCGGACACAATTTGCATGTGGACGTCATTTTTGTGCAAGTGCATGATTGGTATAAATTGGTATAAATTCTGTGTGAACAATTGGCGCATGTGCACATATGTTTTTTACCAAAAATGGAAGTATATCTTTGTTGTACTTGGCATTCTTTTAGAGATAGTAAGATTGCTATGTTGGAATGCAAGCATATACGCTAAAGCTAAGAGTTGGCGTTTATATCAGAATTTGTTTATGTCAGAATTTGTTTATATCAGAAGTTTAAAGTGCACCTAACCCCCAAAATGATAATGCTATGTTTGAAAAGGCACTTAAAATGATGAGGAATGGCGCTAACAGTTCTTCGATGTCTATTTTCGTTTTTCAGGTGTTCAGTTATATATGATAATAATAATAATAAAAAGACGTGATTAGGAGCATTATACAATAGTCTCAATGCTCTTACAACAACATATTCTTAATTTTACTTATAAAATTAATTTCAGTTTAAATATAAGATAAAGCCTACTACATACTATGAACAAAAAACTATTAATTTTAAAAAAGAAAAGTCTTAAGTGCTGACTTAAAACTACTTAACATTTCAAAGCTTCTAATTTCCTGTGGTAATGAATTCGACAGTTTTGGTGCTGCAACCGAGAATGTTCTGTCTCCATGAGTCACCGTTTTGGATTTTAGCTCAAGTAGCAGATTTCGGTCAGATGATCTCAAAGCACGAGTATAGGTTTATATTTAGTTAGAAAATCAGTAATATAAACAGGCGCCTGGCCATGCAAAGCCTTGAAAGTAAATATTAGTATCTTAAAAACAATCCTTGATCTCACCGGCAACCAGTGAAGATTACGAAGCATAGGCGAGATATACGCTACGATTTTTTAACCCTTACAACAAGTCTAGCAGCTGTATTTTGAATTCGCTGTAACTTGCTCAATTCAGTTTCTGGTAAGCCATTATAGGATGCTATTACAGCTGTCAAGTTTTGATGTTATGAATGCATGCACCAACTTCTCACGGTTCTTTTTACTCAAGTATTTCCTGATCTTGCCGATATTTCTGATAGCCAAAGTGGCCGATTTACAAATATTATTTACATGAGTATTTAATTTTAGATGTCTATCAACAGCAACACCCGGTTGGATTATCACATCATTGACACATATTTCTGGTATTGGTTCACAATGCATAAAACGTGATGATAGATGGACAATCTCGGTTTTACTTGGATTGCATATAAGACCATTCATAGTACACCAGTTGTTGATGTCCTTAATACATAACTCAAGTTTAGCAAGAGCAGCAGGTCGATCACATGGAGATTTTATAGGCATACACAACTGTGTGTCATCAGCGTACATTATGCAATCAAGGCCATGCGATTTGATCACATCTTCCAATGGCGCAAAGAATAGTGAAAACAGAAGTGGAAGAACCCTGAGGTACACCATATTGCAATGGTTTGTTTGAGGAATGCGTATTCTTCACCATAACTGACTGTACCCGATCATAAAGGTATGAGTGATACCAGGCTAGTACAGTTCCACTAAACCCATAACGATGTTTAAGTCTCTCCAATAGAATGATATGTTAATGAGGCAGAGGATGACGTCAAATCAGGCAAACAACGTTGTGGCAATTTTAAAATCTGTGTATAACTTCAAAGTTATCTAACGAAATTTCGTGAAACTTTGCTGGTTCAAGTTATGTTGTCACCATAGTAACAGATTAGCTTCCAAACCTCTCAGTTGACATACAGAAGTCTTCATTTTCTGCCATCGCAAGCAACGTTTTCGATTTCAAACTTGGGAATTGCATTGGAAAAGTTATTGAAAACAACACATGAGAGAAAACAAATTATTTTGTTTTAGGAACCAGGAGATCTGGAAACTAATCTGTTACTATGGTGATAACATACCTTCAACCATGTTCTTTATTTTGGTAGTATGCATCCACGTGCAAAGATTCAAGTAATTTCATTGGATAACTTTGAAGATATATACGAATAAAAGAAGTATCACAATGTTGTTTGCCTGCTTTGACGTCATCCTGTGCCATTAACACACCGCATATAACTGAATGATCCTAAAAAGTATTCATGGTTTTATCAGGTATGAAAGCCTTGCGCGTGACTAAATACGGAAATGTCATTGGACAATTTGGTTAATGAATATTAATGAGTTTTTGAAAAACATAAACTTTATCGAATGCCGGCACATATGCTCAGCATAAGTACAGCGGCGTAAAACCATATATAGGTTTCCCAAATGAGTACTGTAGTTCTCTTATTTTATAATTTATATTTCATTATTTTTTATTATAATTTCATTCTTTACCGGGGCTTGATCAAGGATTTCAATCCCTAACCCTCGTCCCACTGGTTAGTGGAGTGACTATAATTTTTAGGCAAGCATGAACATTTATTATGATCAGACAGTTTGACGCACTCTGGCGAAAAAAGTTTTTGAATGTAACTTTAAAAGTTACAGTCCATGACACAACGTTTCGACATTTCAATCTAGGGTCTTGTTCAATGGTGATCGTTGTAAGGTTAGGATCCCTATTTATACCCTCATAATACAAATAAGGCTTCTGGTAGTAGACCGTCATCGCGATTCAATGGGGCGTGGGTGCCTCGGTGGGGACAACGTACCTGACAGTACCGCAGATTAGTGGTAATAATTTTGGAATTGAGGGAATAATAATAATAATAATAATAAAAGTCTTTATTAGCAATAATAGGCACAACAGACATATGTGGCTTTACAAAAGATACAAATAATAGTTCCTACAATTCCATAATAGTAATTATGGTAATACTAAAGAACGTTCCACGTTACTATACACAAACTGAAAGAGACATCTGTTTACAAAGGATCTCTTAAATCTCTCTGTCCTTATCTTAGGAAGGTAAAATCGTGTCCACGAAGAATCGCCCTCTTGGGAGGCAACAAATCTTATAACTGGCCTGCACTTGGAGGAACTATAACTTATAGTTTTCTGAAATTACTTTCCATAGCTTGTTGTCTCTCACTCTAATTATCTCTGATATCACACTGCACTTGGACGTATAACCAAAATAACAAAAACGAAAGGCCCGATTTAGAAACTTATCAATACGATCCAAGTATTTACCCTTGTAGGCGGAGCTACAAACCTCTAATCAAATTGCTTACTTTTTTGATCTTTAGGATATCCATAAAATTTACAAACTCGTAATATATACAAGCGACTGCTAGCTTTGGTTAATAAGCTAGCAATTTGAAGGTCCCAGTTACAGGGATTTTCATGAAATGTTATACCCAAAAGTTTTAAATGGCTTTTACGTAGGAATAAGGGGTGGTAATGGTTTGGTAGTTCTACCTCGCACCACCATCTCCCATGTCTTGGTCAGGTTCATTGACATACGATTACTCAGTGCCCACTCTCAATGTTATTGACTTCAACAAGGGAAGTATCACAGTTAGCTTTTACAGGAACACTAAGAGTAATATCTTGCATCAGCATACTTAACTCGTAAGTTGCTTTTAGAATATACTGGACTTCACCACCTTCTCTGGTAGATCTAGCAACATTAACCAAGCAGAGAAGTACTTGCAATGGTATAAGAACTTTTTACCTGATTTGCCTGATTCGCCCATTTCAGTCAGTCAGAGGCAGCGTGCCTGTACTTGCACATGAGGAATAATATTCCGGATAAAAGGATGTTGCATATCCATGCAAAAATCTAGCGTCTCGTTCGAATTCTTTTCTGAATCGAAGTAACTCATGTAGGAATCGAGAACTTTTACTTTCTTGCATCGTTCGAACCACTGCGGTCCCGTAATCACATTTCGCTTCGGGTTTAATTCGGATACAATTATGGACATCTTTTTTGTGCAAGTGATTGTATAAATTTGTATAAATTCTGTGTGATCAATTGGCGCATGTGCACATAATTAGTTTACCAAAAATGGAAGTATACCTTTGTTGTACTTGGCATTCTTTTAGAGATATAAGATTGATATCTGTTGGTTCGCAAGCATATACGCTAAAGCTAAGAGTTGGCTGGTTTATATCAGAAATTGTTCATATCAGAAGTTTAAAGTGCACCTAACCCCAAAAGTGATAATGCTATGTTTGAAAGGGCACTTAAAATGATGAAGATTGGATGGCGCAAACAGTTCTCCGATATCTATTTTCGTTTTTGAGGTATTCAGTTATATATCATGGTATGTTAATGAGGCAGAGGATGACGTCAAAGCAGGCAAACAACATTATGGCAATTCTAAAATTTGTGTATATATATATTCTTTGTAAATAAATGTTTGTAAATAAATTTAGTGAAACTTTGCACGTGGATACATACTACCAAACTAAAGAACATGGTTCAAGTTATTTTGTCACCATAGTAACAGATTAACTTCCAAACCTCTCCGTTCCAATACAGAAGTTTTCATTTTCTGCCATCGCAAGTGACGTCCTCGATTTCAAACTTGGGTATTGCATTGGAAAAGTTATTGAAAAAGTTATTGAAAACTGCCAACCTGAACATGTGCTGCACATGAGAGAAAACAAATTATTTTGTCTTAGAAACTAGGAGGTCTGGAAACTAATCTATTTATACAAAGCAAGGATGCAAAATAATTAATACAAGTTAAAAATAAAAAACAAACAAAAAATGGAGCAGTCTTGAACATGGTTGAAGGTATGGTCAACCGGACATATGTCCCATGTGAAGACCAACTTGACAAAAAATTACGGAATAGACAAAAATTAAAGACAACGACCAATACACTAGTTACATATGATGGGACAGATTAAGAACAGCAGCTTAAATTATAAGAACTGCACTTAGAGCAGTACATTTTCCAAGTGCGCATTCTGTTTACATCGAAAGAAGAGTCTAATTGAGAAGAGTAGTATATATAAAGTTGGTGCTTAAAAGAGAAAACAGGACGTACTATTACGGATGATCGGAGATAGATTGTTCCAGAGAAAGACAATTCGATTAAAAAAGGAGTTCCTAAAAAGAGAAGTCCTGCAAGGATTGGCTTGAAGCAATTGTCCTTGCTAGAACGGGTGCGAGACGAGAGGTGAGAAGAAAAGTTAACAAAAGAGGAGATGTCTGGATCGTAGAGGCCTTGTCTACATACAAGGCCTTGTCTAAATACTTTATTTCAAGCCAGTACGATATAGGTAATAAGTTGAGCTTCTTGAGACGCTCAGGATAAGACAACTCGTAGTCTTTAAGTATAAATTTGGTAGCTTGTCTTTGAACACCCTTTGATTAGAAACACTCTTGATTGGTTCGTTGTTGAGGTAATAGGAATGTGTTGGAGGGTTGAGTTTGCGAGATACTCTGAGCAGGAGCGTTTTTGACAGATTAAATTTCAGTTGCCAAGACAGCGACCAGTTGCACATAGAGTCGAGATCAAGCTGGAGCATATGGATCATCTAGATCATCTGTTAGTATATATGCAGGTGATAACATAACCTGAACCATGTTCTTTAGTTTGGTAGTATGCATCCACGTGCAAAGTTTCAAGTAATTTCATTGGATAACTTTGAAGATATACACGAATTTTAGAATTACCACAATGTTATTTGCCTAATTTGACGTCATCCTGTGCCTCATTAACATATCATATATTCGTAGAACTGTTGGCGCCATTCGTGCCCTTTCAAACATAGCATTATCATTTTGGGGGTTAGGTGCACTTTAATGTTTACATTAACCCAAGTTTATTCTTGGCAAACCTTTAATTTTTCCAGTATTTTCCAATGTAAATGCAAAGGAATTTTAAGAAAAGCTTTCCTAAATCAAAATTACACCAAAACAAATCTGGATCCACCGCTGCGTCCGGCTCATCTCCAAATGAGTAGTTCTCTAATTTTTAATTAATTTTTTTTTTTTTTTTTTTAATTTCATTCTTTACCGGAGAGTAATCAAGGATTTCAATCCCTAATCCTCTCCCCACTGGTCAGTGGCGTGACTATAATTATTAGGCAAGCAACATTAATTATGATCAGACAGTTTGACAACTTTAAACTGTTACTGTCCATGACCCCGATTCGACACTTCAATCAGTTTATCAAGGGTGATCGTTGTAACGTTATGATCCATATTTATACCCTCATGGAACCGATGATGACGTTATCGGTAAACAAAATGCAAATAAGGCTTTAGTAGACCGTCATCACGATTCAATGGGGCGTGGATGCTATTAATTGCTAAGCTTCCAGACAACGTCTCTGACGGTACCTCGGATTTGGAATTGAGGGAAGTACAACCCTTTCATTTTAACAACAGAAGTATTTGGTCATTCGATAGCAGATTTCCTTATGGCATTGGGAAAGAAAGCAGGATCTGCCTCGATGAACGATTTTGGAAGATCAACAGTGGACTTGAGGAATTTGTTAAAATCTCTAACAATTTTAAGGACATCATCTGGACCAACTTTTTCGAATCGAATTTCCCGAGGCCATGTCAGCGTGGGTCGACGACATTCCGTCTTGAAAGGCTGCAGATAGACTTTCATTTCTTCAGGTTCCAACTGTGTATGCTATTCGACGGTAGCATTGTTTCTACGAAAAAGTTATTTTTCAAAGCTATATCTTCACCACCGTCCGATTTTATCCAGTTTCTCATATCGACGTCAATCTATGGCCAGTCCTCCCATGTTGGGTATCCACAACGCTTTCCATATGCACCAGTGCCTTGATGACCCATCCATGCACCATTCAAGTAATACCAGCTGAAATGCCAACTTTCGAATTCTTCGAATTCTTTTCTGAATCGAAGTAACTCATGTAGGAATCGAGAACTTTTATTTTCTTGCATCGTTCGAACCACTGCGGTCCCGTAATCACATTTCGCTTCGGGTTCATGTGCACATGATTAGTTTACCAAAAATGGAAGTATACCTTTGTTGTACTTGGCATTCTTTTAGAGATATAAGATTGATATCTGTTGGAATGCAAGCATATACGTTAAAGCTAAGAGTTGGCTGGTTTATATCAGAATTTGTTCATATCAGAAGTTTAAAGTGCACTTAACACCAAAAGTGATAATGCTATGTTTGAAAGGGCACTTAAAATGATGAAGATTGGATGGCGCTAACAGTTCTCGGATTCAATTTTCGTTTTTGAGGTATTCAGTTATATGTCATGGTATGTTAATGAGGCAGAGGATGACGTCAAAGCAGGCAAACCACATTATGGCAATTCTAAAATTTGTGTATATCTAATTCAAAGTTATCTAACGAAATTTCGCGAAACTTTGCACGTGGATACATGCTACCAAACTAAAGAACATGGTTCAAATTATTTTGTCACCATAGTAACAGATTAACTTCCAAACCTCTCCGTTCCAATACAGAAGTTTTCATTTGCTGCCAGCGCAAGAAACGTCCTCGATTTCAAACTTGGGTATTGCATTGTAAAAGTTATTGAAAAAGTTATTGAGAACTGCCAACCTGAACATGTGCTGCACATGAGAGAAAACAAATTATTTTGTCTTAGAAACTAGGAGGTCTGGAAACTAATCTATTTATACAAAGCAAGGATGCAAAATAATTAATACAAGTTGGTGCTTAAAAGAGAAAACAGGACGTACTATTACGGATGATCGGAGATAGATTGTTCCAGAGAAAGACAATTCGATAAAAAAGGAGTTCCTAAAAAGAGAAGTCCTGCAAGGATTGGCTTGAAGCAAATTGTCCTTGCTAGAACAGGTGCGAGACGAGAGGTGAGAAGAAAAGGTAACAAAACAGGAGATGTCTGGATCGTAGAGGCCTTGTCTACATACAAGGCCTTGTCTAAATACTTTATTTCAAGCCAGTACGATATAGGTAATAAGTTGAGCTTCTTGAGACGCTCAGGATAAGACAACTCGTAGTCTTTAAGTATAAATTTGGTAGCTTGTCTTTGAACACCCTTTGATTAGAAACACTCTTGATTGGTTCGTTGTTGAGGTAATAGGAATGTGTTGGAGGGTTGAATTTGCGAGATACTCTGAGCAGGAGCGTCTTTGACAGATTAAATTTCAGTTGCCAAGACAGCGACCAGTTGCACATAGAGTCGAGATCAAGCTGGAGCATATGGATCATCTGGATCATCTATTAGTATATATGCAGGTGATAACATGACCTGAATCATGTTCTTTAGTTTGGTAGTATGCATCCACGTGCAAAGTTTCAAGTAATTTCATTGGATAACTTTGAAGATATACACGAATTTTAGAATTACCACAATGTTATTTTCCTAATTTGACGTCATCCTGTGCTCATTAACATATCATATATAACTGAAAAGATCGAGAACGAAAATAGATATCGTAGAACTGTTGGCGCAATACGTGCCCTTTCAAACATAGCATTATCATTTTTGTGGTTAGGTGCACTTTAATTATTACATTAACCCAAATTTATTCTTGGCATAAAGTTTAACGACGTGGAAAATATAAATGACTGCACCATTTTGATTTTGGCATATATGTCTTTACCAAAGCTCAACATCTGTCGGTGGTCGGTCCAACGAACAAAAATACGAACATGTTTTCAAATCAAAATACACTTTCAAATGCACAGAAAACCTTTAATTTTTCGAGTATTTTCCAATGTAAATGCAAAGGAATTTTAAGAAAAGCTTTCCTAAATCAACATTCATACCCACGAACTACACCAAAATAAATCTGGACCACCGCTGCGGCCAGCTCATCTCCATAAATATCTTGTCAACCTTGCTATATGAATTAACGATTTTGCCTTTAAAATTTAAATATTTACATGTAGTCACACTCTGACTCGTTAACCACTCTGAATGCGCGATCTTCCTCCCGTTATTCCGAAGAATAACAAGGAACGGTCATCAATGATTACTAATTTATTACCATAAAGGCGACATTAGCAATCTGCTTCCCGCTCAAAAGAAAGCACTACGACTCATCATCGTGGTTGCGAATGTAGTCTTCGTTAGAGAACAAAGACGGGACACATACTATAGAAATGATCCTAAAAAGTACGGTCTTACTTCCCATTTTCGCATGAGAACCTTTAAACTGAATATCATCAAGTCCCGAATGTGGGATAAGGAAATCTGATAGAAACATTCTTGAACGGATACATATCAAATTATTCAAATTTGATCGCAACACCGAATACATTTTTTTAGAAGCATATATAAATCTTTATCGAATGCCGCCACATATGCTCACCAATGAATTGCGCATATGCATAGGTGCACGTGCGTAAAACCATAGGTTGCCCAAATGAGTAGTTCTCTTATTTTATAATTTATATTTCATTCTTTTTTATTTATGTTTTTATTTTTATTTTTATTTCATTCTTTTTCATTGTTTTTTCTCGACATTAATGAACTCTTTACAAATCCTAGAAAATAAAGCTGCTAAACTCGCACTTGCTGCTCTACCACTCTCCTCCTCAACTGAAGCCTTAAAATAATTAACTGGACACCTCTGAGAATCAGACGACAGAAACATCGCTGTATTTTTATATTTAAATGTATTAAAGGTTTAATAGATTTTGACTTTGAACTAATTAGAAATAATAACATTCATAAATATTTTACAAGGACCAACAACAACCTACATCTACCTAAAGTCAACACAAACTGGGGAAAACAAAAACTGATTTAACACGCATCAATTGATTTTAATAACTTGGACAATAAAACAAGAAGCACAAACTCGCTAACAATATTTAAAAATGAACTAAATTGAAAAACACCAATTTATTTAGCTTCAAAGTGAATGTGAGAGCCACATAATATAATAGTAATGTAATGTGATGTAATGTAATGTTACGTTACTTAATGTAATATAATGTAATGTTACGTGACTTAATATAATGTTACGTGACTTAATATAATGTAATGTAATTGTCATTGTCATTGTCATTGTCATTGTCATTGTCATTGTCATTGTCATTGTCATTGTCATTGTCATTGTCATTGTCATTGTCATTGTCATTGTCATTGTCATTGTCATTGTCATTGTCATTGTCATTGTCATTGTCATTGGATCATCTGGATCATCTGTTAGTATATATGCAGGTGATAACATAACCTGAACCATGTTCTTTAGTTTGGAAGCATGCATCCACGTGCAAAGTTTCAAGAAATTTCATTGGATAACTTTGAAGATATACACGAATTTTAGAATTACTTTCCTAAATCAAAATTCATACCCACGAACTACACCAAAACAAATCTGGATCCACCGCTGCGGCCAGCTCATCTCCATAAATATCTTGTCAATCCTTGCTATATGAATTAACAATTTTTCCTTTAAAATTTAAATATTTACATGTAGTCACAATCGTAAATCAAAATTTACGTGGAGGACATACCCTAAATCCGCATAGACATATCGCAGCTGAGCCTCGAACTACACCACACTGAATTGCCCCCTGCTCATCCCCATAGATATCCTCCTTGCTATTCGTTTTTCGTAACCACTCTGAATGCGCGATCTTCCTCCCGTTATTCCGAAGAATAACAAGGAACGGTCATCAATGATTATTAATTTATCACCATAAAGGCGACATTAGCAATCTGCTTCCCGCTCAAAAGAAAGCACTACGACTCATCATCGTGGTTGCGAATGTAGTCTTCGTTAGAGAACAAAGACGGGACACATACTATAGAAATGATCCTAAAAAGTACGGTCTTACTTTCCATTTTCACATGAGAACCTTTAAACTGAATATCATCAAGTCCCGAATGTGGGATAAGGAAATCTGATAGAAACGTTCTCGAACTCGAACGGATACATATCAAATTATTCAAATTTGATCGCTTTTATATTTGGGCAACATCGAATAAATTTTTTTAGAAACATATATAAACCTTTATCGAATGCCGGCACATATGCTCACCAATGAATTGCGCATGTGCACAAGTACAGCGGCGTAAAACCATAAGTTGCCCAAATGAGTAGTTCTCTAATTTTATAATTAATATTTCATTCTTTTTTATTTTTATTTCATTCTTTACCGGGGAAGTAATCAAGGATTTCAATCCCTAATCCTCTCCCCACTGGTCAGTGGCGTGACTATAATTATTAGGCAAGCAACATTAATTATGATCAGACACAGTTTGACAACTTTAAACTGTTACTGTCCATGACCCCGATTCGACACTTCAATCAGTTTATCAAGGGTGATCGTTGTAACGTTATGATCCATATTTATACCCTTATGGAACCGATAATGATGACGTTATCGGTTAATAAAATGCAAATAAGGCTTTAGTAGACCGTCATCACGATTCAATGGGGCGTGGATGCTATTAATTGCTAAGCTTCCAGACAAAGTCTCTGACGGTACCGCGGATTTGGAATTGAGGGAAGTACAACCCTTTCATTTTAACAACAGAAGTATTTGGTCATTCGATAGCAGATTTCCTTATGGCATTGGGAAAGAAAGCAGGATCAGCCTCGATGAACAATTTTGGAAGATCAACATTGGACTTGAGGAATTTGTTAAAATCTCTAACAATTTTAAGGACATCATCTGGACCAACTTTTTCGAATCGAATTTCCCGAGGCCATGTCAGCGTGGGTCGACGACATTCCGTCTTGAAAGGCTGCAGATAGACTTTCATTTCTTCAGGTTGCAACTGTGTATGCTATTCGACGGTAGCATTGTTTCTACGAAAAAATTATTTTTCAAAGCTATATCTTCACCACCGTCCGATTTTATCCAGTTTCTCATATCGACGTCAATCTATGGACAGTCCTCCCATGTTGGGTATCCACAACGCTTTCCATATGCACCAGTGCCTTGATGTCCCATTTATGCACCATTCAAGTAATACCAGTGAAATGCCAACGCTGACCCCCAATCGTGGCAAACAATTCACCACCTTCTCTGGTAGATCTATCAACATTAACCAAACAGAGAAGTAGTTGCAATGGTGTACGAACCTGTAAGACTTGTCACCGATTTGCCTGATTCGCCCATTTCAATCAGATCGAGCGCAAGGCAGCGTGCCTGTGCTTGCACATGAGGAATAATATTCCGGATAAGAGGATGTTGCATATCCATGCAAAAATCTAGCGTCTCGTTCGAATTATTTTCTGAATCGAAGTAACTCATGTAGGAATCGAGAACTTTTATTTTCTTGCATCGTTCGAACCACTGCGGTCCCGTAATCACATTTCGCTTCGGGTTCATGTGCACATGATTAGTTTACCAAAAATGGAAGTATACCTTTGTTGTACTTGGCATTCTTTTAGAGATATAAGATTGATATCTGTTGGAATGCAAGCATATACGTTAAAGCTAAGAGTTGGCTGGTTTATATCAGAATTTGTTCATATCAGAAGTTTAAAGTGCACCTAACACCAAAAGTGATAATACTATGTTTGAAACGGCACTTAAAATGATGAAGATTGGATGGCGCTAACAGTTCTCGGATATCTATTTTCGCGGTTTTTGAGGTATTCAGTTATATGTCATGGTATGTTAATGAGGCAGAGGATGACGTCAAAGCAGGCAAATAACATTATGGCAATTCTAAAATTTGTGTATATCTAATTCAAAGTTATCTAACGAAATTTCGTGAAACTTTGCACGTGGATACATACTACCAAACTAAAGAATATGGTTCAAGTTATTTTGTCACCATAGTAACAGATTAACTTCCAAACATCTCCGTTCCAATACAGAAGTTTTCATTTGCTGCCAGCGCAAGAAACGTCCTCGATTTCAAACTTGGGTATTGCATTGTAAAAGTTATTGAAAAAGTTATTGAAAACTGCCAACCTGAACATGTGCTGCACATGAGAGAAAACAAATTATTTTGTCTTAGAAACTAGGAGGTCTGGAAACTAATCTATTTATACAAAGCAAGGATGCAAAATAATTAATACAAGTTAAAAATAAAAAACAAACAAAAAATGGAGCAGTCTTGAACATGGTTGAAGGTATGGTCAACCTGACATATGTCCCATGTGAAGACCAACTTGACAAAAAATTACGGAATAGACAAAAATTAAAGACAAGGACTAATACACTAGTTACATATGATAGGACAGATTAAGAACAGCAGCTTAAATTATAAGAACTGCACTTAGAGCAGTACATTTTCCAAGTGCGCATTCTGTTTACATCGAAAGAAGAGTCTAATTGAGTAGAGTAGTATATATAAAGTTGGTGCTTAAAAGAGAAAACAGGACGTACTATTACGGATGATCGGAGATAGATTGTTCCAGAGAAAGACAATTCGATTAAAAAAGGAGTTCTTAAAAAGAGAAGTCCTGCAAGGATTGGCTTGAAGCAAATTGTCCTTGCTAGAACGGGTGCGAGACGAGAGGTGAGAAGAAAAGTTAACAAAAGAGGAGATGTCTGGATCGTAGAGGCCTTGTCTACATACAAGGCCTTGTCTAAATACTTTATTTCAAGCCAGTACGATATAGGTAATAAGTTGAGCTTCTTGAGACGCTCAGGAATGGATAAGACAACTCGTAGTCTTTAAGTATAAATTTGGTAGCTTGTCTTTGAACACCCTTTGATTAGAAACACTCTTGATTGGTTCGTTGTTGAGGTACTGTAATAGGAATGTGTTGGAGGGTTGAGTTTTATTATTATTATTATTATTATTAAACTGGTTTACAAAATGCATACAATAACATAATGTTAAATTACTATGCATACTACAAAAATTATATTATGACTTTTCATTACTTGAATTAAATAAGTTTATAGCATATGGAATAGGACTATTCTTAAATCTATTAGTTCTACTAAAATTATTATAAAAACATTCCTTATTGGACCTAGTATTCCTTCTTGTTACTTCAGATTTCTTTGGGGGAAGTAAATAATTAAGTTTATGATCTTGTTTCGATAATTCTTTTACAAGTTTAATACAATGTTCTTTCCTCCTTTGTTCCAGCGTAGAGAGGTTAGTTAACTGTAGTACACTATCATACTCCATTCCAGGGAAGATGATTCTCAGCGCACGTTTTTGCACTCGTTCGATGTTAGTCCGCTGTTTGGATGTTAAACCTCCTGTCCACAAAACATCTCCATATTCCAGAATGGGTCTGATTACCGACTTATAGAATGATATCAGATCTTTCTTTGGGGCAGCATAGTTCTTTAGGAGTTTTAAGAAATACAATCTTTTCCGACATTTCTTAATTATAGCCATAGTGTTAGTTTCCCATTTTAAATTATTGTCAAGCCACAAACCCAATAATTTAAACGAGCAAACACGGTCGGTTGCTTTTTCATCAATAGATAATTGGGGGATGTCGGTTTTTTTCTTCCTAAAATCAATTAACATTTCCTTGCACTTTTTGCCATTTAATACCATGTCCTGGTTCTTGGACCATTCAATCACAGACTGTAATTTCATTGGCATTGACCCAATTTGATCACCTGATACATGAGATGATGTATTAAGAGATTCTGATAGAGTACTGTCATCCATATAGATAATGACCATATCCTCTTCGGTGTCGTTAATATGTTGACACGCTTCTACCAAGCCATTTATTTTAATAACAAACGCTAGTGGGCCTATTTTGCTTCCTTGAGGAACTCCACCATTTATATCTTTTAGGTCAGATGTTATATTGCCAATTTTAGTTCTTTGCTTTCGACCTTTCAAATAAGATGCTATCCAAGGCAGAAGAGCTTCCCGTATGCCCATCCTTTGCATATCTTCAAGTAGCTTATTATGATTGATCAAGTCAAATGCCTTGGTAAAATCAAGGAATAGCACTCTAACAACAATTTGGGGTCTTTCCAGTGCTTGATACCAATTATGTAATAAATTAAGCAATGCCATAGTTGTAGATGAACCAGTTAGGCCACCATATTGTGCTGGAGTTATGCTAGATTGAACATCTTGTACCATCCATTCAACCGCATATGATTCTTGTATCCTGGAGAAGATGCTGGTTAATGCAATTGGTCTTAAATCTTCCTCAGATGGTGGAGGTATAATCTTAGGAATAGGACAGATGTCAAATATTTTCCAAATGCCTGGAAATTCTTTGACATAAAAAGAAAAGTTGATAATATCACATAGTATTGGACCTATCAATTCAGCAACGTTTTTTATTATTTTTAGAGGCGGATCAAAAGGGCCAGTTGCTTTATTGGGGTTGATATCCTTAAGACGTTGGATGACAGATTCTACTGTTACTTCAGGAAGTGGAAGATCTTTACCACAATTTAACCATTCTTGTCCAATTATAGGATAATCTGATGTTAGGTTAACAAAGAAAGAGTTAATTGACTCCGCCATTTGGTACTGAGTAAATGGTTCTTGTGTCTCTTTGTTCAATAGGGAAAAGGTGGTTCCTTTATTCAATTTACATAAGTTCTTAACATTTTTCCACCACAAGCGAGGATTTCGTGTATTCAATGGTTTAATCTTAGTTTCATAAAAGCTTATTTTCGCTTTTTTAATTTCATAAGTGACCTTATTCCGATAATACTTGTAGGATTCTTCCTTCTTCTTAGCATAAGCTTGGTCACGTTTTGAAATAAGATACTTAATTCGTCCTGTCATGAAAGGTTTATCATTACAGAATTTCACAGATTTACTTGGAAAAAATAAATCTATAGCTTCCTCCAATGTCTTCACAAATTTATCAACTTTCTCGTCAAGAGTTGATGCAGCATGGACACTTTCCCATTTCCAATTCCAAAGCCATTGTTTAAAAGAAGTTAAGTTAGATGGTTTGATCGGGCGCACTTTAACTTTTCTCCTCGGCATTCTCGCAATATGGTCACTGTCCAAACTTTTCCACCTCACAATGGCATGATCACTTGTCTTCAAGGGAGCGAGAATTGTAGGTTTGTCATAAAAGGCTTTCATGTTAGTAAAGATTAAATCGAGAATAGCATCATTTCTTGTTGGCGAGCGAACTATCTGCTTCAAATTACAATGGGAACAGAGTATTTTAGAATCAAAACCATTACTTGTAGGGTTGAAATCACCGGTGATAATAATTCCGGAATCAGGGCTTTCGGTGATGAGTTTATCGCAAGATGATGATAAATAGTCATAAACAAGTTCAATTTTCCCTTGGTCCAAGTTAGGTGGTAAATAAATGCAAGCGACCACAATACGAGAAATTGATCTTGGATGAATTTTAGGATGAATAGTCAACCAAACACATTCAAACTCCTTCGATGATATATCATGACGAATTCGGTAAGGTAAGCTCCTATGAATGTATACAGCGACTTACTTTTTGTGAGATACTCTGAGCAGGAGCGTCTTTGACAGATTAAATTTCAGTTGCCAAGACAGCGACCAGTTCCACATAGAGTCGAGATCAAGCTGGAGCATATGGATCATCTGGATCATCTATTAGTATATATGCAGGTGATAACATAACCTGAATCATGTTCTTTAGTTTGGTAGCATGCATCCACGTACAAAGTTTCAAGAAATTTCATTGGATAACTTTGAAGATATACACGAATTTTAGAATTACTTTCCTAAATCAAAATTCATACCCACGAACTATACCAAAACAAATCTGGATCCACCGCTGCGGCCAGCTCATCTCCATAAATATCTTGTCAATCCTTGCTATATGAATTAACAATTTTTCCTTTAAAATTTAAATATTTACATGTAGTCACAATCGTAAATCAAAATTTTCGTGGAGGACATACCCTAAGTCCGCATAGACATATCGCAGCTGAGCCTCGAACTACACCACACTGAATTGCCCCCTGCTCATCCCCATAGATATCCTCCTTGCTATTCGTTTTTCGTAACCACTCTGAATGTGCGATCTTCCTCCCGTTATTCCGAAGAATAACAAGGAACGGTCATCAATGATTACTATTTTGATTTTGGCATATATGTCTTTACCAAAGCTCAACATCTGTCGGTGGTCGGTCCAACGAACAAAAATACGAACATGTTTTCAAATCTAAATACACTTTCAAATGCACAGAAAACCTTTAATTTTTCGAGTATTTTCCAATGTAAAGCAAAGGAATTTTAAGAAAATCTTTCCTAAATCAAAATTCATACCCACGAACTACACCAAAATAAATCTGGACCACCGCTGCGGTCAGCTCATCTCCATAAATATCTTGTCAATCCTTGCTATATGAATTAACGATTTTGCCTTTAAAATTTAAATATTTACATGTAGTCACACTCTGACTCGTTAACCACTCTGAATGCGCGATCTTCCCCCCGTTATTCCGAAGAATAACAAGGAACGGTCATCAATGATTACTAATTTATCACCATAAAGGCGACATTAGCAATCTGCTTCCCGCTCAAAAGAAAGCACTACGACTCATCATCGTGGTTGCGAATGTAATCTTCGTTAGAGAACAAAGACGGGACACATACTATAGAAATGATCCTAAAAAGTACGGTCTTACTTTCTTTTTTCACATGAGAACCTTTAAACTGAATATCATCAAGTCCCGAATGTGGGATAAGGAAATCTGATAGAAACGTTCTTGAACGGATACATATCAAATTATTCAAATTTGATCGCTTTTATGTTTCGGCAACATCGAATACATTTTTTTAGAAACATATATAAACCTTTATCGAATGCCGCCACATATGCTCACCATGAATTGCGCAAATGAGTAGTTCTCTTATTTTATAATTTATATTTCATTCTTTTTTATTTATTTATTTATTTTTATTTTTATTTCATTCTTTTTTATTGTTTTTTCTCGACATTAATGAACTCTTTACAAATCCTAGAAAATAGAGCTGCTAAACTCGCACTTGCTGCTCTACCACTCTCCTCCTCAACTGAAGCCTTAAAATAATTAACTGGACACCTCTGAGAATCAGACGACAGAAACATCGCTGTATTTTTATATTTAAATGTATTAACGGTTTAATAGATTTTGACTTTGAACTAATTAGAAATAATAACATTCATAAATATTTTACAAGGACCAACAACAACCTACATCTACCTAAAGTCAACACAAACTGGGGAAAACAAAAACTGATTTAACACGCATCAATGGATTTTAATAACTTGGACAATAAAACAAGAAGCACAAACTCGCTAACAATATTTAAAAATGAACTGAAAAACACCAATTTAATTAGCTTCAAAGTGAATGTGAGAGCCATTGTTCAATTTATAATAGTAACTGTAATGTAATGTTACGTGACTTAATGTAATGTAATGTAATGTAACGTGACTTAATATGTTACGTGACTTAATATAATGTAATGTAATGTAATGTAATGTAATGTAATGTAATGTAATGTAATGTAATGTAATGTAATGTAATGTAATGTAATGTAATGTAATGTAATGTAATGTAATGTAATGTAATGTAATTATAATTAATTGTAATTGTAATTGTAATTGTCGTTGTCGTTGTCGTTGTCGTTGCCAGACGTTCAGGTAGACTTTCATTTCTTGTGGTTCCAACTGTGTATGATATTCGACGGTAGCAATGTTTGCACCAGTGACCCGTCCACCATTCAAGTAATACCAGTGAAATGCCAACGCTGACCCCCAGTCGTGGCACACAATTCATCACCTTCTCTGGTATATCTAGCAACATTAACCAAGTAGAGAAGTACTTGCAATGATGTACGAACCTGCAAGACTTGTTACCCGATTTTCCTGGCAGCGTATAATATTCCGCCAGATCGGATAAGAGGATGTTGCGTTACCATGCAAACATTTAAAGTGCCTATAACGTCTGTGGTGATTTAACATATTTGTAATCTATGGATTCTCCTGAGATAAATTATAATATATCTTGTCAGCCGAAAATTTCATCTTCATAGACTTTTTTGCTGTTAAAGTTGACGGAAATGACGTCATAGCGGGCATCTGCAAAGAGGTTTTCATATAGACAGATGCCCGCTATGACATCACTTCCGTCAACTTTAACAGCAAAAAAGTCTATGAAGATGATATTTTCAGCTGACAAGATATATTACAATTTATCTCAGGAGAATCCATAGATTACAAATATGTTAAATCCCCACAGACGTTATAGGCACTTTAACGTCTTGTTCGAATTCTTTTCTGACTCGTGGTAACTCATGTAGGAATCCAGAACTTTTATTTTCTTGCATCGTTCGGACCAGGGGCGTGGCGACTGGGGGGGTGTGGGGGGGTGCGACACCCCCCCAATAATTCTAAATAGCAAAAAGTTGGTCACACAAGGGATTGCTGCTGGCCAAAATAAAAATGGTGAGACAGAAAAAAAAGCTAAAATTTGTTTTTTTTATCAATTGTCGGTCAACAGTTGGTCAATAAAATTTGTTTTTTTTATCAATTGTCGGTCAACAGTTGGTCAATAGCGCTCAAACATCCCCAGCAAAAATTGTATCTAAGTGAGTACAGTTGATGTATTCCGTAGTGAAGTATTAATTTCCGATCTGGAGACGGGAGACCGCAGACCATTGAAATCCGAGGCTCAATTGTTTGAAACCATTGATCCGTATCACTCACAAGCTCGCATGTCATTTGGCTAATTTACAAACCTTAAGTCAGTTGTGCAATTTAATGTTGTGATGCATGTTAATATTAGTCTAATTTCATCATTTTAGAAAAGCTCATACAAAAACGTTGCAGCCCAGCGCGCTTGTCAACGCATTTATTAAACTCGTTTGAACATAAACCCTTGCCAAATCCAACTAAAAACTTCTTAAAAAAGGTCATATTTTTATACTTTCTAAATTTCTCACTGACTTACTCTGTTGCCAGTTCGGCAGCCATTTTGAATAAAGGTTTCAAGTGCGATACTTCATGTAATTCGTTTTTGAACTTATTTTATATTTTGGAGACATTTTGGATACTTTTACGCGAACCGCCGGATATCGCATATTGGCGATTTCGCAAAAAGTTGGTCACTATCATATGACACCCCCCCAATCGTGATTCCTTCGCCACGTCCCTGGTTCGGACCACTGCGGTTCCGTAATCACATTTCGCTTCGGGTTTAATTCGGACACAATTTGCATGTGGACGTCATTTTTGTGCAAGTGCATGATTGGTATAAATTGGTATAAATTCTGTGTGAACAATTGGCGCATGTGCACATATGTTTTTTACCAAAAACGGAAGTATACCTTTGTTGTGCTTGGCATTCTTTTAGAGATAGTAAGATTGCTATGTTGGAATGCAAGCATATACGCTAAAGCTAAGAGTTGGCGTTTGTATCAGAATTTGTTTATGTCAGAATTTGTTTATATCAGAAGTTTAAAGTGCACCTAACCCCCAAAATGATAATGCTATGTTTGAAAGGGCACTTAAAATGATGAAGAATGACGCTAACAGTTCTTCGATGTCTATTTTCGTTTTTCAGGTGTTCAGTTATATATGATAATAATAATAATAAAAAGACGTGATTAGGAGCATTATACAATAGTCTCAATGCTCTTACAACAACATATTCTTAATTTTACTTTTAATAAAATTAATTTCAGTTTAATTATAAGATAAAGCCTACTACATACTATGAACAAAAAACTATTAATTTTAAAAAAGAAAAGTCTTAAGTGCTGACTTAAAACTACTTAACATTTCAAAGCTTCTAATTTCCTGTGGTAATGAATTCGACAGTTTTGGTGCTGCAACCGAGAATGTTCTGTCTCCATGAGTCACCGTTTTGGATTTTAGCTCAAGTAGCAGATTTCGGTCAGATGATCTCAAAGCACGAGTATATGTTTATATTTAGTTAGAAAATCAGTAATATAAACAGACGCCTGGCCATGCAAAGCCTTGAAAGTAAATATTAGTATCTTAAAAACAATCCTTGATCTCACCGGCAACCAGTGAAGATTACGAAGCATAGGCGAGATATATGCTACGATTTTTTTACCCCTACAACAAGTCTAGCAGCTGTATTTTGAATTCGCTGTAACTTGCTCAATTCAGTTTCTGCAGGTAAGCCATTATAGGATGCTATTACAGCTGTCAAGTTTTGATGTTATGAATGCATGCACCAACTTCTCACGGTTCTTTTTACTCAAGTATTTCCTGATCTTGCCGATATTTCTGATAGCCAAAGTGGCCGATTTACAAATGTTATTTACATGAGTATTTAATTTTAGATGCCTATCAACAGCAACACCCGGTTGGATTATCACATCATTGACACATATTTCTGGTATTGGTTCACAATGCATAAAACGTGATGATAGATGGACAATCTCGGTTTTACTTGGATTGCATATAAGACCATTCATAGTACACCAGTTGTTGATGTCCTTAATACATAACTCAAGTTTAGCAAGAGCAGCAGGTCGATCACATGGAGATTTTATAGGCATACACAACTGTGTGTCATCAGCGTACATTATGCAATCAAGGCCATGCGATTTGATCACATCTTCCAATGGCGCAAAGAATAGTGAAAACAGAAGTGGAAGAACCCTGAGGTACACCATATTGCAATGGTTTGTTTGAGGAATGCGTATTCTTCACCATAACTGACTGTACCCGATCATAAAGGTATGAGTGATACCAGGCTAGTACAGTTCCACTAAACCCATAACGATGTTTAAGTCTCTCCAATAGAATGATATGTTAATGAGGCAGAGGATGACGTCAAATCAGGCAAACAACATTGTGGCAATTTTAAAATCTGTGTATAACTTCAAAGTTATCTAACGAAATTTCGTGAAACTTTGCTGGTTCAAGTTATGTTGTCACCATAGTAACAGATTAGCTTCCAAACCTCTCAGTTGACATACAGAAGTCTTCATTTTCTGCCATCGCAAGCAACGTTTTCGATTTCAAACTTGGGAATTGCATTGGAAACGTTATTGAAAACAACACATGAGAGAAAACAAATTATTTTGTTTTAGGAACCAGGAGATCTGGAAACTAATCTGTTACTATGGTGATAACATACCTTCAACCATGTTCTTTATTTTGGTAGTATGCATCCACGTGCAAAGATTCAAGTAATTTCATTGGATAACTTTGAAGATATATACGAATAAAAGAAGTATCACAATGTTGTTTGCCTGCTTTGACGTCATCCTGTGCCCATTAACACACCGCATATAACTGAATAGCTCGAGAACGAAAATAGATATCAAAGAACTGTTAGCGTCATTCGTGCCCTTTTTGGGGTTAGGTTCATTTTAATGTTTATATTAACCCAAGTTTATTCTTGGAATAAAGTTTGACGTGGAAAATATAAATGTCTGCAGCCATTTTGATTTTGGCATTTATGTTTTTACCAAAGCTCAACATCTGTCGGTGGTCGGTCCAACGAACAAAAATACGAACATGTTTTCAAATCTACATACACTTTCAAATGCATAGAAAACCTTTAATTTTTCGAGTATTTTCCAATGTAAATGCAAAGGAATTTTAAGAAAAGCTTTCCTAGATCAAAATTTATATCCAAGCTCCCATAGAGATATTGAAGCTAGATGTACGCCGCGAACTACACCAAAACAAATCTTCATCCACCGCTGCGGCCAGCTCATCGCCATAAATATCTTGTCAACCTTGCTATATTAATTAATAATATTTCCTTTAAAATTTAAATATTTACATGTTGTCACACTCGTTTACCACTCTGAATGCGCGATCTTCCTCCCGTTATTCCGAAGAGTAACAAGGAACGATCATGAATGATTACTAATTTATCACCATAAAAGGCGACATTAGCAATCTGCTTCCCACTCAAAAGAAAGCACTACGACTCATCATCGTGGTTGCGAATGTAGTCTTCGTTAGAGAACAAAGACGGGACACATACTATAGAAATGATCCTAAAAAGTATTCATGGTTTTATCAGGTATGAAAGCCTTGCGCGTGACTAAATACGGAAATGTGATTGGACAATTTGGTTAATGAATATTAATGAGTTTTTGAAAAACATAAACTTTATCGAATGCCGGCACATATGCTCAGCATAAGTACATAAGATAATGAGTACTGTAGTTCTCTTATTTTATAATTTATATTTCATTATTTTTTATTATAATTTCATTCTTTACCGGGGCTTGATCAAGGATTTCAATCCCTAACCCTCGTCGCACTTGTTAGTGGAGTGACTATAATTTTTAGGCAAGCATGAACATTAATTATGATCAGACAGTTTGACTCACTCTGGCGAAAAAAGTTTTGAACGTAACTTTAAAAGTTACTGTCCATGACACAACGTTTCGACACTTCAATCAAGGGTCTTTATCAAGGGTGATCGTTGTAACGTTATGATCCCTATTTATACCCTCATGGAACCGATGATGACGTTATCGGTTAACAAAATGCAAATAAGGCTTTAGTAGACCGTCATCACGATTCAATGGGGCGTGGATGCTATTAATATGCCAAGAGTCCAGACAACGTCTCTGACGGTACCGCGGATTAGTGGTAATAATTTTGGAATTGAGGGAAGTACAACCCTTTCATTTTTAAAACAGAAGTATTTGGTCATTCGATAGCAGATTTCCTTATGGCATTGGGAAAGAAAGCAGGATCTGCCTCGATGAACAATTTTGGAAGATCAACTGTGGACTTGAGGAATTTGTTAAAATCTTTAACAATTTTAAGGACATCATCTGGACCAACTTTTTCGAATCGAATTTCCCGAGGCCATGTCAGCGTGGGTCGACGACATACCCCGTCTTGCTTGAAAGGCTGCAGATACACTTTCATTTCTTCAGGTTCCAACTGAGTATGCTATTCGACGGTAGCATTGTTTCTACGAAAAAGTTATTTTTCAGAGCTATATCTTCACCACCGTCCGATTTTATCCAGTTTCCCATATCGACGTCAATCTATGGCCAGTCCTCCCATGTTGGGTATCCACAACGCTTTCCATATGCACCAGTGCCTTCATGACCCGTCCATGCACCATTCAAGTAATACCAGTGAAATGCCAACGCTGACCCCCAATCGTGGCGCACAATTCACCACCTTCTCTGGTAGATCTATCAACATTAACCAAACAGAGTAGTAGTTGCAATGGTGTACGAACCTGTAAGACTTGTCACCCGATTTGCCTGATTCGCTCATTTCAATCAGATCGAGCGCAAGGCAGCGTGCCTGTGCTTGCACTGCATGAGGAATAATATTCCGGATAAGAGGATATTGCATATCCATGCAAAAATCTAGCGTCTCGTTCGAATTATTTTCTGAATCGAAGTAACTCATGTAGGAATCGAGAACTTTTATTTTCTTGCATCGTTCGAACCACTGCGATCCCGTTCTCACATTTCGCTTTGGGTTCATGTGCACATGATTAGTTTACCAAAAATGGAAGTATACCTTTGTTGTACTTGGCATTCTTTTAGAGATATAAGATTGATATCTGTTGGAATGCAAGCATATACGCTAAAGCTAAGAGTTGGCTGGTTTATATCAGAATTTGTTGGAAGTTTAAAGTGCACCTAACCCCAAAAGTGATAATGCTATGTTTGAAAGGGCACTTAAAATTATGAAGATTGGATGGCGCTAACAGTTCTCCGATATCTATTTTCGTTTTTGAGGTATTCAGTTATATATCATGGTATGTTAATGGCAAGAGGATGACGTCAAAGCAGGAAAACAACATTGTGGCAATTCTAAAATTTGTGTTTATCTAATTCAATTGTTATCTAACGAAATTTCGTGAAACTTTGCAAGTGCATACATACTACCAAACTAAAGAACATGGTTCAAGTTATGTTGTCACCATAGTAACAGATTAACTTCCAAACCTCTCCGTTCCAATACAGAAGTTTTCATTTTCTGCCATCGCAAGTAACGTCCTCGATTTCAAACTTGCATTGGAAATTATTGAAAAAGTTATTGAAAACTGCCAACCTGAACATGTGCTGCATATGAGAGAAAACAAATTATTTTGTCTTAGAAACTAGGTGGTTTGGAAACTAATCTATTTATACCAAGCAAGGATGCAAAATAATTAATACAAGTTAAAAATAAAAATACAAACAAAAAATGGATCAGTCTTGAACATGGTTTAAGGTATGATCAACAGGACATATGTCCCATGTGAAGACCAACCTGACAAAAAATTACGGAATAGACATAAATTAAAGACAAGGACTAATACACTAATTACATATAATAGGACAGATTAAGAACAGCAGCTTAAATTATATGAACGGCACTTAGAGCAGTACGTTTTCCAAGTGCGCATTCTGTTTACATCGAAAGAAGAGTCTAATTGAGAAGAGTAGTATATATAAAGTTGGTGCTTAAAAGAGAAAATGATCGGATATAGATTGATGATCGGATATAGATTGTTCCAGAGAAAGACAATTCGATTAAAAAATAGTTCCTAAAAAGAGAAGTCCTGTAATGATAGGCTTGAAGCAAATTTTCCTTGCTAGAACGGGTGCGAGACGAGAGGTGAGAAGAAAAGGTAACAAAAGAGGAGATGTCTAGATCGTAGAGGCCTTGTCTACATTTGAAAAAAAGACGAGATCCTTTATTTCAAGCCAGTACGATATAGGTAATAAGTTGAGCTTTCTTGAGACGCTCAGGATAAGACAACTCGTAGTCTTGAAATATAAATTTGGTAGCTTGTCTTTGAACGCAAGATCAAGTGATCAAGGAGCGCAAGATCACGTGACGAACCTTGAGGTGTCCAGATCTCACTAGCGTGAGACAAGTGAGATCGGACGAGAGCAAGATTGAGTATCCGACGGCAACGACTATCAATTAATTGAGTTAAATTCATGCGAAGAAAGCCAAGCAAGCAGTTGGCTTTATTAGTACAGCTGGCAATATGAGGGGACCATTTAAGGTCATTGCTGACAACCACACCCAAGTCGACTTGATTAGAAACACTCTTGATTGGTTCGTTGTTGAGGTAACAGGAATGTGTTGGAGGGTTGCGTTTGCGAGATACTCTGAGCAGGAGCGTCTTAGACAGATTAAATTTCAGTTGCCAAGACAGCGACCAGTTGCACATAGATTCGAGATCAAGCTGGAGCATATGGATCATCTAGATCATCTGTTAGTATATATGCAGGTGATAACATAACCTGAACCATGTTCTTTAGTTTGGTGGTATGCATCCACGTGCAAAGTTTCAAGTAATTTCATTGGATAACTTTCAAGATATACACGAATTTTAGAATTACCACAATGTTATTTGCCTAATTTGACGTCATCCTGTGCCTCATTAACATATCATATATAACTGAAAAGATCGAGAACGAAAATAGATATCGTAGAACTGTTGGCGCAATTCGTGCCCTTTCAAACATAGCATTATCATTTTTGGGGTTTGGTGTACTTTAATGTTTACATTAACCCAAATTTATTCTTGGCATAAAGTTTAACGACGTGGAAAATATAAATGACTGCACCATTTGGATTTTGGCATATATGTCTTTACCAAAGCTCAACATCTGTCGGTGGTCGGTCCAACGAACAAAAATACGAACATGTTTTCAAATCTACATACATTTTCAAATGCACAGAAAACCTTTAATTTTTCGAGTATTTTCCAATGTAAATGCAAAGGAATTTTAAGAAAAGCTTTCCTAAATCAAAATTCATACCCACGAACTACACCAAAACAAATCTGGACCACCGCTGCGGCCAGCTCATCTCCATAAATATCTTGTCAATCCTTGCTATATGAATTAACAATTTTTCCTTTAAAATTTAAATATTTACATGTAGTCACACTCTGACTCATTAACCACTCTGAATGCGCGATCTTCCTCCCGTTATTCCGAAGAATAACAAGGAACGGTCATCAATGATTACTAATTTATCACCATAAAGGCGACATTAGCAATCTGCTTCCCGCTCAAAAGAAAGCACTACGACTCATCATCGTGGTTGCGAATGTAGTCTTCGTTAGAGAACAAAGACGGGACACATACTATAGAAATGATCCTAAAAAGTACGGTCTTACTTTTCATTTTCACATGAGAACCTTTAAACTGAATATCATCAAGTCCCGAATGTGGGATAAGGAAATCTGATAGAAACGTTCTTGAACTCGAACGGATACATATCAAATTATTCAAATTTGATTGCTTTTATGTTTGGGCAACATCGAATACATTTTTTTAGAAACATTTATAAACCTTTATCGAATGCCGGCACATATTCTCACCAATGAATTGCACATGTGCATAAGTACACCGGCGTAAAACCATATAGGTTGCCCAAAGGAGTAGTTATCTTATTTTATATATATATTATATATATATTTCATTCTTTTTGATTTTTATTTGATTTTTTTATTTTTATTTCATTCTTTTTCATTGTTTTTTCTCGACATTAATGAACTCTTTACAAATCCTAGAAAATAAAGCTGCTAAACTCGCACTTGCTACTCTACCACTCTCCTCCTCAACTGAAGGCTGAAGCCTTAAAACAATTAACTGGACACCTCTGAGAATCAGACGACAGAAATATCGCTGTATTTTTATATTTAAATTTATTAACGGTTTAATAGATTTTGACTTTGAACCAATTAGAAATAATAACATTCATAAATATTTGACAAGGACCAACAACAACCTACATCTACCTAAAGTCAACACAAACTGGGGAAAACAAAAACTGATTTAACACGCATCAATTGATTTTAATAACTTGGACAATAAAACAAGAAGCACAAACTCGCTAACAATATTTAAAAATGAACTGAAAAACACCAATTTAATTAGCTTCAAAGTGAATGTGAGAGCCATTGTTCAATTTATAATAGTAACTGTAATGTAATGTTACGTGACTTAATGTAATGTAATGTAATGTAATGTTACGTGACTAAATGTAATGTAATGTAATGTAATGTAATGTAATGTAATGTAATGTAATGTAATGTAATGTAATGTAGTTATAATTAATTGTAATTGTAATTGTAATTGTCGTTGTCGTTGTCGTTGTCGTTGTCGTTGTCGTTGCCAGACGTTCAGGTAGACTTTCATTTCTTGTGGTTCGACTTCCAACTGTGTATGATATTCGACGGTAGCAATGTTTGCACCAGTGACCCGTCCACCATTCAAGTAATACCAGTGAAATGCCAACGCTGACCCCCAGTCGTGGCACACAATTCACCACCTTCTCTGGTATATCTAGCAACATTAACCAAGCAGAGAAGTACTTGCAATGATGTACGAACCTGCAAGACTTGTTACCCGATTTTCCTGGCAGCGTATAATATTCCGCCAGATCGGATAAGAGGATGTTGCGTTACCATGCAAACATTTAACGTCTTGTTCGAATTCTTTTCTGACTCGTGGTAACTCATGTAGGAATCCAGAACTTTTATTTTCTTGCATCGTTCGGACCACTGCGGTTCCGTAATCACATTTCGCTTCGGGTTTAATTCGGACACAATTTGCATGTGGACGTCATTTTTGTGCAAGTGCATGATTGGTATAAATTGGTATAAATTCTGTGTGAACAATTGGCGCATGTGCACATATGTTTTTACCAAAAATGGAAGTATACCTTTGTTGTACTTGGCATTCTTTTAGAGATAGTAAGATTGCTATGTTGGAATGCAAGCATATATGCTAAAGCTAAGAGTTGGCGTTTATATCAGAATTTGTTTATGTCAGAATTTGTTTATATCAGAATTTGTTTATATCAGAAGTTTAAAGTGCACCTAACCCCCAAAATGATAATGCTATGTTTGAAAGGGCACTTAAAATGATGAAGAATGGCGCTAACAGTTCTTCGATGTCTATTTTCGTTTTTCAGGTGTTCAGTTATATATGATAATAATAATAATAAAAAGACGTGATTAGGAGCATTATACAATTACAATAGTCTCAATGCTCTTACAACAACATATTCTTAATTTTACTTTTAATAAAATTAATTTCAGTTTAATTATAAGATAAAGCCTACTACATACTATGAACAAAAAACTATTAATTTTAAAAAGAAAAGTCTTAAGTGCTGACTTAAAACTACTTAACATTTCAAAGCTTCTAATTTCCTGTGGTAATGAATTCCACAGTTTTGGTGCTGCAACCGAGAATGTTCTGTCTCCATGAGTCACCGTTTTGGATTTTAGCTCAAGTAGCAGATTTCGGTCAGATGATCTCAAAGCACGAGTATAGGTTTATATTTAGTTAGAAAATCAGTAATATAAACAGGCGCCTGGCCATGCAAAGCCTTGAAAGCAAATATTAGTATCTTAAAAACAATCCTTGATCTCACCGGCAACCAGTGAAGATTACGAAGCATAGGCGAGATATATGCTACGATTTTTTAACCCCTACAACAAGTCTAGCAGCTGTATTTTGAATTCGCTGTAACTTGCTCAATTCTGTTTCTGGTAAGCCATTATAGGATGCTATTACAGCTGTCAAGTTTTGATGTTATGAATGCATGCACCAACTTCTTACGGTTCTTTTTACTCAAGTATTTCCTGATCTTGCCGATATTTCTGATACATGAGTATTTAATTTTAGATGTCTATCAACAGCAACACCCGGTTGGATTATCACATCATTTACACATATTTCTGGTATTGGTTCACAATGCATAAAACGTGATGATAGATGGACAATCACGGTTTTACTTGGATTGCATATATAAGACCATTCACAGTACAACAGTTGTTGATGTCCTTAATACATAACTCAAGTTTAGCAAGAGCAGCAGGTCGATCACATGGAGATTTTATAGGCATACACAACTGTGTGTCATCAGCGTACATTATGCAATCAAGGCCATGCGATTTGATCACATCTTCCAATGGCGCAAAGAATAGTGAAAACAGAAGTGGAAGAACCCTGAGGTACACCATATTGCAATGGTTTGTTTGAGGAATGCGTATTCTTCACCATAACTGACTGTACCCGATCATAAAGGTATGAGTGATACCAGGCTAGTACAGTTCCACTAAACCCATAACGATGTTTAATTCTCTCCAATATAATGATATGTTAATGAGGCAGAGGATGACGTCAAATCAGGCAAACAACATTGTGGCAATTTTAAAATCTGTGTATAACTTCAAAGTTATCTAACGAAATTTCGTGAAACTTTGCTGGTTCAAGTTATGTTGTCACCATAGTAACAGATTAGCTTCCAAACCTCTCAGTTGACATACAGAAGTTTTCATTTTCTGCCATCGCAAGCAACGTTTTCAATTTCAAACTTGGGAATTGCATTGGAAAAGTTATTGAAAACAACACATGAGAGAAAACAAATTATTTTGTTTTAGGAACCAGGAGATCTGGAAACTAATCTGTTACTATGGTGATAACATACCTTCAACCATGTTCTTTATTTTAGTAGTATGCATCCACGTGCAAAGATTCAAGTAATTTCATTGGATAACTTTGAAGATATATACGAATAAAAGAAGTATCACAATGTTGTTTGCCTGCTTTGACGTCATCCTGTGCCCATAAACACACCGCATATAACTGAAAAGCTCGAGAACGAAAATAGATATCAAAGAACTGTTAGCGTCATTCGTGCCCTTTTTGGGGTTAGGTTCACTTTAATGTTTATATTAATCCAAGATTATTCTTGGAATAAAGTTTGACGTGGAAAATATAAATGTCTGCAGCCATTTTGATTTTGGCATTTATGTTTTTACCAAAGCTCAACATCTGTCGGTGGTCGGTCCAACGAACAAAAATACGAACATGTTTTCAAATCTACATACACTTTCAAATGCATAGAAAACCTTTAATTTTTCGAGTATTTTCCAATGTAAATGCAAAGGAATTTTAAGAAAAGCTTTTCTAGATCAAAATTTATATCCAAGCTCCCATAGAGATATTGAAGCTACATGCATGTACGCCGCGAACTACACCAAAACAAATCTGCATCCACCGCTGCGGCCAGCTCTTCGCCATAAATATCTTGTCAACCTTGCTATATTAATTAATAATATTTCCTTTAAAATTTAAATATTTACATGTAGTCACACTCGTTAACCACTCTGAATGCGCGATCTTCCTCCCGTTATTCCGAAGAATAACAAGGAACGATCATCAATGATTACTAATTTATCACCATAAAAGGCGACATTAGCAATCTGCTTCCCACTCAAAAGAAAGCACTACGACTCATCATCGTGGTTGCGAATGTAGTCTTCGTTAGAGAACAAAGACGGGACACATACTATAGAAATGATCCTAAAAAGTATTCATGGTTTTATCAGGTATGAAAGCCTTGCGCGTGACTAAATACGGAAATGTGATTGGACAATTTGGTTAATGAATATTAATGAGTTTTTGAAAAACATAAACTTTATCGAATGCCGGCACATATGCTCAGCATAAGTACAGCGGCGTAAAACCATATATAGGTTTCCCAAATGAGTACTGTAGTTCTCTTATTTTATAATTTATATTTCATTATTTTTTATTATAATTTCATTCTTTACCGGGGCTTGATCAAGGATTTCAATCCCTAACCCTCGTCGCACTTGTTAGTGGAGTGACTATAATTTTTAGGCAAGCATGAACATTAATTATGATCAGACAGTTTGATCTCTCTGGAGAAAAAAGTTTTGAACGTAACTTTAAAAGTTACTGTCCTTGACACAACGTTTCGACGCTTCGATCTAGGGTCTTCATCAAGGGTGATCGTTGTAAGGTTAGGATCCCTATTTATACCCTCATAGAAGCGATGATGACGTTAGGCTGTTAACAAAATACAAATAAGGCTTCTGGTAGTACACCGTCATCGCGATTCAATGGGGCGTGGGTGCCTTGGTGGGTGCAGCTATTAATATGCCAAGCTTCCAGCAACGTATGTGACAGTACCGCAGATTAGTGGTAATAATTTTGGAATTGAGAGAATAATAATAATAATAATAATAATAAAAGTCTTTATTAGCAATAATAGGCACAACAGACATATGTGGCTTTACAAAAGATACAAATAATAGTTCCTACAATTCCATAATAGTAATTATGGTAATAATAAAGAACGTTCCACGTTACTATACACAAACTGAAAGAGACATCTGTTTACAAAGGATCTCTTAAATCTCTCTGTCTTGATCTTAGGAAGGATAAAATCGTGTCCACGCTTTCTAAGAATCCTGGCCCTCTTGGGAGGCAACAAATCTTATAACGCATGACAGGTGTTTTCTGAAATTACTTTCCATAGCTTGCTGTCTCTCACTCTAATTATCTCTGACATCACACTGCACTTGGACGTATAACCAAAATAACAAAAACGAAAGGCCCGATTTAGAAACTTATCAATACGATCCAAGTATTTACCCTTGTAGGCGGAGCTACAAACCTCTAATCAAATTGCTTACTTTTTTGATCTTTAGGATATCCATAAAATTTACAAACTCGTAATATATACAAGCGACTGCTAGCTTTGGTTAATAAGCTAGCAATTTGAAGGTCCCAGTTACAGGGATTTTCATGAAATGTTATACCCAAAAGTTTTAAATGGCTTTTACGTAGGAATAAGGGGTGGTAATGGTTTGGTAGTTCTACCTCGCACCACCATCTCCCATGTCTTGGTCAGGTTCAGTGACATACGATTACTCAGTGCCCACTGTCAATGTTATTGACTTCAACAAGGGAAGTATCACAGTTAGCTTTTACAGGAACACTAAGAGTAATATCTTGCATCAGCAAACTTAACTCGTAAGTTGCTTTTAGAATGTACTGGACTTCACCACCTTCTCTTGTAGATCTAGAAACATTAACCAAGCAGAGAAGTACTTGCAATGGTGTACGAACCTGTAAGACATTTTACCTGATTTGCCTGATTCGCCCATTTCAATCAGATCGTGCGCAAGGCAGCGTGCCTGTACTTGCACATGAGGAATAATATTCCGGATAAAAGGATGTTGCATATCCATGCAAAAATCTAGCGTCTCGTTCGAATTCTTTTCTGAATCGAAGTAACTCATGTAGGAATCGAGAACTTTTACTTTCTTGCATCGTTCGAACCACTGCGGTTCCGTAATCACATTTCGCTTCGGGTTTAATTCGGATACAATTGTGGACGTCATTTTTGTGCAAGTGATTGTATAAATTTGTATAAATTCTGTGTGATCAATTGGCGCATGTGCACATAATTAGTTTACCAAAAATGGAAGTATACCTTTGTTGTACTTGGCATTCTTTTAGAGATATAAGATTGATATCTGTTGATTTGCTAGCATATACGCTAAAGCTAAGAGTTGGCTGGTTTATATCAGAATTTGTTCATATCAGAAGTTTAAAGTGCACCTAACCCCAAAAGTGATAATGCTATGTTTGAAAGGGCACTTAAAATGATGAAGATTGGATGGCGCTAACAGTTCTCCGATATCTATTTTCTTTTTTGAGGTATTCAGTTATATATCATGGTATGTTAATGAGGCAGAGGATGACGTCAAAGCAGGCAAACAACATTGTGGCAATTCTAAGATTTGTGTATATCTAATTGAAAGTTATCTAAAGAAATTTCGTGAAACTTTGCACGTGGATACATGCTACCAAACTAAAGAACATGGTTCAAGTTATTTTGTCACCATAGTAACAGATTAACTTCCAAACCTCTCCGTTCCAATACAGAAGTTTTCATTTTCTGCCATCGCAATAACGTCCTCGATTTCAAACTTGCATTGGAAAAGTTATTGAAAAAGTTATTGAAAACTGCCAACCTGAACATGTGCTGCACATGAGAGAAAACAAATTATTTTGTCTTAGAAACTAGGTGGTTTGGAAACTAATCTATTAATACAAAGCACGGATGCAAAATAATTAATACAAGTTAAAAATAAAAAACAAACAAAAAACGGAGCAGTCTTGAACATGGTTGAAGGTATGGTCAACAGGACATGTGTCCCATGTGAAGACCAACTTGAATAGACATGAATTAAAGACAAGGACTAATACACTAATTACATATGATAGGACAGATTAAGAACAGCAGCTTAAATTATATGAACGGCACTTAGAGCAGTACGTTTTCAAAGTGCGCATTCTGTTCACATCGAAAGAAGAGTCTAATTGAGAAGAGTAGTATATATAAAGTTGGTGCTTAAAAGAGAAAATGATCGGATATAGATTCATGATCGGATATAGATTGTTCCAGAGAAAGACAATTCGATTTAAAAAGGAGTTCCTAAAAAGAGAAGTCCTGCAAGGATTGGCTTGAAGCAAATTGTCCTTGCTAGAACGGGTACGAGACGAGAGCCTCTGAGAGGTGAGAAGAAAAGGTAACAAAAGAGGAGATGTCTAGATCGTATAGAGGACACTTGTATACATTTGAAAAAAAGACGAGATCCTTTATTTCAAGCCAGTACGATATATAGGTAATAAGTTGAGCCATCTTGAGACGCTCAGGATAAGACAACTCGTAGTCTTGAAGTATAAATTTGGTAGCTTGTCTTTGAAAGCAAGATCAAGTGATCAAGGAGCGCAAGATCACGTGACGATCCTTGAGGTGCCCAGATCTCACTAGCGTGAGACAATTAATGAGATCGGACGAGAGCAAGATTGAGTAGCCGACGGCAACGACTATCAATTAATTGAGTTAAATTCATGCGAAGAAAGCCAAGCAAGAAGTTGTCTTTAGTAGTACAGCTGGCAATATGAGGGGACCATTTAAGGTCATTGCTGACAACCACAGCCAAGAAGACTTGATTAGAAACAATCTTGATTGGTTCGTTGTTGAGGTAATAGGAATGTGTTGGAGGATTGCGTTTGCGAGATACTCTGAGCAGGAGCGTCTTTGACAGATTAAATTTCAGTTACCAAGACAGCGATCAGTTGCACATAGAGTCGATATCAAGCTGGAGCATGTGGATCATCTGGATCATCTATTAGTATATATGCAGGTGATAACATAACCTGAATCATGTTCTTTAGTGGTAGTATGCATCCACGTGCAAAGTTTCAAGTAATTTCATTGGATAACTTTGAAGATATACACGAATTTTAGAATTACCACAATGTTATTTGCCAAATTTGACGTCATCCTGTGCCTCATTAACATATCATATATAACTGAAAAGATCGAGAACGAAAATAGATATCGTAGAACTATTAGCGCCATTCGTGCCCTTTCAAACATAGCATTATCATTTTTGGGGTTAGGTGCACTTTAATGTTTACATTAACCCACGTTTATTCTTGGCATAAAGTTTAACGACGTGGAAAATATAAATGACTGCACCATTTTTATTTTGGCATATATGTCTTTACCAAAGCTCAACATCTGTCGGTGGTCGGTCCAACGAACAAAAATACGAACATGTTTTCAAATCTACATACACTTTCAAATGCACAGGACTAACCTTTAATTTTTCGAGTATTTTTCAATGTAAATGCAAAGGAATTTTAAGAAAAGCTTTCCTAAATCAAAATTTATACCTAAACTCCTAAAGAGATATTGAAGCTACGCCGCGAACTACACCAAAACAAATCTGCATTCACCGTTGCGGCCAGCTCATCTCCATAAATATCTTGTCAACCTTGCTACATGAATTAACAATTTTTCCTTTAAAATTTAAATATTTACATGTAGTCACACTCGTTAACCACTCTGAATGCGCGATCTTCCTCCCGTTATTCCGAAGAATAACAAGGAACAGTCATCAATAATTACTAATTTATCACCATAAAGGCGACATTAGCAATCTGCTTCCCGCTCAAAAGAAAGCACTACGACTCATCATCGTGGTTGCGAATGTAGTCTTCGTTAGAGAACAAAGACGGGACACATACTATAGAAATGATCCTAAAAAGTACGGTCTTACTTTCCAATTTCACATGAGAACCTTTAAACTGAATATCATCAAGTCCCGAATGTGGGATAAGGAAATCTCGAACTCGAACGGATAAATATCAAATTATTCAAATTTGATCGCTTTTATGTTTCGGCAACATCGAAGACATTTTTTTAGAAACATATATAAACCTTCATCGAATGCCGGCACATATGCTCACCAATGAATTGCGCATGTGCATAAGTACACCGGCGTAAAACCATAGGTTGCCCAAATGAGTAGTTATCTTATTTTATAATTTATATTTCATACTTTGTTATTTATTTATTTTATTTTTATTTTTATTTCATTCTTTTTTATTGTTTTTTCTCGACATTAATGAACTCTTTACAAATCCTAGAAAATAAAGCTGTTAAACGCGCACTTGCTGCTCTGCCACTCTCCTCCTCAACTGAAGCCTTAAAACAATTAACTGGACACCTCTGAGAATCAGACGACAGAAACATCGCTGTATTTTTATATTTAAATGTAATAACGGTTTAATAGATTTTGACTTTGAACTAATTAGAAATAATAACATTCATAAATATTTTACAAGGACCAACAACAACCTACATCTACCTAAAGTCAACACAAACTGGGGAAATCAAAAACTGATTTAACACGCATCAATTGATTTTAATAACTTGGACAATAAAACAAGAAGCACAAATTCGTTAACAATATTTAAAAATGAACTGAAGAAACACCAATTTAATTAGTTTCAAAGTGAACGTGAGAGACATTGTACAGTTTATAATAGTAATGTAATGTGATGTAATGTTGTTACGTGACTCAATGTAATGTAATGTTACGTGACTTAATGTAATGTAATGTAATGTTACGTGACTTAATATAATGTTACGTGACTTAATATAATGTAATGTAATTTAATGTAATGTAATTGTAATTGTCATTGTCATTGTCATTGTCATTGTCATTGTTATTGTCATTGTCATTGTGAATGCATTCTAATTGTAATTGTAATTGTAATTATGTAATGTAATGTAATGTAATTGTAATTGTAATTGTAATTGTATTTGTAATTGTAATTGTAATTGTAATTGTAATTGTAATGTAATGTAATGTAATCTTGTGAAGTATTACAGGACCAACACTGAAAAACACTTCGGTGACGTGGCTATCCTGAATAAATATTATTATTATTATTCTTTACCTGGTAATCAAGAATTTCAATCCCTAAACCTCTCCCCACTGCTCAGTGGAGTGACTTTAATTTTTAAGCAAGCAACATTAATTATTATCAAATAGTTTGAAGCTACTCTGGCGAAAAAAAGTTTTTGAACGTAACTTTAAAATTACTGTCCGTGACCCAACGATTCGACATTTCAATCTAGTGTCTTTATCAAGGATGATGAAGTTATCTATTAACAAGATGCAAATAAGGATATTCTGGTAGTAGATCGTCATCACTAAATCCTCTGAACCAACTTTTCGAGTGAAATTTCCCGAGGCCATGTCAGCCTGGGTCGACCACATTCCCCCTCATCCTTGAAAGGCTTCGGATAGACTTTCATTTCTTCTGGTTCCAACTGTGTATGATATTCGACGATAGCATTCTATGCCCGTCCACCATTCAAGTATTACCAGTGAAATGCCAACGCTGACCCCCAGAAATCACCATCTTCTCTGGTAGATCTAGCAATATTAACCAAGCAGAGAAGTACTTGCAATGGTGTACGAACCTGCAAGACTTGTTACCCGATTTGCCTGATTCGCCCATTTCAATCAGATCGAGCGCAAAGCAGCGTGCCTGTGCTTGCACATGAGGAATAATATTCCGCCAGATCGGATAAGAGGATGTTGCGTTACCATGCAAAAATTTAACGTCTTGTTCGAATTCTTTTCTGACTCGAGGTAACTCATGTAGGAATCCAGAACTTTTATTTTTTTGCATCGTTCGGACCATTACGGTTCCGTAATCACAATTCGCTTCGGGTTTAATTCGGATACAAATTGTGGACGTCATTTTTGTGCAAGTGATTGTATAAATTGGTATAAATTCTGCGTGATCAATTGGCGCATGTGCACATAATTAGTTACCAAAAATGGAAGTATACCTTTGTTGTACTTAATGGCATTCTTTTAGAGATATAAGATTGATATCTGTTGGAATGCAAGCATATACGCTAAAGCTAAGAGTTGACTGGTTTATATTAGAATTTGTTCATATCAGAAGTTTAAAGTGCACCTAACACCAAAATTGATAATGCTATGTTTGAAAGGGCACTTAAAATGATGAAGATTGGATGGCGCTAACAGTTCTCCGATATCTATTTTCCTTTTTGAGGTATTCAGTTATATATCATGGTATGTTAATGAGTCAGAGGATGACGTCAAAGCAGGCAAACAACATTGTGGCAATTCTAAAATTTGTGTATATCTAATTCAAAGTTATCTAACGAAATTTCGTGAAACTTTGCACGTGGATACATACTACCAAACTAAAGAACATGGTTCAAGTTATTTTGTCACCATAGTAACAGATTAACTTCCAAACCTCTCCGTTCCAATACAGAAGTTTTCATTTGCTGCCAGCGCAAGAAACGTCCTCGATTTCAAACTTGGGTATTGCATTGGAAAAGTTATTGAAAAAGTTATTGAAAACTGCCAACCTGAACATGTGCTGCACATGAGAGAAAACAAATTATTTTGTCTTAGAAACTAGGAGGTCTGGAAACTAATCTATTTATACAAAGCAAGGATGCAAAATAATTAATACAAGTTAAAAATAAAAAACAAACAAAAAATGGAGCAGTCTTGAACATGGTTGAAGGTATGGTCAACCGGACATATGTCCCATGTGAAGACCAACTTGACAAAACATTACGGAATAGACAAAAATTAAAGACAAGGACTAATACACTAGTTACATATCATGGGACAGATTAAGAACAGCAGCTTAAATTATAAGAACTGCACTTAGAGCAGTACATTTTCCAAGTGCGCATTCTGTTTACATCGAAAGAAGAGTCTAATTGAGAAGAGTAGTATATATAAAGTTGGTGCTTAAAAGAGAAAACAGGACGTACTATTACGGATGATCGGAGATAGATTGTTCCAGAGAAAGACAATTCGATTAAAAAAGGAGTTCCTAAAAAGAGAAGTCCTGCAAGGATTGGCTTGAAGCAAATTGTCCTTGCTAGAACGGGTGCGAGACGAGAGGTGAGAAGAAAAGGTAACAAAAGAGGAGATGTCTGGATCGTAGAGGCCTAGTCTACATACAAGGCCTTGTCTAACTGAATACTTTATTTCAAGCCAGTACGATATAGGTAATAAGTTGAGCTTCTTGAGACGCTCAGGATAAGACAACTCGTAGTCTTTAAGTATAAATTTGGTAGCTTGTCTTTGAACACCCTTTGATTAGAAACACTCTTGATTGGTTCGTTGTTGAGGTAATAGGAATGTGTTGGAGGGTTGAGTTTGCGAGATACTCTGAGCAGGAGCGTCTTTGACAGATTAAATTTCAGTTGCCAAGACAGCGACCAGTTGCACATAGAGTCGAGATCAAGCTGGAGCATATGGATCATCTGGATCATCTATTAGTATATATGCAGGTGATAACATAACCTGAATCATGTTCTTTAGTTTGGTAGTATGCATTCACGTGCAAAGTTTCAAGTAATTTCATTGGATAACTTTGAAGATTTACACGAATTTTAGAATTACCACAATGTTATTTTCCTAATTTGACGTCATCCTGTGCTCATTAACATATCATATATAACTGAAAAGATCGAGAACTAAAATAGATATCGTAGAACTGTTGGCGCAATACGTGCCCTTTCAAACATAGCATTATCATTTTTGTGGTTAGGTGCACTTTAATTGTTACATTAACCCAAATTTATTCTTGGCATAAAGTTTAACGACGTGGAAAATATAAATGACTGCACTATTTTGATTTTGGCATATATGTCTTTACCAAAGCTCAATATCTGTCGGTGGTCGGTCCAACGAACAAAAATACGAACATGTTTTCAAATCTAAATACACTTTCAAATGCACAGAAAACCTTTAATTTTTCGAGTATTTTCCAATGTAAATGCAAAGGAATTTTAAGAAAAGCTTTCCTAAATCAAAATTCATACCCACGAACTACACCAAAATAAATCTGGACCACCGCTGCGCTGCGGCCAGCTCATCTCCATAAATATCTTGTCAATCCTTGCTATATGAATTAACGATTTTGCCTTTAAAATTTAAATATTTACATGTAGTCACACTCTGACTCGTTAACCTCTCTGAATGCGCGATCTTCCTCCCGTTATTCCGAAGAATAACAAGGAACGGTCATCAATGATAACTAATTTATCACCATAAAGGCGACATTAGCAATCTGCTTCCCGCTCAAAAGAAAGCACTACGACTCATCATCGTGGTTGCGAATGTAGTCTTCGTTAGAGAACAAAGACGGGACACATACTATAGAAATGATCCTAAAAAGTACGGTCTTACTTCCCATTTTCACATGAGAACCTTTAAACTGAATATCATCAAGTCCCGAATGTCGGCCATAAGGAAATCTGATAGAAACGTTCTTGAACGGATACATATCAAATTATTCAAATTTTATCGCAACACCGAATACATTTTTTTAGAAACATATATAAACCTTTATCGAATGCCGCCACATATGCTCACCAATGAATTACGCATATGCATAGGTGCACGGGCGTAAAACCATAGGTTGCCCAAATGAGTAGTTCTCTTATTTTATAATTTATATTTCATTCTTTTTTATTTATTTATTTATTTTTAATTTTATTTCATTCTTTTTTATTGCTTTTTCTCGACATTAATGAACTCTTTACAAATCCTAGAAAATAAAGCTGCTAAACTCGCACTTGTTGCTCTACCACTCTCCTCCTCAACTGAAGCCTTAAAACAATTAACTGGACACCTCTGAGAATCAGACGACAGAAACATCGCTGTATTTTTATATTTAAATGTATTAACGGTTTAATAGATTTTGACTTTGAACTAATTAGAAATAATAACATTCATAAATATTTTACAAAGACCAACAACAACCTACATCTACCTAAAGTCAACACAAACTGGGGAAAACAAAAACTGATTTAACACGCATCAATTGATTTTAATAACTTGGACAATAAAACAAGAAGCACAAACTCGCTAACAATATTTACAAATGAACTGAAAAACACCAATTTATTTAGTTTCAAAGTGAATGTGAGAGCCACATAATATAATAGTAATGTAATGTGATGTAATGTAATGTTACGTGACTTAATGTAATATAATGTAATGTTACGTGACTTAATATAATGTTACGTGACTTAATATAATGTAATGTAATTGTCATTGTCATTGTCATTGTCATTGTCATTGTCATTGTCATTGTCATTGTGATTGTCATTGTCATTGTCATTGTCATTGTCATTGTCATTGTCATTGTCATTGTCATTGTCATTGTCATTATCATTGTCATTGTCATTATCATTATCATTGTCATTGTCATTGTCATTGTCATTGTCATTGTCATTGTCATTGTCATTGTCATTGTCATTGTCATTGTCATTGTCATTGTCATTATCATTGTCATTGTCATTGTCATTATCATTGTCATTGTCATTGTCATTGTCATTATCATTGTCATTGTCATGGTCATTGTCATTGTCATTGTCATTGTCATTGTCATTGTCATTGTAATTGGATCATCTGGATCATCTGTTAGTATATATGCAGGTGATAACATAACCTGAACCATGTTCTTTAGTTTGGTAGCATGCATCCACGTGCAAAGTTTCAAGAAATTTCATTGGATAACTTTGAAGATATATACGAATTTTAGAATTACTTTCCTAAATCAAAATTCATACCCACGAATTACACCAAAACAAATCTGGATCCACCGCTGCGGCCAGCTCATCTCCATAAATATCTTGTCAATCCTTGCTATATGAATTAACAATTTTTCCTTTAAAATTTAAATATTTACATGTAGTCACAATCGTAAATCAAAATTTTCGTGGAGGACATACCCTAAGTCGCATAGACATATCGCAGCTGAGCCTCGAACTACACCACACTGAATTGCCCCCTGCTCATCCCCATAGATATCCTCCTTGCTATTCGTTTTTCGTAACCACTCTGAATGCGCGATGTTCCTCCCATTATTCCGAAGAATAACAAGGAACGGTCATCAATGATTACTAATTTATCACCATAAAGGCGACATTAGCAATCTGCTTCCCGCTCAAAAGAAAGCACTACGACTCATCATCGTGGTTGCGAATGTAGTCTTCGTTAGAGAACAAAGACGGGACACATACTATGATACTATAGAAATGATCCCAAAAAGTACGGTCTTACTTTCTATTTTCACATGAGAACCATTAAACTGAATATCATCAAGTCCCGAATGTGGGATAAGCAAATCTGATAGAAACGTTCTCGAACTCGAACGGATACATATCAAATTATTCAAATTTGATCGCTTTTATATTTGGGCAACATCGAATACATTTTTTTAGAAACATAGAAACCTTTATCGAATGCCGGCACATATGCTCACCATGAATTGCGCATGTGCACAAGTACAGCGGCGTAAAACCATAAGTTGCCCAAATGAGTAGTTCTCTAATTTTATAATTAATATTTCATTCTTTTTTATTTTTATTTCATTCTTTACCGGGGAGTAATCAAGGATTTCAATACCTAATCCTCTCCCCACTGGTCAGTGGCGTGACTATAATTATTGGCAAGTGTAAGATGAGATATTTTATGTAGATAACACTAAGTATATCGGTTACGGACATAACGACCGTAGGCGCAGAAAAGAGCATGTTGTTGAAAAAGGTGAAAAGAATATATTGTATTCGGGCGAGATTTCCCCGTAAAAAACTAAATAAAAGTGATAATAGCCACGTTCTTCTATCTTTATTAATACAATATGTGAAATACCAAGAACCCGTGTAACATTTTGGGGGCTCAGGCGGGAAATCTACAGCGAAAACCGCCGAAATAAAGATTACAAAAGAGGAATACTACAGAACTTTTACAGTACTCTTAAATGGTGTATTTGTGGACGAGAAACTTGTATTTTTACTGAGGATTTACTGGTCGTAAAGGTGGAACTACTTATACGGAAGGTACTTTGTTATGCTTATTTGAATTGTGTGAATTTTAAATACTGGTGCGAGACATTTAAAAGGCAAAATGTCTGACTCAGAGGTCGAAGAGATGTTATTAGAGTTGGAGTCAGAAATGTTTACCTTAAAGATGGATGATGTGTTAGAGTTAGCACAGGAGATGAAACTTAACGAAGCCAGTATTAAAGATAAGAGCAGATTTGTGATTTTAAAGAGTATCCGGCAAGCTATGGAAGAAAAAGTGGACAGTTTAAATGAGAAAGCAGAAATTATGGGGTATATAGAAAGTATTAAAACCTTTCTTAGCCCACCCCCTCTGGAAGAAATCAATGAACAGCCAGAAAATAAAGAGGGATCCCCGGAAGAAAAGCAAGCATTAGAATTGCAAGAAGAGATTGAGAAATTGTTAAGTAAACAGAAAGAAATCAAGTCAAAATTTGGAGTCGAACAAAAGAAAGCTGACAAGGGAACTTGTGATACTAAGAAAACTAGCAGTCAACCCGAGGATGTCCTAAAAGTACCATTGGCTAGTCTTGAGAAGAGTCTCTTGCACAGAGATTTCAAAATACAGGGTGTAATAGGAGAGCCTGGTCAGAAGGACAAGTTGGGGTATCGGTCGTTAATTTCCCAAATCGAAGCCGGCTTAAGGAAGCAGTATCCTGAACTGGAAGTTGTTCATGCGGTAGTTAGAGCAGTGCAACCTGGTCTTCAGCTAAGGAGTTATTTGGAAAGTGTTTCCAACCTAACTCTGCCCAAGCTCAGAAAAATTATTCGCTTTCACTTCCACGAAAAGAGTGCGACTGAACTGTATCAAATTCTGGCCAACATTACTCAAGACCCAAAAGAGGATCCACAATCCTTCCTTATCCGAGCACTCACCATTCGCCAGAAGATTATCTCTGCTTCGAAGGAGTCTGAAAATAACATAACCTATGATGAGAGCTCAGTGCAAGGATTATTTCTACACGCACTTGAGACTGGACTTATTGATGAGACTATCCGAGCAAAGATGAGACCTACCCTCAAGAATCCTGGTGTCGCTGATGAAGACCTTATAGAAGCTATGAGCATGGCTATGTCTGCTGAAACAGAAAGAATAAATAAATTCAGTTTCTCTGGTAGAAAAAAACCAGCAAGTGTGTCTGCCTTGGAGATGGTCAACAACAAAGTCAAGGACAAGAGAGAGGAAGGAAGAGTATTAGCTGCTCTTCAAGTCGTCCAATCTGAGATGGCAACAATGCAAACGGAGATGAAGATACTTCGGGGTGCAGTTAACAAGGTGCAGGAACCAGAGAATGGAAAGCAAGATACACCTAAAAGGGCGGGTCAACCGAAGCGTGGATGTAAAGAATGCCAAGAGAAAGGGATGTCTGATACATGTCGCCACTGTTTTCTTTGTGGTGGTTTCAACCATATTGCCAGATATTGCAATCATAAGTACAAGAACCAGGGAAACCACAAAGGGCTGCCACCAAGGGACAGGGAGTAGCCCAAACAACGACAGAAGAGAAGTCCCACCATTGTAACTATTGTTCAAAGAAAGAAACACGGTCAGACGAGTTCAAGATATGTTTGGTATGCAAGATGGTGCAATACTGTTCAAGGGAATGTCAAAAGAAACATTGGGGTAAACATAAGACACTCTGTACAGCTATCAAGAACCTTTCAACACCTACAGATACAGTACCTGGTTTGGGAGATTCCGCTGACACAAATGTGTTTGTTAGTCACCTCACCCCAAAACAGAGGACTACCATAGCCAAGCTTGTTGGGGAAAAGTGTCAAGTGATGTGTGAACTCAATGGTAAAGAAACTGAGATACTTTGGGACACAGGAGCCCAGGTTTCAATAATACCAGAGCGAATTTTGCGAGACAAGTTCCCAGCCATAGTGGTTAAAGACATACATGAACTTTTGGAAGTTGGGTCAGACCTAAAGTTAGAAGCAGCTAATGGAACTCAGATTCCATACAATGGATGGGTGGGAGTAAATTTTAAGCTCCTGGACAATTCTGCAACAGAAATCATGGTACCATTTTTGGTCACGAAGGAAGAACTTAACTGTCCTATAATTGGATACAATGTAATCGAACTGTTCGTGAAGGACAATGGCCCGGAAAAGTCACTACCAGCTGTAACAAAGAGTTTTAACAACACAGATGCCAGTGCTCTGGTTAGCTTTATTAATGGTGATGTCACCGAAAACCTTTGCACAGTTAGAACATCCAAAAAGAAAGTGGTTATCCCAAGCGGTCAGTCAGTGAATATTTCATGCCGTGCGAACACTGGACCAATACAACGAAACAGCCCTGCATTATTCGAACCAGACGAACAATCACCTTGGCCTACAGGTCTAACAGTTCTTGAGGCTCTGACTACGGTAAAGCGAGGAAAATCTAGCATTATCGACATTCCAGTATCCAACACAACACAGCATGACATTGTCTTACCTAGTCGATTGGTACTTGGTCATCTACAGTTGGTTCGTTCGGTAACCCCACTTGAAGTCAAACTAAAGAGTGAAGGTTTTGAAGAGCATCTAGACGCTTATGAAACGGGATCGCAACCGAACGAGCAGACTCCAGCAAAACCATTATCTACTGGAATCGGTGAATCTAGAATACCGGAAGTAGATCTGAGTGGGCTAACTCCAGACCAACAAAAAGAGGCAATTGAGATGTTGTGTGAGGAAGCAGATGCATTTGCTATGGATGACGAAGACATTGGATGTATTGAGGAACTTCAAATGAACATTAATCTGACTGATAATCAACCAATACAAAAGAACTATCTATCGATTCCAAGACCCTTGTATCCAGAAGTAAAGTCTTACATTGAGGACCTGTTGAACAGGAACTTTATTCGAAAATCGAAATCGTCATTTTCCAGCAGTGTCGTTTGTGTACGGAAGAAAGATGGAGGACTAAGACTGTGTGTAGACTACAGATCTTTGAATCAGAAAACGGTTCCTGACCGCCATCCAATACCCCGTATCCAAGAGACACTGGATAATCTAGGAGGAAACCACTGGTTTAGCGTGCTCGACCAAGGAAAGGCATACCATCAAGGTTTTATGGACAGAGACAGTCAGCCCCTTACAGCCTTCATAACCCCCTGGGGATTATACGAATGGATAAGGATACCATTTGGATTAACAAATGCGCCAGCCAATTTCCAGAGGTTTATGGAGAACTGTTTGGGAGACCTCAGAGATACCATTTGTATACCATATTTGGATGATGTTATTGTCTTCTCAAAAACATTCACGGAACATGTGCAACATCTACGTGACTTAATATAATGTAATGTCATTGTCATTGTCATTTGTCATTGTCATTGTCATTGTCATTGTCATTGTCATTGTCATTATCATTGTCATTGTCATTATCATTGTCATTGTCATGGTCATTGTCATTGTCATGTCATTGTCATTGTCATTGGATCATCTGGATCATCTGTTAGTATATATGCAGGTGATAACATAACCTGAACCATGTTCTTTAGTTTGGTAGCATGCATCCACGTACAAAGTTTCAAGAAATTTCATTGGATAACTTTGAAGATATACACGAATTTTAGAATTACTTTCCTAAATCAAAATTCATACCCACGAACTACACCAAAACAAATCTGGATCCACCGCTGCGGCCAGCTCATCTCCATAAATATCTTGTCAATCCTTGCTATATGAATTAACAATTTTTCCTTTAAAATTTAAATATTTACATGTAGTCACAATCGTAAATCAAAATTTTCGTGGAGGACATACCCTAAGTCCGCATAGACATATCGCAGCTGAGCCTCGAACTACACCACACTGAATTGCCCCCTGCTCATCCCCATAGATATCCTCCTTGCTATTCGTTTTTCGTAACCACTCTGAATGCGCGATCTTCCTCCCGTTATTCCGAAGAATAACAAGGAACGGTCATCAATGATTACTATTTTGATTTTGGCATATATGTCTTTACCAAAGCTCAACATCTGTCGGTGGTCGGTCCAACGAACAAAAATACGAACATGTTTTCAAATCTAAATACACTTTCAAATGCACAGAAAACCTTCAATTTTTCGAGTATTTTCCAATGTAAAGCAAAGGAATTTTAAGAAAATCTTTCCTAAATCAAAATTCATACCCACGAACTACACCAAAATAAATCTGGACCAGCGCTGCGGCCAGCTCATCTCCATAAATATCTTGTCAATCGTTGCTATATGAATTAACGATTTTGCCTTTAAAATTTAAATATTTACATGCAGTCACACTCTGACTCGTTAACCACTCTGAATGCGCGATCTTCCTCCCGTTATTCCGAAGAATAACAAGGAACGGTCATCAATGATTACTAATTTATCACCATAAATAAAGGCGACATTAGCAATCTGCTTCCCGCTCAAAAGAAAGCACTACGACTCATCATCGTGGTTGCGAATGTAGTCTTCGTTAGAGAACAAAGACGGGACACATACTATAGAAATGATCCTAAAAAGTACGGTCTTACTTTCTATTTTCACATGAGAACCTTTAAACTGAATATCATCAAGTCCCGAATGTGGGATAAGGAAATCTGATAGAAACGTTCTTGAACGGATACATATCAAATTATTCAAATTTGATCGCTTTTATGTTTCGGCAACATCGAATACATTTTTTTAGAAACATATATAAACCTTTATCGAATGCTGCCACATATGCTCACCATGAATTGCGCATGTGCACAAGTACAGCGGCGTAAAACCATAGTTTGCCCAAATGAGCAGTTCTCTTATTTTATAATTTATATTTCATTCTTTTTTATTTATTTATTTATTTTTATTTTTATTTCATTCTTTTTATTGTTTTTTCTCGACATTAATGAACTCTTTACAAATCCTAGAAAATAAAGCTGCTAAACTCGCACTTGCTGCTCTACAATTCTCCTCCTCAACTGAAGCCTTAACATTATTAACTGGACACCTCTGAGAATCAGACGACAGAAACATCGCTGTATTTTTATATTTAAATGTATTAACGGTTTAATAGATTTTGACTTTGAACTAATTAGAAATAATAACATTCATAAATATTTTACAAGGACCAACAACAATCTACATCCACCTAAAGTCAACACAAACTGGGGGAAACAAAAACTGATTTAACACGCATCAATTGATTTTAATAACTTGGACAATAAAATAAAAAGCACAAACTCGCTTACAATATTTAAAAATGAACTGAAAAAACACCAATTTAATTAGTTTCAAAGTGAATGTGAGAGCCATTGTACAGTTTATAATAGTAATGTAATGTTACGTGACTTATTGTAATGTAATGTCATGTAATGTAATGTTACGTGACTTAATGTAATGTAATGTAATGTAAATGTATTTGTCATTGTCATTGTCATTGTAATTATAATAAAAGCACAAACTCGCTAACAATATTTAAAAATGAACTGAAAAACACCAATTTATTTAGCTTCAAAGTGAATGTGAGAGCCACATAATATAATAGTAATGTAATGTGATGTAATGTAATGTAATGTTATGTGACTTAATGTAATATAATGTAATGTTACGTGACTTAATATAATGTTACGTGACTTAATATAATGTAATGTAATTGTCATTGTCATTGTCATTGTCATTGTCATTGTCATTGTCATTGTCATTGTCATTGTCATTGTCATTGTCATTGTCATTGTCATTGTCATTGTCATTGTCATTGTCATTGTCATTGTCATTGTCATTGTCATTGTCATTGGATCATCTGGATCATCTGTTAGTATATATGCAGGTGATAACATAACCTGAACCATGTTCTTTAGTTTGGTAGCATGCATCCACGTGCAAAGTTTCAAGAAATTTCATTGGATAACTTTGAAGATATACACGAATTTTAGAATTACTTTCCTAAATCAAAATTCATACCCACGAACTACACCAAAACAAATCTGGATCCACCGCTGCGGCCAGCTCATCTCCATAAATATCTTATCAATCCTTGCTATATGAATTAACAATTTTTCCTTTAAAATTTAAATATTTACATGTAGTCACAATCGTAAATCAAAATTTTCGTGGAGGACATACCCTAAGTCCGCATAGACATATCGCAACTGAGCCTCGAACTACACCACACTGAATTGCCCCCTGCTCATCGCCATAGATATCCTCCTTGCTATTCGTTTTTCGTAACCACTCTGAATGCGCGATGTTCCTCCCGTTATTCCGAAGAATAACAAGGAACGGTCATCAATGATTACTAATTTATCACCATAAAGGCGACATTAGCAATCTGCTTCCCGCTCAAAAGAAAGCACTACGACTCATCATCGTGGTTGCGAATGTAGTCTTCGTTAGAGAACAAAGACGGGACACATACTATAGAAATGATCCTAAAAAGTACGGTCATACTTCCCATTTTCACATGAGAACCTTTAAACTGAATATCATCAAGTCCCGAATGTGGGATAAGGAAATCTGATAGAAACGTTCTTGAACGGATACATATCAAATTATTCAAATTTGATCGCTTTTATGTTTCGGCAACATCGAATACATTTTTTCAGAAACATATATAAACCTTTATCGAATGCCGCCACATATGCTCACCAATGAATTACGCATATGCATAGGTGCACGGGCGTTAAACCATAAGTTGCCCAAATGAGTAGTTCTCTTATTTTATAATTTATATTTCATTCTTTTTTATTTATTTATTTATTTTTATTTTTATTTCATTCTTTTTTATTGCTTTTCTCGACATTAATGAACTCTTTACAAATCCTAGAAAATAAAGCTGCTAAACTCGCAGTTGCTGCTCTACCACTCTCCTCCTCAACTGAAGCCTTAAAACAATTAACTGGACACCTCTGAGAATCAGACGACAGAAACATCGCTGTATTTTTATATTTAAATGTATTAACGGTTTAATAGATTTTGACTTTGAACTAATTAGAAATAATAACATTCATAAATATTTTACAAGGACCAACAACAACCTATACATCTACCTAAAGTCAACACAAACTGGGAAAAACAAAAACTGATTTAACACGCATCAATTGATTTTAATAACTTGGACAATAAAACAAGAAGCACAAACTCGCTAACAATATTTAAAAATGAACTGAAAAACACCAATTTATTTAGCTTCAAAGTGAATGTGAGAGCCACATAATATAATAGTAATGTAATGTGATGTAATGTAATGTTACGTGACTTAATGTAATATAATGTAATGTTACGTGACTTAATATAATGTTACGTGACTTAATATAATGTAATGTAATTGTCATTGTCATTGTCATTGTCATTGTCATTGTCATTGTCATTGTCATTGTCATTGTCATTGTCATTGTCATTGTCATTGTCATTGTCATTTGTCATTGTCATTATCATTGTCATTGTCATGGTCATTGTCAATGTCATTGTCATTGTCATTGTCATTGTCATTGTCATTGTCATTGTCATTGGATCATCTGGATCATCTGTTAGTATATATGCAGGTGATAACATAACCTGAACCATGTTCTTTAGTTTGGTAGTATGCATCCACGTGCAATGTTTCAAGTGATTTCATTGGATAACTTTGAAGATATACACGAATTTTAGAATTACTTTCCTAAATCAAAATTCATACCCACCAACTACACCAAAACAAATCTGGATCCACCGCTGCGGCCAACTCATCTCCATAAATATCTTGTCAATCCTTGCTATATGAATTAACAATTTTTCCTTTAAAATTTAAATATTTACATGTAGTCACAATCGTAAATCAAAATTTTCGTGGAGGACATACCCTAAGTCCGCATAGACATATCGCAGCTGAGCCTCGAACTACACCACACTGAATTGCCCCCAGCTCATCCCCATAGATATCCTCCTTGCTATTCGTTTTTCGTAACCACTCTGAATGCGCGATGTTCCTCCCGTTATTCCGAAGAATAACAAGGAACGGTCATCAATGATTACTAATTTATCACCATAAAGGCGACATTAGCAATCTGCTTCCCGCTCAAAAGAAAGCACTACGACTCATCATCGTGGTTGCGAATGTAGTCTTCGTTAGAGAACAAAGACGGGACACATACTATGATACTATAGAAATGATCCCAAAAAGTACGGTCTTACTTTCTATTTTCACATGAGAACCATTAAACTGAATATCATCAAGTCCCGAATGTGGGATAAGCAAATCTGATAGAAACGTTCTCGAACTCGAACGGATACATATCAAATTATTCAAATTTGATCGCTTTTATATTTGGGCAACATCGAATACATTTTTTTAGAAACATAGAAACCTTTATCGAATGCCGGCACATATGCTCACCATGAATTGCGCATCTGCACAAGTACAGCGGCGTAAAACCATAAGTTGCCCAAATGAGTAGTTCTCTAATTTTATAATTAATATTTCATTCTTTTTTATTTTTATTTCATTCTTTACCGGGGAGTAATCAAGGATTTCAATACCTAATCCTCTCCCCACTGGTCAGTGGCGTGACTATAATTATTGGCAAGTGTAAGATGAGATATTTTATGTAGATAACACTAAGTATATCGGTTACGGACATAACGACCGTAGGCGCAGAAAAGAGCATGTTGTTGAAAAAGGTGAAAAGAATATATTGTATTCGGGCGAGATTTCCCCGTAAAAAACTAAATAAAAGTGATAATAGCCACGTTCTTCTATCTTTATTAATACAATATGTGAAATACCAAGAACCCGTGTAACATTTTGGGGGCTCAGGCGGGAAATCTACAGCGAAAACCGCCGAAATAAAGATTACAAAAGAGGAATACTACAGAACTTTTACAGTACTCTTACATTTAAGAGTGGACGAGAAACTTGTATTTTTACTGAGGATTTACTGGTCGTAAAGGTGGAACTACTTATACGGAAGGTACTTTGTTATGCTTATTTGAATTGTGTGAATTTTAAATACTGGTGCGAGACATTTAAAAGGCAAAATGTCTGACTCAGAGGTCGAAGAGATGTTATTAGAGTTGGAGTCAGAAATGTTTACCTTAAAGATGGATGATGTGTTAGAGTTAGCACAGGAGATGAAACTTAACGAAGCCAGTATTAAAGATAAGAGCAGATTTGTGATTTTAAAGAGTATCCGGCAAGCTATGGAAGAAAAAGTGGACAGTTTATATGAGAAAGCAGAAATTATGGGGTATATAGAAAGTATTAAAACCTTTCTTAGCCCACCCCCTCTGGAAGAAATCAATGAACAGCCAGAAAATAAAGAGGGATCCCCGGAAGAAAAGCAAGCATTAGAATTGCAAGAAGAGATTGAGAAATTGTTAAGTAAACAGAAAGAAATCAAGTCAAAATTTGGAGTCGAACAAAAGAAAGCTGACAAGGGAACTTGTGATACTCAGAAAACTAGCAGTCAACCCGAGGATGTCCTAAAAGTACCATTGGCTAGTCTTGAGAAGAGTCTCTTGCACAGAGATTTCAAAATACAGGGTGTAATAGGAGAGCCTGGTCAGAAGGACAAGTTGGGGTATCGGTCGTTAATTTCCCAAATCGAAGCCGGCTTAAGGAAGCAGTATCCTGAACTGGAAGTTGTTCATGCGGTAGTTAGAGCAGTGCAACCTGGTCTTCAGCTAAGGAGTTATTTGGAAAGTGTTTCCAACCTAACTCTGCCCAAGCTCAGAAAAATTATTCGCTTTCACTTCCACGAAAAGAGTGCGACTGAACTGTATCAAACTCTGGCCAACATTACTCAAGACCCAAAAGAGGATCCACAATCCTTCCTTATCCGAGCACTCACCATTCGCCAGAAGATTATCTCTGCTTCGAAGGAGTCTGAAAATAACATAACCTATGATGAGAGCTCAGTGCAAGGATTATTTCTACACGCACTTGAGACTGGACTTATTGATGAGACTATCCGAGCAAAGATGAGACCTACCCTCAAGAATCCTGGTGTCGCTGATGAAGACCTTATAGAAGCTATGAGCATGGCTATGTCTGCTGAAACAGAAAGAATAAATAAATTCAGTTTCTCTGGTAGAAAAAAACCAGCAAGTGTGTCTGCCTTGGAGATGGTCAACAACAAAGTCAAGGACAAGAGAGAGGAAGGAAGAGTATTAGCTGCTCTTCAAGTCGTCCAATCTGAGATGGCAACAATGCAAACGGAGATGAAGATACTTCGGGGTGCAGTTAACAAGGTGCAGGAACCAGAGAATGGAAAGCAAGATACACCTAAAATGGCGGGTCAACCGAAGCGTGGATGTAAAGAATGCCAAGAGAAAGGGATGTCTGATACATGTCGCCACTGTTTTCTTTGTGGTGGTTTCAACCATATTGCCAGATATTGCAATCATAAGTACAAGAACCAGGGAAACCACAAAGGGCTGCCACCAAGGGACAGGGAGTAGCCCAAACAACGACAGAAGAGAAGTCCCACCATTGTAACTATTGTTCAAAGAAAGAAACACGGTCAGACGAGTTCAAGATATGTTTGGTATGCAAGATGGTGCAATACTGTTCAAGGGAATGTCAAAAGAAACATTGGGGTAAACATAAGACACTCTGTACAGCTATCAAGAACCTTTCAACACCTACAGATACAGTACCTGGTTTGGGAGATTCCGCTGACACAAATGTGTTTGTTAGTCACCTCACCCCAAAACAGAGGACTACCATAGCCAAGCTTGTTGGGGAAAAGTGTCAAGTGATGTGTGAACTCAATGGTAAAGAAACTGAGATACTTTGGGACACAGGAGCCCAGGTTTCAATAATACCAGAGCGAATTTTGCGAGACAAGTTCCCAGCCATAGTGGTTAAAGACATACATGAACTTTTGGAAGTTGGGTCAGACCTAAAGTTAGAAGCAGCTAATGGAACTCAGATTCCATACAATGGATGGGTGGGAGTAAATTTTAAGCTCCTGGACAATTCTGCAACAGAAATCATGGTACCATTTTTGGTCACGAAGGAAGAACTTAACTGTCCTATAATTGGATACAATGTAATCGAACTGTTCGTGAAGGACAATGGCCCGGAAAAGTCACTACCAGCTGTAACAAAGAGTTTTAACAACACAGATGCCAGTGCTCTGGTTAGCTTTATTAATGGTGATGTCACCGAAAACCTTTGCACAGTTAGAACATCCAAAAAGAAAGTGGTTATCCCAAGCGGTCAGTCAGTGAATATTTCATGCCGTGCGAACACTGGACCAATACAACGAAACAGCCCTGCATTATTCGAACCAGACGAACAATCACCTTGGCCTACAGGTCTAACAGTTCTTGAGGCTCTGACTACGGTAAAGCGAGGAAAATCTAGCATTATCGACATTCCAGTATCCAACACAACACAGCATGACATTGTCTTACCTAGTCGATTGGTACTTGGTCATCTACAGTTGGTTCGTTCGGTAACCCCACTTGAAGTCAAACTAAAGAGTGAAGGTTTTGAAGAGCATCTAGACGCTTATGAAACGGGATCGCAACCGAACGAGCAGACTCCAGCAAAACCATTATCTACTGGAATCGGTGAATCTAGAATACCGGAAGTAGATCTGAGTGGGCTAACTCCAGACCAACAAAAAGAGGCAATTGAGATGTTGTGTGAGGAAGCAGATGCATTTGCTATGGATGACGAAGACATTGGATGTATTGAGGAACTTCAAATGAACATTAATCTGACTGATAATCAACCAATACAAAAGAACTATCTATCGATTCCAAGACCCTTGTATCCAGAAGTAAAGTCTTACATTGAGGACCTGTTGAACAGGAACTTTATTCGAAAATCGAAATCGTCATTTTCCAGCAGTGTCGTTTGTGTACGGAAGAAAGATGGAGGACTAAGACTGTGTGTAGACTACAGATCTTTGAATCAGAAAACGGTTCCTGACCGCCATCCAATACCCCGTATCCAAGAGACACTGGATAATCTAGGAGGAAACCACTGGTTTAGCGTGCTCGACCAAGGAAAGGCATACCATCAAGGTTTTATGGACAGAGACAGTCAGCCCCTTACAGCCTTCATAACCCCCTGGGGATTATACGAATGGATAAGGATACCATTTGGATTAACAAATGCGCCAGCCAATTTCCAGAGGTTTATGGAGAACTGTTTGGGAGACCTCAGAGATACCATTTGTATACCATATTTGGATGATGTTATTGTCTTCTCAAAAACATTCACGGAACATGTGCAACATCTACAACAAGTTCTTCAACGACTGAAAAGTCACGGTGTCAAGCTTAAGCCAAAGAAATGTAACTTGTTTAAGAACGAAGTTTCATTCCTAGGTAGAATAATTTCAGCAAATGGGTACCAAATGGATCCCAAGGCGACTGAGGCTGTTCAAAAGCTTAAAGATGTCAAACCTCAGACTGTTGGTGCAGTTCGCCAGATAATGGGTCTTCTCGGTGTTTATCGACGCTCGATCGAGAACTTTTCAAAGATTGCAAAGCCATTGTATGAACTGTTGAATGGGGACAAAAAGTCACAGAAGAAGGTAACAACAAACAAAAGCAATCCCAGCAAGAATGTCAACGGTCAAATGCCATCTAAATCACCAATACAATGGAAAGACGAACATGCAAATGCCTTGGAAATTCTCATTGAAAGAATAACTTCTCCACCTATTCTAGCCTTCCCACAATACAGTGACCCTTTTATTATACATACCGATGCGTCACAAGATGGGCTTGGTGCTGTGCTGTACCAAAGACAATCTGGTCTACTGAGAGTCATTGCATATGCATCCAGAACGTTGACCCCCGCAGAAAAGAACTATCATCTTCATTCCGGAAAGCTTGAATTTCTGGCACTGAAATGGGCGGTGACTGAACAGTTCCGTGATTATGTGTATTACTCTCCGAAATTCACAGTGTTTACTGATAACAACCCGCTCACCTATGTCCTAACAACAGCAAAGCTTAATGCCACAGGACTGCGATGGGTGGGTGAACTCTCAGACTTCAACTTCGACATCAAGTATCGACCTGGTCGAAGCAATACAGACGCTGACAGTTTATCCAGATTGCCCGGACACTTTGAACAGTATATAGCATCTTGTACCCAAACAGTATCACAGGAAGAACTTCACGCATCTATTACATCCATCCGAGCCCTCGGTAATGGGGAAGCAATTTGGATAACTTCCTTTACCACCAAAGAACAGATGTTAGGTGACGATGGAGCTTTCCTTAATTCCGATCCGAGTTGTAGTCAAATCAAAGTGGTTGAAATAGCACGGGAACAGGACAACGACCAGGATATCAAGCATGTGAAGGATGTAATTCAATCTCAACAAATTCCAACACCCAGAGAACGACAACACGAAACTCCTGAGGTGAAACGATTCCTGTTCGAACTACCAAAACTTCGAGTTGACTCTAAGTCTGGCATCCTGTATCACCGATCGCAAGTGGTCCTTCCAAAGAAACTGCGTCGTCGAGTGCTCAAAGAACTGCATGAAGATATGGGCCACCTCGGAGTCGAGAGAGTTCTAGCTCTTGCCAGAGATCGTTTCTACTGGCCATACATGAGAAGGGACATTGAACATTTTGTCAATCGTGTCTGCCACTGCTTAAAGCACAAACGACCTGCACTTCCAACTCGTGAACCCCTCCATCCCATCCTGACAACTTCTCCTTTCCAGCTTATCGCCATCGACTACGTCCATCTTGAGCGCAGTTCCGGAGGTTATGAGTACATTTTAGTGGTCGTAGACCATTTTACAAGATACGCTCAAGCCTATCCCACCAAAAACAAATCGGGTACTACGGCTGCTGAGAAGATTTTCAATGAATTTATTCCTAGATTCGGATTTCCGGAGAAAATCCACCATGATATGGGTAAGGAATTTGAAAACAACTTGTTCAAGAGATTAGAGAAGTTGTCTGGAGTGAGTCACTCACGCACAACACCCTATCACCCACAAGGGAACGGTAAAGTTGAGCGAATGAATAGGACCTTACTTGGGATGCTCCGAACACTGCCTGAAACTCACAAGACACATTGGAAAGATCATGTTGCCAAACTCATACATGCGTACAACTGTACTCGCCACGAAGCCACCGGTTATTCCCCTTTCTATCTCCTATTTGGTCGCTCTCCACGATTACCTATTGATCTTGCGTTCAACCTAAAAAATGAAGATGGAGCAACTAACTACTCCCAATATGTCACCAAATGGCAAGAAGCGATGAAAGAAGCATATGCCAAAGCTTCCGACCTAGCAGGCAAGAATGCAACGCGAAGCAAAAAGCACTATGACAAGAAAGTTCGATCGACGGCTCTAAAACCTGGGGACAGGGTTCTCGTTCGAAACCTGACACCAAGAGGAGGCCCGGGGAAGTTGAGATCCTTCTGGAAGGACGAGGTGCACATCGTATTATCAAGAAAAGGCCCAGATAGCCCGGTGTACGACGTCACAGCAGAATCTAAGAACAAGAAACCTCGAACACTGCATCGCAATATGTTGCTCCCATGTGACTATTTATCGTGCGAATCAGCCGTACCAGCACCTAGACAGCCTCGTAATCGGCAACGTCCCTGTAACCGTACCACATCCTCTGGGGACAGTCCATCTGATGACGAGGATGAATTTCCGTCAGTGTCGCGTCGAGTGCAAGTACAACAGACAGGCAACATTGACGACGTCGAGGACGACTTACCTGATGTGGAGCAATCAGCCGAGCAACAATCGGAGATCGAGGACGACACATCTAACGCAGAGCAATCGGTGGATCTACAGTCGGAGAATTTGGACGAGGGGGGTGATCCTGTGGAACAACAACCAACGGAAACTGGCGAGATACAAGAAGAAACTGAAGAAACATTAGATTTACCTGTACCTGAAGATGTACCTGTACCTGAAGATTTACCTGTACCTGAAGATGTACCTGTACCCGGTATGGAAGAACCCATTGGGAATAATCGCATTCCTCTTCCTCGAAGAAATAGACAAGTTCCACAACGCCTTACATATTATGCGCCAGGACACTCAGCCTGTTGTTATTGTGGAGCAGTAATTATGCCATTCAACCAACAAATACCCCAATTCCCATACCATCAACCAGAACCCCAACCCTATCAAATCCCGATTCCCTTTCAAATCCCGATACCCTGGAACTACAACTACCCTGTGTTTAAAATGCCATGGTAGGACAAGAACGTTATCTTAAAGATTCATGTTACTGTTGTTATAGATACGAAAAAAAAAAACAACAACTTGGATTGGCTTCACTTTTACAGATTGCTACAATCCTAACTTTTAGCAGTATCATTTAAGATACTTTGTATGTTTAAATCAGTTGGACGGTGAAAGAAGAAATGACAGCGGGAGGGCCTGATCAACCCAACCATTGTTCTACTGTAATGGAACAAATGTCAGAAGACTGGAACATTCGGAACTGATTTATAACTTTAGATCAACTGAGATCGTAGAAATGTCAAGGATGCCATTTATTTGAACAGGGGGAGAGTGTAAGATGAGATATTTTATGTAGATAACACTAAGTATATCGGTTACGGACATAACGACCGTAGGCGCAGAAAAGAGCATGTTGTTGAAAAAGGTGAAAAGAATATATTGTATTCGGGCGAGATTTCCCCGTAAAAAACTAAATAAAAGTGATAATAGCCACGTTCTTCTATCTTTATTAATACAATATGTGAAATACCAAGAACCCGTGTAACACAAGCAACATTAATTATGATCAGACAGTTTGACAACTTTAAACTGTTACTGTCCATGACCCCGATTCGACACTTCAATCAGTTTATCAAGGGTGATCGTTGTAACGTTATGATCCATATTTATACCCTCATGGAACCGATGATGACGTTATCGGTTAACAAAATGCAAATAAGGCTTTAGTAGACCGTCATCACGATTCAATGGGGCGTGGATGCTATTAATTGCTAAGCTTCCAGACAACGTCTCTGACGGTACCGTGGATTTGGAATTGAGGGAAGTACAACCCTTTCATTTTAACAACAGAAGTATTTGGTCATTGGATAGCAGATTTCCTTATGGCATTGGGAAAGAAAGCAGGATCTGCCTCGATGAACAATTTTGGAAGATCAACAGTGGACTTGAGGAATTTGTTAAAATCTCTAACAATTTTAAGGACATCATCTGGACCAACTTTTTCGAATCGAATTTCCCGAGGCCATGTCAGCGTGGGTCGACGACATTCCGTCTTGAAAGGCTGCAGATAGACTTTCATTTCTTCAGGTTCCAACTGTGTATGCTATTCGACGGTAGCATTGTTTCTACGAAAAATTTATTTTTCAAAGCTATATATCTTCACCACCGTCCGATTTTATCCAGTTTCTCATATCGACGTCAATCTATGGCCAGTCCTCGCATGTTGGGTATCCACAACGCTTTCCATATGCACCAGTGCCTTGATGACCCATCCATGCACCATTCAAGTAATACCAGTGAAATGCCAACGCTGACCCCCAATCGTGGTACACAATTCACCACCTTCTCTGGTAGATCTATCAACATTAACCAAACAGAGAAGTAGTTGCAATGGTGTACGAAGCTGTAAGACTTGTCACCGATTTGCCTGATTCGCCCATTTCAATCAGATCGAGCGCAAGGCAGCGTGCCTGTGCTTGCACATGAGGAATAATATTCCGGATAAGAGGATGTTGCATATCCATGCAAAAATCTAGCGTCTCGTTCGAATTCTTTTCTGAATCGAAGTAACTTATGTAGGAATCGAGAACGTTTATTTTCTTGCATCGTTCGAACCACTGCGGTCCCGTAATCACATTTCCCTTCGGATTCATTTGCACATGATTAGTTTACCAAAAATGGAAGTATACCTTTGTTGTACTTGGCATTCTTTTAGAGATATAAGATTGATATCTGTTGGAATGCAAGCATATACGTTAAAGCTAAGAGTTGGCTAGTTTATATCAGAATTTGTTCATATCAGAAGTTTAAAGTGCACCTAACACCAAAAGTGATAATACTATGTTTGAAACGGCACTTAAAATGATGAAGATTGGATGGCGCTAACAGTTCTCGGATATCTATTTTCGTTTTTGAGGTATTCAGTTATATGTCATGGTATGTTAATGAGGCAGAGGATGACGTCAAAGCAGGCAAATAACATTATGGCAATTCTAAAATTTGTGTATATCTAATTCAAAGTTATCTAACGAAATTTCGTGAAACTTTGCACGTGGATACATACTACCAAACTAAAGAATATGGTTCAAGTTATTTTGTCACCATAATAACAGATTAACTTCCAAACCTCTCCGTTCCAATACAGAAGTTTTCATTTGCTGCCAGCGCAAGAAACGTCCTCGATTTCAAACTTGGGTATTGCATTGTAAAAGTTATTGAAAAAGTTATTGAAAACTGCCAACCTAAACATGTGCTGCACATGAGAGAAAACAAATTATTTTGTCTTAGAAACTAGGAGGTCTGGAAACTAATCTATTTATACAAAGCAAGGATGCAAAATAATTAATACAAGTTAAAAATAAAAAATAAATTAAAAAATGGAGCAGTCTTGAACATGGTTGAAGGTATGGTCAACCGGACATATGTCCCATGTGAAGACCAACTTGACAAAAATTACGGAATAGACAAAATTTAAGACAAGGACTAATACACTAGTTACATATGATGGGACAGATTAAGAACAGCAGCTTAAATTATAAGAACTGCACTTAGAGCAGTACATTTTCCAAGTGCGCATTCTGTTTACATCGAAAGAAGAGTCTAATTGAGAAGAGTAGTATATATAAAGTTGGTGCTTAAAAGAGAAAACAGGACGTACTATTACGGATGATCGGAGATAGATTGTTCGAGAGAAAGACAATTCGATTAAAAAAGGCGTTCCTAAAAAGAGAAGTCCTGCAAGGATTGGCTTGAAGCAAATTGTCCTTGCTAGAACGGGTGCGAGACGAGAGGTGAGAAGAAAAGGTAACAAAAGAGGAGATGTCTGGATCGTAGAGGCCTTGTCTACATACAAGGCCTTGTCTAAATACTTTATTTCAAGCCAGTACGATATAGGTAATAAGTTGAGCTTCTTGAGACGCTCAGGATAAGACAACTCGTAGTCTTTAAGTATAAATTTGGTAGCTTGTCTTTGAACACCCTTTGATTAGAAACACTCTTGATTGGTTCGTTGTTGAGGTAATAGGAATGTGTTGGAGGGTTGAATTTGCGAGATACTCTGAGCAGGAGCGTCTTTGACAGATTAAATTTCAGTTGCCAAGACAGCGACCAGTTGCACATAGAGTCGAGATCAAGCTGGAGCATATGGATCATCTGGATCATCTATTAGTATATATGCAGGTGATAACATAACCTGAATCATGTTCTTTAGTTTGGTATTTCATTGGATAACTTTGAAGATATACACGAATTTTAGAATTACCACGATGTTATTTTCCTAATTTGACGTCATCCTGTGCTCATTAACATATCATATATAACTGAGAAGATCGAGAACGAAAATAGATATCGTAGAACTGTTGGCGCAATACGTGCCCTTTCAAACATAGCATTATCATTTTTGTGGTTAGGTGCACTTTAATTATTACATTAACCCAAATTTATTCTTGGCATAAAGTTTAACGACGTGGAAAATATAAATGACTGCACCATTTTGATTTTGGCATATATGTCTTTACCAAAGCTCAACATCTGTCGGTGGTCGGTCCAACGAACAAAAATACGAAATCTAAATACACTTTCAAATGCACAGAAAACCTTTAATTTTTCGAGTATTTTCCAATGTAAATGCAAAGGAATTTTAAGAAAAGCTTTCCTAAATCAAAATTCATACCCACGAACTACACCAAAATAAATCTGGACCACCGCTGCGGCCAGTTCATCTCCATAAATATCTTGTCAACCTTGCTATATGAATTAACGATTTTGCCTTTAAAATTTAAATATTTACATGTAGTCACACTCTGACTCGTTAACCACTCTGAATGCGCGATCTTCCTCCCGTTATTCCGAAGAATAACAAGGAACGGTCATCAATGATTACTAATTTATCACCATAAAGGCGACATTAGCAATCTGCTTCCCGCTCAAAAGAAAGCACTACGACTCATCATCGTGGTTGCGAATGTAGTCTTCGTTAGAGAACAAAGACGGGACACATACTATAGAAATGATCCTAAAAAGTACGGTCTTACTTTCCATTTTCGCATGAGAACCTTTAAACTGAATATCATCAAGTCCCGAATGTGGGATAAGGAAATCTGATAGAAACATTCTTGAACGGATACATATCAAATTATTCAAATTTGATCGCAACACCGAATACATTTTTTTAGAAACATATATAAACCTTTATCGAATGCCGCCACATATGCTCACCAATGAATTGCGCATATGCATAGGTGCACGTGCGTAAAACCATAGATAGGTTGCCCAAATGAGTAGTTCTCTTATTTTATAATTTATATTTCATTCTTTTTTATTTATGTTTTTATTTTTATTTTTATTTCATTCTTTTTCATTGTTTTTTCTCGACATTAATGAACTCTTTACAAATCCTAGAAAATAAAGCTGTTAAACTCGCACTTGCTGCTCTACCACTCTCCTCCTCAACTGAAGCCTTAAAATAATTAACTGGACACCTCTGAGAATCAGACGACAGAAACATCGCTGTATTTTTATATTTAAATGTATTAACGGTTTAATAGATTTTGACTTTGAACTAATTAGAAATAATAACATTCATAAATATTTTACAAGGACCAACAACAACCTACATCTACCTAAAGTCAACACAAACTGGGGAAAACAAAAACTGATTTAACACGCATCAATTGATTTTAATAACTTGGACAATAAAACAAGAAGCACAAACTCGCTAACAATATTTAAAAATGAACTGAATTGAAAAACACCAATTTATTTAGCTTCAAAGTGAATGTGAGAGCCACATAATATAATAGTAATGTAATGTAATGTGATGTAATGTAATGTTATGTGACTTAATGTAATATAATGTAATGTTACGTGACTTAATGTAATGTTACGTGACTTAATATAATGTAATGTCATTGTCATTGTCATTGTCATTGTCATTGTCATTGTCATTGTCATTGTCATTGTCATTGTCATTGTCATTGTCATTGTCATTGTCATTGTCATTGTCATTGTCATTGTCATTGTCATTGTCATTGTCATTGTCATTGACATTGTCATTGTCATTGGATCATCTGGATCATCTGTTAGTATATATGCAGGTGATAACATAACCGGAACCATGTTCTTTAGTTTGGTAGTATGCATCCACGTGCAAAGTTTCAAGAAATTTCATTGGATAACTTTGAAGATATACACGAATTTTAGAATTACTTTCCTAAATCAAAATTCATACCCACGAACTACACCAAAACAAATCTGGATCCACCGCTGCGGCCAGCTCATCTCCATAAATATCTTGTCAATCCTTGCTATATGAAATAACGATTTTGCCTTTAAAATTTAAATATTCACATGTAGTCACACTCTGACTCGTTAACCACTCTGAATGCGCGATCTTCCTCCCGTTATTCCGAAAAATAACAAGGAACGGTCATCAATGATTACTAATTTATCACCATAAAGGCAACATTAGCAATCTGCTTCCCGCTCAAAAGAAAGCACTACGACTCATCATCGTGGTTGCGAATGTAGTCTTCGTTAGAGAACAAAGACGGGACACATACTATAGAAATGATCCTAAAAAGTACGGTCTTACTTTCCATTTTCACATGAGAACCTTTAAACTGAATATCATCAAGTCCCGAATGTGGGATAAGGAAATCTCGAACTCGAACGGATAAATATCAAATTATTCAAATTTGATCGCTTTTATGTTTCGGCAACATCGAATAGATTTTTTTAGAAACATATATAAACCTTCATCGAATGCCGGCACATATGCTCACCAATGAATTGCGCATGTGCATAAGTACACCGGCGTAAAACCATAGGTTGCCCAAATGAGTAGTTATCTTATTTTATAATTTATATTTCATTCTTTTTTATTTTTATTTTATTTATTTATTTTTATTTCATTCTTTTTTATTGTTTTTTCTCGACATTAATGAACTCTTTACAAATCCTAGAAAATAATGCTGCTAAACTCGCAGTTTCTGCTCTACCATTCTCCTCCTCAACTGAAGCCTTGCAACAATTAACTGGACACCTCTGAGAATCAGACGACAGAAACATCGCTGTATTTTTATATTTAAATGTATTAACGGTTTAATAGATCTTGACTTTGAACTAATTAGAAATAATAACATTCATAAATATTTTACAAGGACCAACAACAACCTACATCTACCTAAAGTCAACACAAACTGGGGAAAACAAAAACTGATTTAACACGCATCAATGGATTTTAATAACTAGAACAATAAAACAAGAAGCACAAACTCGCTAACAATATTCAAAAATGAACTGAAAAACACCAATTTAATTAGCTTCAAAGTGAATGTGAGAGCCATTGCACAGTTTATAATAGTAATGTAATGTGATGTAATGTAATGTTACGTGACTTAATGTAATGTAATGTATGTAATGTAATATAATGTAAATTGTAATTGTAATGTAATGTAATGTAATATAATGTCATTGTAATTGTAATGTAATGTAATGTTACGTGACTTAATATAATGTTACGTGGCTTAATATAATGTTACGTGACTTAATATAATGTATTGTAATTGTCATTGTCATTATCATTGTAATTGTAACTGTAATGTAATGTAATATAATCTTGTGAAGTATTACAGGACCCAACTGAAAAACACTTCGGTGACGTGGCTATCCTGAATAAATATTATTATTATTCTTTACCGGGGGGTAATCACGAATTTCAATCGCTAAACCTCTCCCCACTGGTCAGTGGAGTGACTTTAATTTTTAGGGGAAAAATATATAAATTGCAGACTTAAAAAAAAATGAGCCACCACACAAATACCTTCTTCTGGTAATTACGTACAATTTGCATATAACTCACCTCAAGCTTTAGGCAAAGTAATGTGGGTAACTATTACAGCAAGATACTGTACTCGTTCCTTTCAATGCTTTCTCCACTTCCACCACAGCCCATTCAACGCAGTCGATTTTGTGAAAAAATTCTACTTTGGAAGAGTTTTAGATACCACCATCGATTTTGTTGAATTCAAGTTTCTGCATAGCATTGGAGCAACAGAAGGGATGATGTTGAGAAAGTTTACATTTCAAATTATTTTTCTGAAACTCTTTAAAACCATTAGAAGCAACACGCTGAGCAACGAAGGTTTAAGGCATAATCACATGCACTAATAGTGAAAACTCTTTAAACGAAGCTGCAAACAAGATTCTATATGGCCAATTGTTTGTATGACAAATGTTTACTACTATAGGTGTTATAACTGCATGAATGAACACATAGTTGTTTGTACTTTGGCTTAATTATTTTATTAGGCCTTTTCGCATCTTTTTTTAAAAGTTTCAACAAATTTTAAGCGTTTCAGCTCAAGTCCTGAATGTAATATCCGTGACGTAACGTCCGTGACTAACTGTTGTAGTTATTTCTAAAATATTACAGTTCATCAGACTTTGGTTTCCATCAAAGTGGTTCCATTGGAAATATATCTGTACAGTATAATTGTTTTGATAATCTATCAAATAATTATTTAAGAAGAGAAACATTTCTAACCAAATGTCATTTGTTACGTAACGTCCGTGACAAAACTTCTCATTCCTCGTACTATTCTCAGAAATTATTTTGAATAAAGTTTACACTGAGATATATAGAGATTCTAATGAGGATTATTTCTAATATAAGTGCTTGGAGTTATGAAAAATTCTCAAGTTTGATTTCAGGAAGTTTAAAATGTGTATCACACATGTTGTATCGTGAAAAACTACGGTAACATGAACTTTGGGGACTGATCCCAATCACTGCACCATTGTGTATAAAGAATAGAAACCTCGCTTCGCTCGGGATAAATTTATCTTTACAAACTGAGATTATTCTGAGTGACTGGAAACAATGCAAATCTTTCCCATCTTTAAATCAGGAAACCGTAGTGACAAAAATAATTACCGCCATCTTAAGTAACTGGTCATGCTATGCTAATTTATAACATCTGCATATTTTGAAAACAATGTATTTCTAAAGATCTGTATATGTAAATCGTTTCAAAATTTGCATAGAATGACCAGTTGCTACGGCTAACTTCGCTACTTGCCTCAATTAATAGCGTTTATAATAAAATGAAATGTTCTCCAAATTTCAAGCAGGCTTTCGAAAACAGCACTCAATAGAGATAGCAATAGCTAGAAGTGTACTTAACTTACCAAATTGTGGAACATATGGATAATAAGCGAATGTATAGAACGGTGTTTATTGGCCTAAAGAAGACGTCATAAATGTTTGTTACATAAATTGGAATATGAAGTGAGAGATAATGCACTGATCTAAATGTTTGTTTCATAAATTGGAACATTATTGAGTGAGAGGTAATGCAATGTTCTAGTTTGAAGGTACATTACTATCTCAAACTCATTAATAATTCATGAGCCTAAAACAAGGAATCAGTACCGAGACGGTATCGGAGGAAGAAATTACATAAATTAAGTCAACTTTCACCTCCATTTTCTCTTAAAATACTGATTTGTTTGAGATATAATATGAAATACTCGGAAGAGTGTTTCATCAGAATATCCAAAAACCTCGAAGTTTGTTAAAAAACCTCAGTTTCGCCTCGGTTTTCAACAAACGTCTCGGTGTTTGGATATCCTGATGAAACACTCTTCCTCGTGTTTCATATATTACATACAATACAAGTATTCCAAAAGTAAAGTATGACGACAAATTATCAAATAGTTTGGATGTGGAATATGGTGTCCCCCAAGGTTCCCTATGTTTTGTTCTCTATATATAAATGATCTGCCAAAATGTGTAACAAATTGTAATATAAACATGTATCATGTATGCATGATCTAGTTTGCAGCCAAGTCATGATCTAGTTTGCAGCCAAGTCAGCAACAGAAATAGAAATAACATTACAAAATGAAAAAATACTACATGTAAATAGGATATCGGATTGGATGAAGGAAAACAGGCTGATTGTAAATCATACAGAAACATATATAGTTTATTTGTTCTAAGGATTTATGGTGAAGGCAAATTTCGAGTGTTCGAAAAATGTATATTTAATTTATTAAGTGTATATTTCCAACAACGATATTTTCCTTCACCATAAATCCTTAGAACATACAGTTTAATCGAGTGAAACGCCAAATATTACTCGTGATATACCCAATTCTTCTCCACCATTACCACCTTATATATACAGAACTCGTGACTTCGCGGGTTCAATTCCAACTGGAAGGCCTTGATGTTGCATTTTTTTGCAACTGCAGTCCCGGTTTGGTCTTAAAATATATATTTCGTACAGTTTAATCGAGTGAAATGCCAAATATTACTTGACGTAATATATTTAATTTGTATGGGCTTAGATTTTACAATATCAACAGACACACATAGCCTCCTTTGCACTAATGCAACATCGAGCTATTGTTCATCGTCGTTAATTCTTGAGACCTCAGCAGACGTCGAGAAGAATCCTGGTCCTCTTCGATTCGGCGATGAACAATTATCATGACATTAAGAGGGAGCTTCTTATTGCAGCCATTTTGATGTTGGCTTACAGTACATCTCTTCACCACAGCTCAACGCTGTCGGTCCAACGAACAAAAGTACAAGCCATTGGAGGCAAGTGACCACATTGGCACGAGCACAACTGAAGCCTGAAACAGCTGATATGCTCATGTTTCTGGCAGAGAACTTGTAAGATATCAGAATGTTTCTTTTTTAATAACTTTGTTGTAAATAATTGTGTTGTAGATCTATAAAATCTAACATAAATATATCGTATTTAAATTGTTTATGACATAAAAAACTCATGAAGTCTTGCGTGAGTTGCGTATTTTCTAGCTGTAGTTTGTAATAGGTAAAAAAATCGGGATTCAGTTTACCGTAACCGCCTCACCCTAACCTTTTATTTTTCAAAAAACCTTTTATTTTACAAGTATTTTCCAATGTAAATGCAAAGGAATTTTAAGAAAATCTATCCTAGAAATGTTAAGAAAATCTATCCCAGAAATTTTAAGAAAATGTATCCCAGAAATTAAAAGAAAATGTATCCCAGAAATTTTAAGAAAATGTATTCTAGAAATTTTAAAAAAATGCATCCTAGAAATTGCTAGAAATGCCTTTTAAAGTTTTCGTAAATCAAAATTTTCGTGGAGGACGTACCCTAAGTCCGCATAGACATATCACAGCTGAGCCTCGAACTACACCACACTGAATTTCCCCCTGCTCATCCCCATAGATATCCTCCTTGCTATTCGTTTTTCGTAACCACTAACCACTCTGAATGCGCGATCTTCCTCCCGTTATTCCGAAGAATAACAAGGAACGGTCATCAATGATTACTAATTTATCACGATAAAGGCGACATTAACAATCTGCTTCCCGCTCAAAATAAAGCACTACGACTCATCATCGTGGTTGCGAATGTAGTCTTCGTTAGAGAACAAAGACGGGACACATACTATAGAAATGATCCTAAAAAGTACGGTCTTACTTTCCATTTTCACATGAGAACCTTTAAACTGAATATCATCAAGTCCCGAATGTGGGATAAGTAGAAACGTTCTCGAATTCGAACGGTACATAAGTAGTATAGAAAGTGGGGTACCAGCGCATTTGTCCATTTTTCATGTCTCAACTTTTTTTCTCTGGAGAACTAAGCACTTTTTCCGTTTTTATATTACACATATAACTTTCGAGCAAATATGTGGAATACAAAAACGGAAAAAGTGCCTAGTTCTCCAGAGAAGTTGAGACACTCAAATGGAAAAAGTTCGCTGTTAACCCCACTTTCTAGCCTACTAATAGACAATGTGTCGCGTAGTTTGGGGAGTCATAGACGTGTCTCAGCTAGTAGGCTACAGAGTGAGGTGTCTGGACGTGGCGCTGCCGTGGGTGGGGATGTCGCTCGTGATAAGACTATGTCAAGTAATATTACGCGTGATCCTGGTATGAACTTTATTTCAGGTCATGAGTTGAGTGGGACTCATGATTCGAAAGGGTCTAAGGACTTGACTATATTAAATAATAAAACGACTCTTATGAAAAGGTCTGAACGTAAACGTAACCCTATTGTGGGTGGTAATGTCGCTCGTAGTGGTACACTATTGAGTGGTGGTGCACGTGATCCTGCTATAGGTTCTGGTAATTTAGTTATACCGAATATTAAGATGAGTTTTCTAGAGAGGATGTCTGACTATCTAGCTGATGCTAAAGCGTTGGGGTATAAGTGGATGGACCTTATTAGAAGAGGATCTAGAGAGAATGTCATTAGTAGAGTCACCAGAGTTAGGGAGGTGAGAAAGATTAAAAAGGTTAGACGTGATTTTATACGACATGTTAGGAGGTCACGATTAAGTCGGAAGGCCTTAGACAAAGAGTATGAAAAAATCACTAGTCTTATTGCTAAGATGAAACGTCCTACTGTAGTACAAAGGAGAGTTGCTCTCAAAGGGTACACCAAGTCGTATAGTGTTGAGGTGATCGACAATAAGGAACCACTAAAACAACTAGTCAAGACTAGAGGAGTAGTGGGCTCAACTTTACAGAAAGAGTTAGAAAGACTGAAAGGTTTAAAGTTTTCCGAGACATTGAAAGTGACTCTAGAGAAACAAATTGGTGACGGAGAGTCTGTGTTTAAGACAGCCTTCTTCAATAGTGTGGTCAAAACAGTGGTTAGTAGTGTTGATGTTAGTGGGACTACAAGACAAGCTAGTGAGGAGATAGTAAATCGTATATCTGTATGGTTGTCAGAAGGGTCTGGGTGGGTCGTAGATAGTGTTAGTGACCACTTTGTTAATGTGGTAGTGTATAAGCCTCTTAAAGGATCGAGTTATATTGAGCTACCGGAAGAGTTGAGGAATGCGTCTAAAGGTTTGATTAACATAAAGAACAACGATGATAAGTGTTTCATGTGGTGTCATGTGTTGCATAAGTGTCCTGTAGGAAAGGATCCGCAGAGAGTGTCGAAGCATAAGAAGAACGTAGGTTCTGTCAATTATGACGGAGTGAGATTTCCAGTGGATACGAAACAGTACAACAAGATAGAGAGGCAGAACGGTATTAGCATCAGCGTGTTTGGGTATGAGGACAAGCAGCCATTCCCTATCTACGTTTCTAAGGAGAAGTGCGAGGATCATATGGACCTGCTGCTAATAACGAATGGTGCCAAACGACACTACGTGTACATCAAAGACTTTGGTAGGTTTATGTGGGGTCAGTCTAAACACAAGTGTCGCAAGAATTTCTGTAGATACTGTCTTCAATGTTTTACTACCAATGAGATTCTAGAGAATCATAAGGAGGTTTGTATGGTGGTAAATGGTAAGCAAGCGATCAAGATGCCAGTCGAAGAAGACAGCACTCTTGAGTATGAAAATTACCACAAACAATTAGAGGTACCATTTGTAGTATACGCAGACTTCGAGGCTATCACAGAGAAGGTCGACAACGTGACACCACTCACAGGATCGTACACTAGCGAGTACCAAAGACACACGGACTGTGGGTATGGATACAAAGTAGTATGCTGTTATGACGATAAATATAGTAAACCAGTAGAGATGTTTCGAGGTAAGAACGCAGTTAGGAAGTTCATGAAAAAGATGTTAGAGGAGGTTAAATACTGCAAGAAAGTCAGAAAGGAGCATTTTAATGAGGACATGGTGTTGACCAGAGCTGATAAGGTTAACTTCAAGGAAGCGACTAAATGTCATATTTGTGATAGGGAATATAAAAGGGGACAAGTGAGAGTTAGAGATCATTGTCATATCACTGGTAAGTATAGAGGTTCAGCACATCAGTTATGTAATAGGAACTATAGACTGACTGATAAGATACCTGTCATATTTCACAATCTAAGAGGGTATGATAGTCACTTCATAATGCAAGAGATAGGTAAGATAGGTCTGAAAATCAACGTCATACCAAATAATATGGAGAAATATATGGCATTCATGTTAGGTAAACATCTAGTGTTTCTAGATAGTTTCCAATTCATGAGCTCTAGTCTAGCCAACCTAGTGAACAACCTACCAAAGGAATGTCTCAAGTACACGTCTGAACTATTTCGAGGCGAGGAGCTAGAGTTGGTGTCGCGAAAAGGTGTGTACCCATATGACTATATGGATAGTTTCGATAAGTTTAACGAACTTGAGTTGCCGTCAAAGGAGAGTTTCTACAGCATCCTAAACGACGAGCATGTGTCAGACACAGACTATGAGCACGCTCAAGAAGTGTGGGAGACAATGGGTGTGGAGAATATGGGTGAGTACCACGACCTATACCTAAAGTCTGACGTATTACTACTGGCTGACGTGTTCGAGAACTTTAGAAGAACGTGTAAACAGCACTACCAGTTAGATCCTTGTCATTACTTCACATCACCTGGACTATCGTGGGACGCTGCTCTAAAGATGACAGGAGTGGAACTAAAGTTGATGACTAACATTGATATGTTTCAGTTTATCGAGAAAGGAATGCGGGGTGGTGTTTCCTGCATAACACATAGACACGGAGAAGCTAATAACAAATACATGAAGGGGTATGATAGTAGTAAACCATCGAAACATATCGTATACCTAGATGCGAATAACCTTTATGGTTGGGCTATGTGTCAGTATCTACCGACTGGTGGATTTGAGTGGGTCGAAGGTTTTGACATCAACAATCTAGACGAGTATAGCGACGACTCAGACAAGGGGTTGATACTCGAGGTTGATTTAGAGTATCCAGAGGAGTTGCACGATCTTCACAACGACTATCCTTTAGCCCCTGAGAGGATGAAAGTAAGTAGTGATATGTTGTCAAACTATTGTAAGACGATCCAAAACAAGTTTAAGATATCTGTTGGAGAGGTTGCAAAACTTATACCTAACCTAAGCGATAAGAGTAAGTACGTTGTTCATTATAGAAACCTACAATTATACGTGAGTTTGGGAATGAAGGTTAGGAAGATACATAGAGTACTTCAATTCAACCAGTCACCATGGCTCAAACAATATATCGACTTTAACACAGACAAGAGAACCCAAGCAAAGAATGACTTTGAGAAAGACTTCTTCAAACTCATGAATAATAGTGTGTTTGGAAAGACTATGGAGAATCTACGAAAGCGTGTGAACGTGGAGTTAGTAACAGACAAGGAAAAACTGAAGAAACTAACGTCAAAACCAACCTTTGTGAGCAGTAAAATATTTGACAATAACTTGGTAGCAGTTCACAAGATCAAAGAGACACTAACTCTAAATAGACCAGCATACGTAGGTATGTGTATTCTAGACCTGTCGAAGACATTGGTGTACGACTTCCACTACAGTAACATCAAAAAGAAATATGGCAACAAAGCCAAATTACTATTCACAGACACGGATAGTCTAATGTATGAGATTGAGACGGAGGATGTGTACAAAGACATGTACGCTAACAAAGAAGTGTTCGACTTTAGTGGATATGATAAGTCATCTCCTTACTTCGACCTAACTAACAAGAAGGTTATTGGTAAAATGAAGGATGAGACATTAGGAGTCCCCATCGTTGAATTCGTTGGTTTAAGGTCGAAAATGTATAGCTACATAAAAGAGGACGGAAAAGGTGGGAAGACTGCTAAAGGTATCAAGAAGAGTACCATTAGAAATAATATAAGACATGACAACTATAAAAGTGTCCTGACAAATGGTGAGCAAATGTCTCACATAATTAAAACTATTCGCAGCAAGAGCCACCAACTAGGAAGCTATGAAATAAATAAGATATCCTTAAGCTGCTTTGACGACAAGCGACATATACTATACCAGACGGTGTGTCTAGCTATGCGTATGGACATTACAAAATAGTCCAGAACTAGCTGTTTAAATTTCTAAAATGTTTTTTAGTCTTGATGTGTTTATATTTAGAGGTCACGTGGTATGACTGATCGCATGTCTCACACACCCACTTATGAGTTCTCATCCACTCTTTGGTTTGCGCTCTGGCTGCTACTAAAGCTTCTTCTTTTGTTTCGTAAATTCTTGGTCTTGCCATTATATATTACTAAATGTTTTATTTACCCACTCGTTGTAGTGTGGGTCTCCTCTCCCATCCCAACCTAGATCCTTGTATACCACACTATACAGGTTATACTCGAATCGCACCTTGACCCTACCAGGTTTGAGGTCGTTAAGACTACCTCTCAACTCTATACCTCTTCTAGAGCATATTCTTATGACATAGAAAATATATTTCGATATATTCTTGACAATCAGTTTGTTTCTTTTAAGGGACCATAGTATCTCTATAAAATCACTGACAACTATTGGTATGTCACTCTCACTAACTAGTCCAGTCAACATTCTCTCTAACCATTTACTGTAACTATGAGCCGATTTCTTGTACATCCATATGTTAGGTACAAAGTTTCTCACACGTCCGTAGGTAGTCTCTCCACACTTGTTACAACTAAATACACCATCTTCGATTTGGGTTCTGTGGTTACTACACTCGTAACAGTATGTGGTGTCGTTCCACTTTTTTGGTGTTGCGTCCCTGCTTCCGTTCTTGATCTCGTCCAACGTGTACCCTAATGTGGTACCACTCCACTTTTTTGATGTCTCAATCTCATCCAATGTATACCCAGCATAGAACATTCTCATTGTACGTTCGTCAACCATTTAAGTTACTATACTATATATATCTTTAGACTATAGTGTGGTAACTTTGTGGTTGTCGGCTAGTGTCTCCCACTCACACTTTATTGTTGTGACCTGTTTTAGAGCGTCTGACAGTAACTGTTCCAACTCTTCTATCTGACGAGTTTGGTAAAAGAGCGCCTCTGTCAAGTTACGCTTTTTATCAAATTCCATAGCCATCTCCTTCAAAGTTTTAGCGCTCATTTCTATAACACTCTATATATTAAGTAACCTAAAGGTAGTCCAACAACTCCAACGAATACCGTTTGATATTCTTTCATCTCGTCTGAGGGTTTGTAATAGTCTGACAACTCAGGCTCTTTGCTAAATGTCTTCCCATCATACTGTATCGTCAGTACTTGTCTTAGTTGATCCAGAGCGTGGTTCGTGTCGTTTATGTCTGCATTAGCATCTGACAGTTGTTGTCTTAGCTCCTGAATTTTGTCTCTCTGACGAATCTCGTTCTCGTAGAACTTTTCTTTCGCTCTTGCAAGACTCTCCAATGCTTTGTTGTGTCTCTTTATCTCTGTCTCGTAGCCGGTGTGGTTTAGCTTGCTGAATATGAATCCAGCTCCTGCGAATGCTATAGCGTTGAATAAACCACCTGCTATCACACTAGCCATTATGTATTACGTTAGATTATTTTGAGAACGGGTCAATAGGTAAGTATTTCTTACTCTGTGCCCACTTGACAAGTAGTGTCGAGACACCTACAGCAGTCGCTAACTTGAGGGTGCCCTTCACTGATTCAGGGGTGCCTAACGGTTCTTTTAGTACTTTCTTTGATGCCATAGACACAGCTACGGCTCCAGCAGTCACAAGGGCTGCGTCGTATAGCTCGTTCATCAGTTCTTTTCTGTCTATTGATGCCATATATTATACGATATGTTTTAATCGAAGCTGTCGAGTTTACGTGGTGGTTTTATAACGACGTTCTTAGGCTCTTCAGTCACTACTTGCTTGTCTTGACTAATCGTGTAATACAGTGAACCAGCGGCTATTACCACTCCTATAGTACCTATGATGTATCCGTAGTTAAAACTATCGTCCTCACTTATCACTCTCTCTCTCATCTTCTTCTCTTTCGCAGCTTTAGATATAGCAGCCAACCGTTTGCCTGCCTCTACTCTCTTAGGGTCTTTGGTCCTTGTTGTTGACGTTATGATAGGTACGGACTCGTTGTCAGTCATCTATATTATACGTGATATCTCGTCACAGACCATCTCACAGTCATCTCACAGATCATCTCACAGATAGAGTATTCGGTGAAAGTATCTTTGGTGATTAGACAGTGTGGTTTCACTCTTAAATCTTCTATTACAGCACTCACACAGGACTCTAGAGTCTGTCATATATGTCTCTATGAAGTGTATTATCTCATGTTGGTCTGAGGATAGTAACGTGTTGTACCCTTGTGATCTTAGTCTCCTTAATACCCTCATCTGGTTATTCCTAATAACCCCATTACCTTTCGGTGTTTTGAACTCTATAGCAAAACCATTGTATCTCTTATGTAGTTGTGGAACTATCAAGTCTGGTTGTCCACCACTGTAACCCTTCTTCCATCCATCTATTCTTTTAGTAGATGTGTCTTGGTACTCACCCAACCCTGGGATGACTATTGTTGGGTGGTACTCTCTAATGTACTTCACAATGTCGTAGTGTAAATCTGTCTCATTCATAATAGATAGTTGGTTATGTTGTGTGTACTGGCCCGTCTTTCTAATAGATGGTAGGACTTCTGTGAATACCCATTTTTTAAACTTCTTGGCTGACTCCAACTTAGACGAAAATATTAGTCTGTACACACCTGGCTCGTTTATTTGCCAAACCATACTTTTGACCAACACACCGTTTCGGGACGTTGATATTTGGACCTTTATTTTCTCGTCGTCTGCCACATGGTCTGTTATAGCCTTACCTGGTCTCTTATATCCTAAGATTTCGGCTACCTCTTTTCCATAGAACCAAATATTGTCTCCATCTTTTACAGCAGTGACTGACATGTCGTTATTTCTAAATATTTTAGTGATACTCATCACCTATAATATACCACATGTTTTATTTTTGTGTTTAAGTAGCAGTCATCTTAGGAAAGTAACCACTTAATAGCACGAACGCATGATCTGACCAAGGTCCCGTTTTAGGACCTTGGTCAAAGTGACCCTTCTATCGATCACAAACATACTATCAGTAGGGGGTCACATGTAGTGTCTTAATATTTTACTACTATTTGCATGCTATTAGGACATCTTAACCGGAATCAGACCCCCCTTGTGTATCGTATACTTTATTGTACCTTTTCACCATTCCATTAATTGGTGGGCATAAGTCAGTCACATTATCGTCCAACACTTTAACGTCTGAGAGAAATGTTGACTCATTGTAGGGAAGACCTCTAAGATACGATCTTATTTGTGTCAGTATCTTTTTGTAGCTAGTGTGCGCAAACTTGCAATGCTCCACTCTACTCGTCAGATTGGATTTAGCCAAGTAACCTTGAATGATCACACCAGGACCACTAATACAAGCAATGATTAGAGGGTTAGCGGTTATCGATCCAGCTACAATCCCTACTGTCGTTAACCCTATGCTAGTCATGTTTAACGATAGTTTAACTTTCTTCAACCTCTTGTATTTCCATTTGTAACAGGCTTCTAGTTTGTGGTAGTACGCGTACAAGCGTTTGAGCTCTAGCACCTCTTCCTCTGACATATCCTTTGATATGTGATTGAAAACAACAACTGACTTCTTCCTCATATATCTTAGCTCACATCATATTCCTTCATCATATCTCTACCAACTAATATTATGTCTCGGCTAGCTATGTAACCAGAGACAATCCTCACACCGTAGAACTCTATCAAAGACGGGTACTTGTAGGGTGCGAGTGGTATTTTTGGTCGATGCACTCCAAAGATCGTTACGTAAGGAGACCCTATCTCTTCGTAATTAGCAGTGAAGTCTGAGTCTGTTGATCTTATGTTGTTCACCTTAACGTAGGAGTTACCCATCCGCCAATGTATTGATATCATATGTCTCTTGGTGATGTCGATGTTATTTGGGATTGTACACGTATACTCCTTTGCTGGAGAGCCACCACCATATGATAATTTATCGTTTTCTCCTCCTTTGTATCCTATGTATTTGTCCCACGATCCATCATCGTTTGAGATAATTGCCTCCCAATCTATCGTAGAAACCCTCGTGACTAATCTCACTACCATAAAAACGGATATGTCACAGTATTGCATACGTGGACAGTTAAAATGCACTCCAGCTTCAAACGGAATTGTAGTTAGCTCGGGGGATAGGAAGCTATGACCATTGTTAACACCAATAATAGGACCATACGTTGGGTCGTATTGTACTAACATGTTTGTTTTATCTCTAATGGTTTTCACTTTATTTGTTCCACTGTGGTATTCCACCGTACTCACAGCATGGTTTGTGACGTTAAAGTCAAATAGAACGTTATAGGACTGCGTTCTAAAGTATTGCGATAAGTATACAGACTCCAACACTTTTTTATTGATAGCATCCCAATCGTCTTCTGGATCTGCTACGTTTTTGAGTGCCCTGAACGCCATATCTATATTCCCAGACATCCTCCCACCGCTAACGCTTAACTTAGGGTCACTGTCTAGATGTCTCTTCGCTCTTCTTAATATTTTGTCACTCTCGTAGTCTCTGTCCTCAAATCCATAACTTAGACTCATTATGCTATAACACATATTTGCTCACTAAATAGCCAGACACAGCCGAGACCCCTAGGACTAGCCACAACTCTGTGTTGTCTGGTGTCACCTTTGGTTTATCAAGTGTGACCAGATGCTCTTCCTGATGTGTCACGTTTGGTGTCAGACGATGTGTCACCTTTGGTTTATCAAGTGTCTCCAGATGCTCTCCACCTTCTTGGTGTACTTTCTTGGCCTCCGTCGTTTTTGTGTAGTTTAACCCACTATTTACTCCAAACTTCATACTCTGTGTAGCAGTCTTTAGCAGGCTGTTGTACCCAGCGATCTTGTTCTTGAGGATTACCACATTACTTGGCATTAACCATGTAGACGGTGACAGCGCAAGATTTTGGACAACGTTAGTGTCTCTAATCGACTTGTTCATGTTGAGAATCCACGTTGACACGTCGTAGTTTATAACACTATCCTCCACCAACTTTCGGAACTCTTGTTGGGTCTCTAGACTGCCTGCAGAATCACCAACGACTGACACACGTGTTCTCGCTTGCGCACCAAGTGTAGAGTAAACAAAGGCCTCTATGGACTGATTTAGGTATTGTCTCCCAATGTTGGTGAAACCATTCGACACCAGAGGAACGTATCGTTTGTAGTCGTTCTTAACGTCGTTAATCGTGAAGACTCTCTCCTCACCTGTTGTACCATCAGCAAGAACCTTACCTTGGTAGTAATGTTTTCTAGGAATCTTGTCTGTCTTACCATACAATTCTCCAGCGTCAAACTCTCTACTTATAGATCTCATACTCTCACCACCTTCCATCCTTCTGAGAAGTCTTCTAACAGTAAAGTACAGATGAAACCTCATCACACTTGTGATAACAGCGTGAACTTCTTGCGAGGGTGACAAGTGTTGTAACGACACTCCTGTCCACAACAGAAACTTGCACAATATGTTGCAAACACAACCCTATAGTAGCTCTCGTTGTCGTCCCACTCCGACTTTGTCTTTGAAGTGGTGATTTGTAGTATTGGTAGCTTTGAGAGAAAGTAGTTATTTTGGTTAACGAAGACTCTAAAGTTATTCACTGGGTAGTCCAACACGTTTTCCGTTGGGTAACCATCCCAAAGTCCCCAGTGGTTCATACGACCTTTCGGTAGTGGTTGGATAGTTCCACCAGATAGCCATATGTCTGGAAACTTGTCGTTGTGACCTTTTGGAGACTTGTTGTGTAACCAAACCCACATACTCTTGTCGTTTTTGAAGGTATCACTAGTTATGTTCGTGCTTATGATGTCATTGTTTCTAAAATATATGTCAACGCCATTAACCTCACCATCTTGTGAGACAGTTGGATCGAACTCGAACTTGCTCAAAGTGACGTGAGGATACTTTTTCACTAGATTCAGCTTAGCCACGCGTACGGCGTTAGCTATCTCTTTTTGGTTAACTATCATTGGTTTGTTTATCGTTAGATACTTAGTGTACTCCGGGTCACTCTTAAACCTACTTGAGTCTATCGAAACGTCACCAATATTAGTTTTCGTCACGAAGAATATATGTATACGCATATTGTCGTCAACATCAAGAAAAAACCTATTCTTGTCAGCATAAGGATACTTTCTTTTGAATGCATCCATCATAACATTAGTATTGATTAGTGGTTCAACGAAAACTGTAGACCTACCAGAGGCAACTCTAGCAACTAACTCAGACCCTTACTTATTGGTAAAGGAGGCAACCATCTTTTGGGACTACGTTAACGTAACCACAGCTAACAACAAGACAACTTATAACAGTAATAACCACGTTTTTAGTCCTGGGTACCACACCTTTAAAATGATCGCCGACAACTTGAGAGAGTTAGGAAACGTGAAGCTAGTGGCTAACAGACACGACTCGACGTGTACGATAACAACTGATCAACGAATAGAACTGTTTAAATTTGGACAACTCTTGGGATTTGACGAAAACACTACAATAGCCACCACAAAAACCAGTCCAAACGTTGTGAACGTTAACAGAGGACTGAAATACATACAAGTAACATCTAATATTGTGGACAGATCTAAGAACATAGTTAACGGTAGCAAAAGTGATTGTATCGCAATACTGTCAATAACTATCACACAGACATTAAAGGGCTCTGTACAACATTTTGGTGTTGGGTCGAAAATCCCAATAAACAAAGGAGTCGTCAACCAACTAGAGTTCAAGATAACAGACCAGGACGATAACAGTGTTAACGTTGGTGAGGTGCTGTTAGATTTACATATCATGTAGTGTATATGGAGCAAGAACTAAGAGATATTTACTACAACCCATCAACTGGTTACCAGTCTGCTGAGAGGCTGTACCAAAAGGCACAAGAAGACGGTCTAAACGTTAGTAGGGCAAAGATAAAGGACTGGCTAAAATCTCAAGACACATACACTAGGTACAAACCAGTCGTTAAGAAACATAAGTTTAGACAAACGTTTGTTGACTATCTGGGTGAGCAGATACAGATGGACTTGGTTGATATGGGCAAGTACAAGCACAAGAACAACGGGTACTACTGGATACTAACAGCCACTGAGATCCTTAGTAGGTATGCGTTTACCATACCTGTCTACAGGAAAGATACGAAAAACATGACTAAGGCTGTCGCAAAGTTACTAGAGAAGGCTAAGGTTAGATTTGGCGAGTATCCAAAGCTAGTTCAGTTTGACGATGGCTCTGATAAAAAGGCAGCAGTCGTGGAACGGTTTAACAGAACACTCAAGACGTCTATGTGGAAATACTTCTACAGTAAAGGAACGTACAAGTGGATTGACATTTTAGATCAACTCGTTGAAAATTACAATAATACCAAACACAGTACTATTCTAATGAAACCTAAAGACGTTAACAAGAAAAAACGAAAACGAAGTATGGACGACGTTGTTTGGACACCATTTCGGTGACTACCCACTACCAAAGTTCAAAGTAGGTGAGACTGTCAGGATATCAAAGTACAAGAGCATATTCGCGAAAGGGTATGAGGCTAACTTCACTGAGGAGCTGTTCAAAGTGACAAAAGTCATACGTGGTGACCCTACCGTGTACGAGATAGAGGACCATGAAGGGGAACCTATCATCGGTAAGTTCTACGAGGAAGAGTTGTCAGCTGTTGATAAAAAAGACGATGTTTACAAGGTCGAGAAGATAGTGAAGAGAAAGAAGGTCAAGGGTAAAAAGATGGTTTTAGTCAAGTGGCTTGGCTACGACAGTAAACACAACTCATGGATACCAGAGAGTGATATTCAAAACATTGAGTAGTATATAATGGCTGAAGGAGGGTTCGATGAAATCGAAATGCAACATCTTGACGAGTTTAAGAAGTATACGGAAGAGCAGTTGGGGGAAGAGCTCAACATGCTCAATAACATAATCTCAGAAGACAAGACAGGACAAGAATATAGTGGTATACACGAAAGAATCACCAGGGTGAAACGAGAGATAGAGACTAGAGTCATAAAACGCAGAGTACAAGACAGAATCAGACATGTGGAGACATCATTCATAGATAACGATGATGGTAAGACAGTTACAATAACTAATAAGGGCAGCGATGTCACAGCTGAGACCTCGGCAGTAGTGTTTGCTGAACAGGTGACATATGGTGACGTCCACGACGAGAGTTTTGATTTAGCTTTCAAAGAGACTAATGAAATCGAAAGAAGACTTGGTAATCTAAACGAACTCAACAAAAAGTTGGTAGAAAATAGTATAAAAAGAACCAAGCTAATAAATAGAAAAATACGTAAATTGTATAACAAAATACTCAGTAATGATGATGTGTCAAGGAATATAGTCAATAGGTCACACATGACAGTCTCAGGTTCTATTCTTTTCAAACCGATAAACAAAGACGGTAAATATTTGAAACCTAAAATAATACTAAAACCTGGAAAAAATGGTTTGGTCTACAGCACAGACGCAAAAAGCAAAAGTGCGATTGAACAGTTTAAAGAGTTAGTCAGTCAAATCCCCGACACAACAACAACAACAACAACTGATGTCAGAACAGAAAACGAAGACACCTCAATTTCAAGTGACTTCCCAGTAATTGGAACAGAAGTGAACTACGATAACGTATTCGGGTTAACAGAAAAAGAAAATAGTGAGCTACGAGGTGTTCTAAACCCAAACAACAGTATCGATCCAGACACTAGATCACTATTTGTAAAAGAACAAGCCGATCATTTTCAGCGCGCTATTGACAAGACCGCAGACGATATGAATAGAGAGGAATACGGTTCCGTAAAGAGGACAGAATTGTATGAGCGATTGACAGGTCTCGAGATAGCTAAGGGTCGAACCTTAAATCGATTGGAACGTGAGACTGTTAGAGAACAACAAGAAGAGGACATCACTCGGTTACAAAAAGTAAAGGAGTGGTTTAGAGAAAATTGGTTAGGCGCTTCGGCTTTAGGAATAACCATAGCCTCTTTCATCACCACGATTATAATATCTGCTAGAAGTGTTGTCTTCAAAGGTGGTCAAGCACTTGGGAAACTAGGGAAAGCTATAACTAATCTAGCCACAAAGGCTGGCCCTCTACTGGCTGGACTGCTAAACGTGGTGGCGACTGCGCTAAAGTGGGGAGCTGCAGGCATATCTTGGTTAGCGTCTAATTTGTGGATCCTAGCGATAGCACTAGCTTGGTTCGTCTACGACCAGTAAATAACAGAGAAAATAAAACATGTGTTATAATATATAGTATGAACACTAGTGAAAAAGAGTTGCTTCCTGGATATAGACGTCGTGAAATATCTGCTATCAAAGGCACAAGGACCCGTCACGTTGTGACACTGAACCCTAACAAAGCCAATCCAGAGGAGGAGTTATACATTGATATCCCAAGAACAAAGGGTAATACTTGTTTGGTACCCTCCAGTTTCCATCTCCTATTCGACTTCAAAAGTGCGAACGCGAAGTCATGGTTTCTTAATAACCTCTCGAGACTACTCTCTGAAAAACTGGTTATAAAATTAGCAGGTGAGACTGTGTACGACAACTGTGGTGAGAGTGTTATCGGTACGTACAGAGATTTATGGAGACCTAAAACAGAGCGAACGGCTATGATCGAATACGGCCTAGCAAACGAGAACCTTCGAAAGTTAATCTCGAAGGATGACAGCGGCGCGGCCAGTGGAAACGTACAAAAAGTTAGTGATGGTCTGATGTTCTCTATTCATGGCACCAAACAAAAGATTCAACTAGACAAGATTCTAGAAGATCATGGCTTATACGCACCGTATAACATGAACAATAATCTCAGGTACATAATCACACTCCCCAAAGCAACCGATATTATGGTGACTCAATCTGGATCAGCTGTTACTGGTTATACGTTGGAGAACCTCGAATTGGAGTACGAAACTATCGAGGGTCAAGAGATCGCTGATGAAGTATCATCTCTATACGCATCCGGTAGATCTCTATCGTACGAGCACGTCACGCTAATGAAGACTGTGGAGTGGGATAAAGGAATCACACTTGTGAACGAAAATATTAACCTACCAAGAAAGTCAATGAAAGCTATCGTTCTACTCTTCACAAATAAGACAAGAACTGACAGTGAGGAGTTCGTCTACCCAAATATAGAGTCAGTCAAACTCACCATAGAAGGTGTGCCAAATATGGTATACAGTCAAGGAATACCAAAGTCAAGACTATGGGTAGAAGCGAAACGACTATTTGGACGAAAACTAGACTGTGACCAGCACATGACTGTCCAAAAGTTTTACAAAGACGGTTTCGCTTTGGTTGTTGACCTTAGATCTATCGAAGATAACGCGAAAGTAGCCACTGGAAAGAAGATCGTGAATACTCAGTCAGGAATACTGATGGAAATAATTAAAAAAGTCACAACAGCGAACGTTATGTGTAGAATATTCATACTCTCCGACGGACTCGTAAACCTTATCAACAACGATCTACAATCAATCCAATACTAAAACATATAGTATTCTATATGAAAACGCCTTTTAACATGCTAGTTGTTGGTATGACAGCCTGTGGTAAAACACACTACCTATTGGACATGATAGAGAGAGAATACACTAATCACTTCGAGTACATCATTCTCATATGTCCAACATTTGAATGGAACAAAACGTACACAGAGTGGAAATACTTGAGAGACCCAAACTTTATTGCTATTCAGTGTGAACAGGATAAAGTCAACATAGTTCTTAAATATGTAACTAAGATTTATAAGGGCACCAATTCACTAATAATATTAGACGATTGTGCTGGTGGGCAGGACGTCAAAAACAGAACAAGCGAACTAGTTAAACTAGCCTTTAGCGCTAGACACTACAACCTATCCACAATAGTCATAACACAACAACTAACCTCAATTAGTAAACCATATCGTGAGAACATCTCAAAGTTAGTAACATTCTATAACCCTAACAGAAACGACATGAAAATTATCGTAGACGATTATCTCAACGGAGTCGATAAAGTGGAAATTCAGAAAATAATAAAACAGTTGAAAGACAACGAGTACGCAAGATTGGAGATACTTCTAAGGCATCCATACTCATACGAAATAGTTATTCCGCGAAAACAAAACAGTTGAGAGACAACAAACACGCGAGATTGGAGATACTTATAAGGCATCCATACTCACACGAGACAGTTACTCCACAAAAACAAAACACTTGAGAGACAACGAACACGTAAGGTTGGAGATACTTATAAGGCATCCATACTCATACGAAATAGTTATTCCGCAAAAACAAAACATATCGTATAATATAGGACATGCCAAAACGCAAGACAAAAAATCTCGAGACAATTGACGAACTCATTGAAGACATACAAGAAGCAGAACAGGAAGTGATCGACGAACCACAAATCGACACATCACAAGTTGATGACACTCCACAAACTGACGTAGACAAGAAACGAAACGAACTAAGAAGACTCTCAGAAGACGGCGAGATAGATCAATCCGTCGCTTATCTTAAAAAGGCCTCAGCTAAAGTTATCAATAAGATCTATGAAGAATGGGAGGTAAAAAGAATGGAGAAAGCGAACATGTTCCTCTGTGACCTCTTAATAAGCAAGTTCGCCCACGCGTTAGGAGGGTTCAACGCTATTGAGTCGCCTGAAAAGCTTGAAAACGAGTTGAACACTGACCAGCTACTAAAAAGAGATGTAGAGAAGTTCATATCATACATATCCCCCTACCTCCCTTGTTTAGGGTTGTTATCAGGTGGACTAACAACTAGTAAACACGTGTTTAGCCATATGGCTAGAGGGGAAACCCCCGAGGGGAAACCCCCGAACGAAGGAGACAGTTCTATCTAATTACAATAATTTACAAAACGACTTAAAGACATGAGTATATACTAACTTAATGAGAAGTGTAGAACGTCGGGAGCCAGTGGAGGAAAAGACAGTGAGACTCAACGAAGAGTTGTTATTTATCTACCAGCTTAGAGAGATCAAACGACAACTCTTCACTAAGACTAGCTTAGAACGTGATGAACTAGACGAGAGGTTTAAACATACTGTACTCGGGAAAAGAATGATCAGTCACAACAGAGAGTTGCAGCTTCTACGTACTAATACTTGAAAAACTATTTTGGGAAATACGTGTGATGATTTTCAAGTCTAATTTACTCCGTCTCGTTTTAGTAGTCTCGAAAGTGGGGGATAACAACGCAAATTTTCCAATTTTAGTTGCGAAGCACGAAAAATGGAAAAATGCGCTGGTACCCCCACTTTCTATACTACTTACATATCAAATTATTCAAATTTGATCGCTTTTATGTTTCGGAAACATCGAATACATTTTTTTAGAAACATAGAAACCTTTATCGAATGCCGGCACATATGCTCACCAATGAATTGCGCATATGCACAAGTACAGCGGCGTAAAACCATAGTTGCCCAAATGAGTAGTTCTCTTATTTTATAATTTATATTTCATTCTTTTTTATTTTTATTTCATTCTTTACCGGGGAGTAATCAAGGATTTCAATCCCTAATCCTCTCCTTAAACTGTTACTGTCCATAACCCCGATTCGACACTTCTATCAGTTTATCAAGGGTGATCGTTGTAACGTTATGATCCCTATTTATAACAAAATGCAAATAAGGCTTTAGTAGACCGTCATCACGATTCAATGGGGCGTGGATGCTATTAATATGCTAAGCTTCCAGAGAACGTCTATGACGGTACCGCGGATTAGTGGTGATAATTTTGGAATTGAGGGAAGTACAACCCTTTCATTTTAACAACAGAAGTATTTGGTCATTCGATAGCAGATTTCCTTATGGCATTGGGAAAGAAAGCAGGATCTGTCTCGATGAACAATTTTGGAAGATCAACAGTGGACTTGAGGAATTTATTAAAATCTCTTACAATTTTAAGGACATCATCTGGACCAACTTTTTCGAATGGAATTTCCCGAGGCCATGTCAGCGTGGGTCGACGACATTCCGTCTTGAAAGGCTTCAGATAGACTTTCATTTCTTCAGGTTCCAACTGTGTATGCTATTCGACGGTAGCATTGTTTCTAGGAAAAAGTTATTTTTCAGAGCTATATCTTCACCACCGTCCGATTTTATCCAGTTTCCCATATCGACGTCAATCTATGGCCAGTCCTCTCATGTTGTGGGCGAATCAGGCAAATCGGATAACAGGTCTTACAGGTTCGTACACCATTGCAAGTACTTCTCTGCTTGGTTAATGTTGCTAGATCTACCAGAGAAGGTGGTGAATTGTGTGCCGCGATTGGGGGTCAGCGTTGGCATTTCACTGGTATTACTTGAATGGTGTATGGACGGGTCAAGGCACTGGTGCATATGGAAAGCGTTGTGGATACCCCATTTCAATCAGATCGAGCGCAAGGCAGCGTGCCTCTGCTTAATTGCACATGAGGAATAATATTCCGGATAAGAGGATGTTGCATATCAATGCAAAAATCTAGCGTCTCGTTCGAATTCTTTCCTGAAACTTTCATTTTCTTGCATCGTTCGAACCACTGCGGTCCCGTAATCACATTTCGCTGCGGGTTTAATTCGGATACAATTGTGGATTCGGATACCAAGTGATGGGTATAAATTGGTATAAATTCTGTGTGATCAATTGGCGCATGTGCACATGATTAGTTTGCCAAAAATGGAAGTAGAACCTTTGTTGTATACTTGGCATTCTTTTAGAGATAGTAAGATTGATATCTGTTGGAATGCAAGCATATACGCTAAAGCTAAGAGTTGGCTGGTTTATATCAGAATTTGTTCATATCAGAAGTTTAAAGTGCACCTAACACCAAAAGTGATAATGCTATGTTTGAAAGGGCACTCAAAATGATGAAGATTGGATGGCGCTAACAGTTCTCCGATATCTATTTTCGTTTTTGAGGTATTCAGTTATATATCATGGTATGTTAATGAGGCAGAGGATGACGTCAAGCAGGCAAACAACATTGTGGCAATTCTAAAATTTGTGTATATCTAAGTCAAAGTTATCTAACGAAATTTCGTGAAACTTTGCACGTGGATACATACATACTACCAAACTAAAGAACATGGTTCAAGTTATTTTGTCACCATAGTAACAGATTAACTTCCAAACCTCTCCGTTCCAATACAGAAGTTTTCATTTTCTGCCATCGCAAGTAACGTCCTCGATTTCAAACTTGGGTATTGCATTGGAAAAGTTATTGAAAAAGTTATTGAAAACTGCCAACCTGAACATGTGCGGCACATGAGAGAAAACTAATTATTTTGTCTTAGAAACTAGGTGGTTTGGAAACTAATCTATTTATACCAAGCAAGGATGCAAAATAATTAATGCAAGTTAAAAATAAAAAACAAACAAAACATGGAGCAGTCTTGAACATGGTTGAAGGTATGGTCAGCAGGACATGTGTCCCAGGTGAAGACCAACCTGACAAAAAATTACGGAATAGACATAAATTAAAGACAAGGACTAATACACTAATTACATATGATAGGACAGATTAAGAACAGCAGCTTAAATTATATGAACCGCGGCACTTAGAGCAGTACGTTTTCAAAGTGCGCATTCTGTTTACATCGAAAGAAGAGTCTAATTGAGAAGAGTAGTATATATAAAGTTGGTGCTTAAAAGAGAAAATGATCGGATATAGATTGATGATCGGATATAGATTGTTCCAGAGAAAGACAATTCGATTTAAAAAGGAGTTCCTAAAAAGAGAAGTCCTGTAAGGATTGACTTGAAGCAAATTGTCCTTGCTAGAACGGGTGCGAGACGAGAGCCTCTGAGAGGTGAGAAGAAAAGGTAACAAAAGAGGAGATGTCTAGATCGTAGAGGCTTTGTCTACATTTGAAAAAAAGACGAGATCCTTTATTTCAAGCCAGTACGATATATAGGTAATAAGTTGAGCCATCTTGAGACGCTCAGGATAAGACAACTCGTAGTCTTGAAGTATAAATTTGGTAGCTTGTCTTTGAACGCAAGATCAAGTGATCAAGGAGCGCAAGATCACGTGACGATCCTTGAGGTGCCCAGTGAGATCGGACGAGAGCAAGATTGAGTAGCCGACGGCAACGACTATCAATTAATTAAGTTAAATTCATGCGAAGAAAGCCAAGCAAGCAGTTGGCTTTAGTGGTACAGCTGGCAATATGAGGGGACCATTTAAGGTCATTGCTGACAACCACACCCAAGTCGACTTATGAGAAACACTCTTGATTGGTTCGTTGTTGAGGTAATAGGAATGTGTTGGAGGGTTGCGTTTGCGAGATACTCTGAGCAGGAGCGTCTTTGACAGATTAAATTTCAGTTACCAAGATAGCGACCAGTTGCACATAGATTCGATATCAAGCTGGAGCATATGGATCATCTGGATCATCTGTTAGTATATATGCAGGTGATAACATAACCTGAACCATGTTCTTTAGTTTGGTAGTATGCATCCACGTGCAAAGTTTCAAGTAATTTCATTGGATAACTTTGAAGATATACACGAATTTTAGAATTACCACAATGTTATTTGCCTAATTTAACGTCATCCTGTGCCTCATTAACATATATATAACTGAAAAGATCGAGAACGAAAATAGATATCGTAGAACTATTAGCGCCATTCGTGGCCTTTCAAACATAGCATTATCATTTTTGGGGTGAGGTGCACTTTAATGTTACATTAACCCAAGTTTATTCTTGGAAAATATAAATGACTGCACCATTTTGATTTTGGCATATATGTCTTTACCAAAGCTCAACATCTGTCGGTGGTCGCCGGTCGGTCCAACGAACAAAAATACGAACATGTTTTCAAATCTACATACACTTTCAAACGCATAGAAAACCTTTAATTTTTCGAGTATTTTCCAATGTAAATGCAAAGGAATTTTAAGAAAAGCTTTCCTAAATCAAAATTTATATCCAAGCTCCCATAGAGATATTGAAGCTACGCCGCGAACTAAGCTCATCGCCATAAATATCTTGTCAATCCTTGCTATATTAATTAATAATATTTCCTTTAAAATTTAAATATTTACATGTAGTCACACTCGTTAACCACTCTGAATGCGCGATCTTCCTCCCGTTATTCCGAAGAATAACAAGGAACGGTCATCAATAATTACTAATTTATCACCATAAAGGCGACATTAGCAATCTGCTTCCCGCTCAAAAGAAAGCACTACGACTCATCATCGTGGTTGCGAATGTAGTCTTCGTTAGAGAACAAAGACGGGACACATACTATAGAAATGATCCTAAAAAGTACGGTCTTACTTTCCATTTTCACATGAGAACCTTTAAACCGAATATCATCAAGTCCCGAATGTGGGATAAGGAAATCTGATACAATTTTCTCGAACTCGAACGGATAAATATCAAATTATTCAAATTTGATCGCTTTTATGTTTCGGCAACATCGAATACATTTTTTAGAAACATATATAAACCTTTATCGAATGCCGGCACATATGCTCACCAATGAATTGCACATGTGCATAAGTACACCGGCGTAAAACCATAGGTTGCCCAAATGAGTAGTTATCATATTTTATAATTTATATTTCATTATTATTATTATTATTATTATTATTTTTTTTTATTTCATTCTTTTTTATTGTTTTTTTCTCGACATTAATGAACTCTTTACAAATCCTAGAAAATAAAGCTGCTAAACTCGCAGTTGCTGCTCTACCACTCTCCTCCTCAACTGAAGCCTCAAAATAATTAACTGGACACCTCTGAGAATCAGACGACAGAAACATCGCTGTATTTTTATATTTAAATGTATTAACGGTTTAATAGATTTTGACTTTGAACTAATTAGAAATAATAACATTCATAAATATTTTACAAGGACCAACAACAATCTACATCCACCTAAAGTCAACACAAACTGGGGAAAACAAAAACTGATTTAACACGCATCAATTGATTTTAATAACTTGGACAATAAAATAAAAAGCACAAACTCGCTTACAATATTTAAAAATGAACTGAAAAAACACCAATTTAATTAGTTTCAAAGTGAATGTGAGAGCCATTGTACAGTTTATAATAGTAATGTAATGTTACGTGACTTATTGTAATGTAATGTAATGTTACGTGACTTAATGTAATATAATATAATGTAAATGTAATTGTCATTGTCATTGTAATTATAATGTAATGTAATGTTGCGTGACCCAACATAATGTTACGTGACTTAATATAATGTTACGTGACTTAATATAATGTATTGTAATTGTCATTGTCATTATCATTGTAATTGTAACTGTAATGTAATGTAATGTAATCTTGTGAAGTATTACAGGACCCCACTGAAAAACACTTCGGTGACGTGGCTATCCTGAATAAATATTATTATTATTCTTTACCGGGGGGTAATCAAAAATTTCAATCCCTAAACCTCTCCCCACTGGTCAGTGGAGTGACTTTAATTTTTAGGCAAAAAAAATATAAATTGCAGACTTAAAAAAAATGAGCCACCACACAAATTCCTGCTTCTGGTAATTATGTAGAATTTGTATATAACTCACCTCAAGCTTTAGGCAAATTAATGTGGGTAACTATTACAGCAAGATACTGTACTCGTTCCTTTCAATGCTTTCTCCACTTCCACCACAGCCCATTCAACGTAGTCGATTTTGTGAAAAATTTCTACTTTGGAAGAGTTTTAGATACCACCATCGATTTTGTTGAATTCAAGTTTCTGCATAGTATTGGAGCAACAGAAGGGATGATGTTGAGAAAGTTTACATTTCAAATTTATTTTTTTTCTGAAACTCTTTAAAACCATTAGAAGTAACACGCTGAGCAACGAAGGTTTAAGGTATAATCACATGCACTAATAGTGAAAACTCTTTAAACGAAGCTGCAAACAATATTTTATATGGCCAATTGTTTGTATGACAAATGTTTACTACTATAGGTGTTATAACTGCATGAATGAACACACAGTTGATTGTACTTTGGCTTAATTATTTTATTGGGCCTTTTCGCATCTTTTTTAAAAGTTTCAACAAATTTTAAGCGTTTCAGCTCAAGTCCTGAATGTAATATCCGTGACGTAACGTCCGTGACTAACTGTTGTAGTTATTTCTAAAATATTACAGTTCATCAGACTTTGGTTTCCATCAAAGTGGTTCCATTGGATATATATCTGTACAGCATAATTGTTTTGATAATCTATCAAATAATTATTTAAGAAGAGAAACATTTCTAACCAAATATCATTTGTTACGTAACGTCCGTGACAAAATTTCTCATTCCTGGTACTATTCTCAGAAATTATTTTGAATGAAGTTTACACTGAGATATATAGAGACTCTAATGAGGATTATTTCTAATATAAGTGCTTGGAGTTATGAAAAATTCTCAAGTTTGATTTCAGGAAGTTTAAAATGTGTATCACACATGTTGTATCGTGAAAAACTGCGGTAACATGAACTTTGGGGACTGATCCCAATCGCTGCACCATTGTGTATAAAGAATAGAAAATTGGCTTCGCTCGGGATAAATTTATCTTTACAAACTGAGATTATTCTGAGTGACTGGAAACAATGCAAATCTTTCCCATCTTTAAATCAGGAAACCGTAGTGACAAAAATAATTACCGCCATCGTAGCCTCAATCAGTGGCGAAGCTGGCCTATAGTAACTGGTCATGCTATGCTAATTTATAAACGTCTGCATATTTTGAAAACAATGTATTTCTAAAGATCTGAATATGTAAATCGTTTCAAAATTTGCATACAATGACCAGTTGCTATGGCCAACTTCGCTACTTGCCTCAATTAATAGCGTTTATAATAAAATGAAATGTTCTCCAAATTTCAAGCAGTCTTTCGAAAACAGCACTCAACAGAGATAGCAATAGCTAGAAGTGTACTAAATTGTGGAACATAATTATATGGATAATAAGCGAATGTATAGAATGGTGTTTATTGGCCTAAAGAAGACCTCATAAATGTTTGTTAATGCATAAATTGGTACATGAAGTGAGAGATAATGTCTAAATGTTTGTTACATAAATTGGAATATGAAGTGAGAGATAATGCACTGATCTAAATGTTTGTTTCATAAATTGGAACATTATTGAGTGAGAGGTAATGCAATGATATAGTTTGAAGATACATTACTATCTCAAACTCATTAATAATTCATGAGCCTAAAACAAGGAATCAGTACAATATATATCGGAGAAAGAAATTACATAAATTAAGTCAACTTTCACCTCCATTTTCTCTTAAAATACTGATTTGTTTGAGATATAATATGAAATACTCGGAAGAGTGTTTCATCAGAATATCCAAAAACCTCGAAGTTTGTTAAAAAACCTCGGTTTCGCCTCGGTTTTCAACAAACGTCTCGGTGTTTGGATATACTGATGAAACACTCTTCCCCGTGTTTCATATATTACATACAATACAAGTATTCAAAATGTAAAGTATGACGACAAATGATTTAATAGTTTGGATGTGGCATATGGTGTCCCCCAAGGTTCCCTATGTTTTGTTCTCTATATATAAATGATCTGCCAAAATGTGTAACAAATTGTAATATAAACATGTATCATGTATGCATGATCTAGTTTGCAGCCAAGTCATGATCTAGTTTGCAGCCAAGTCAGCAACAGTAATAGAAATAACATTACAAAATGATCCAACACACGATATTTTCCTTCACCATAAATCCTTAGAACATACAGTTTAATCGAGTGAAATGCCAAATATTACTTGTGATATACCCAATTCTTCTCCCGCCATTACCACCTTATATATACAGAACTCGTGACTTCGCGGGTTCAATTCCAACTGGAAGGCCTTGATGTTGCATTTTTTTGCAACTGCAGTCCCGGTTTGGTCTTAAAATGTATATTTCGTACAGTTTAATCGAGTGAAATGCCAAATATTACATGACGTAATATATTGAATTTGTATGGGCTTAGATTTTACAATATCAACAGACACAACATAGCCTCCTTTGCACTAATGCAACATCGAGCTATTGTTCATCGTCGTTAATTCTTGAGACCTCAGGAGACGTCGAGAAGAATCCTGGTCCTCTTCGATTCGGCGATGAACAATTATCATGACATTAAGAGGGAGCTTCTTATTGCTGCCATTTTGATGTTGGCTTACATTACATCTCTTCACCACAGCTCAACGCTGTCGGTCCAACGAACAAAATTGAAGCCTGAAAGAGCTGATATGCTCATGTTCCTGGCAGAGAACTTGTAAGATATCAGAATTTTATTTTATAATAACTTTGTTGTAAATAATTGTGTTGTAGATCTATAAAATCTAACATAAATATAACGTATTTAAATTGTTTATGACATAAACATATTGTTTTTGAATTGGAAACTCATGAAGTATTGCGTGAGTTGCGTATTTTCTAGCTGTAGTTTGTAATAGGTAAAAAAATCGGGATTCAGTTTACCGTAACCGCCTCACCCTAACCTTTTATTTTTCAAAAAACCTTTTATTTTACAAGTATTTTCCAATGTAAATGCAAAGGAATTTTAAGAAAATGTATCCCAGAAATTTTAAGAAAATCTATCCCAGAAATTTTAAGAAAATGTATCCCAGAAATTTAAAGAAAATGTATCCCAGAAATTTTAAGAAAATGTATTCTAGAAATTTAAAAAAAATGCATCCTAGAAATTGCTAGAATGCCTTTTAAAGTTTTCGTAAATCAAAATGTTCGTGGAGGACGTACCCTAAGTCCGCATAGAGATATCACAGCTGAGCCTCGAACTACAGCACACTGAATTGCCCCCTGCTCATCCCCATAGATATCCTCCTTGCTATTCGTTTTTCGTAACCACTAACCACTCTGAATGCGCGATCTTCCTCCCGTTATTCCGAAGAATAACAAGGAACGGTCATCAATGATTACTAATTTATCACCATAAAGGCGACATTAGCAATCTGCTTCCCGCTCAAAAGAAAGCACTACGACTCTCTCTCCTCCGCAGAGGCTTATATATTTTATTAAAAAAGGCGCGCGTAGCGGGAGGAAAATCGGACGCGCGCAGGGAATGACGGGAAGAGAGAAAGAAAATAAGCCTCTGCCAGATAACGTATTCAACATGGCGACCAAATTCAGTGATGGACTGGGTCAGACTCGAGGGATACATTAATATCCAAGATAATGAACAAATAATTAATATCCAAAATGATAAACATTAATATCCAAGATAATAACAAGTGCCACGACAATTAACACACTGGTAACAATTTATAATGGCCGTTCCAATGAGTTTTCAAATTCAGAAATCAGCGAGCTCTTGACTAGACGTTCACATTGACTAGCATTCGGTAGTTTGCAGGTTAATATATAAACAACTTTATAAGACAGCTTGTATAGCAAAAATAAAAAACAATTGGAGCTTCAAGTTCAAAAAGCCAAATCAGTAAATCACTTAACTATGCATATATATTAAAGTATAAACAAACTTCAAACTAAAAGATGGTTTAAAATTGTTATTAATGTTAACTAAAACGACAACCTGGACAGAATGACATTAAACACCAATTTTCCAGACTCAAATCGTTCAAAGAACATTGTACATCGTTCAAACTATCGTCGATTTCAGGAGAAAGTGCCATGACCAGAGAACCGCGAATTTGACCAGAGAACCGCACATTATCTGGCAGAGGCTCCTTTTCTCGTTTCCCGTCTTCCCGTCGTCCACCGCGCGCCTCCGATTTTCCTCGATCCACTCCCCGTGCGCTTCCCCATTTTGCACGCACGCCTTCCTCTAATAAAAATAAGCCTCTGCGGAGGAGAGAGACTACGATTCATCATCGTGGTTGCGAATGTAGTCTTCGTTAGAGAACAAAGACGGGACACATACTATAGAAATGATCCTAAAAAGTACGGTCTTACTTTCCATTTTCACCATGAGAACCTTTAAACTGAATATCATCAGGTCCCGAATGTGGGATAAGGAAATCTGATAGAAACGTTCTCGAACTCGAACGGTACATATCAAATTATTCAAATTTGATCGCTTATATGTTTCGGAAACATGGAATACATTTTTTTAGAAACATAGAAATATTTATCGAATGCCGGCACATATGCTCACCAATGAATTGCGCATGTGCACAAGTACAGCGGCGTAAAACCATAGGCTGCCCAAATGAGTAGTTCTCTTATTTTATAATTTATATTTCATTCTTTTTTTTTTTTATTTCATTCTTTACCGGGGAGTAATCAAGGATTTCAATCCCTAATCCTCTCCTTAAACTGTTACTGTCCATAACCCCGATTCGACACTTCTATCAGTTTATCAAGGGTGATCGTTGTAACGTTATGATCCCTATTTATAACAAAATGCAAATAAGGCTTTAGTAGACCGTCATCACGATTCAATGGGGCGTGGATGCTATTAATATGCTAAGCTTCCAGACAACGTCTCTGACGGTACTGCGGATTAGTGGTGATCATTTTGGAATTGAGGGAAGTACAACCCTTTCATTTTAACAACAAAAGTATTTGGTCATTCGATAGCAGATTTCCTTATGGCATTGGGAAAGAAAGCAGGATCTGTCTCGATGAACAATTTTGGAAGATCAACAGTGGACTTGAGGAATTTATTAAAATCTCTTACAATTTTAAGGACATCATCTGGACCAACTTTTTCGAATGGAATTTCCCGAGGCCATGTCAGCGTGGGTCGACGACATTCCGTCTTGAAAGGCTTCAGATAGACTTTCATTTCTTCAGGTTCCAACTGTGTATGCTATTAGCATTGTTTCTACGAAAAAGTAGAAACAATGCTAATAAAAGATTTAAAAGAAAGATTTAATAGAAAGATTTTTCAGAGCTATATCTTCACCACCGTCCGATTTTATCCAGTTTCCCATATCGACGTCAATCTATGGCCAGTCCTCTCATGTTGTGGGCGAATCAGGCAAATCGGATAACAGGTCTTACAGGTTCGTACACCATTGCAAGTACTTCTCTGCTTGGTTAATGTTGCTAGATCTACCAGAGAAGGTGGTGAATTGTGTGCCGCGATTGGGGGTCAGCGTTGGCATTTCACTGGTATTATTTGAATGGTGTATGGACGGGTCAAGGCACTGGTGCATATGGAAAGCGTTGTGGATACCCCATTTCAATCAGATCGAGCGCAAGGCAGCGTGCCTCTGCTTAATTGCACATGAGGAATAATATTCCGGATAAGAGGATGTTGCATATCAATGCAAAAATCTAGCGTCTCGTTCGAATTCTTTCCTGAAACTTTCATTTTCTTGCATCGTTCGAACCACTGCGGTCCCGTAATCACATTTCGCTGCGGGTTTAATTCGGATACAATTGTGGATTCGGATACCAAGTGATGGGTATAAATTGGTATAAATTCTGTGTGATCAATTGGCGCATGTGCACATGATTAGTTTGCCAAAAATGGAAGTAGAACCTTTGTTGTATACTTGGCATTCTTTTAGAGATAGTAAGATTGATATCTGTTGGAATGCAAGCATATACGCTAAAGCTAAGAGTTGGCTGGTTTATATCAGAATTTGTTCATATCAGAAGTTTAAAGTGCACCTAACACCAAAAGTGATAATGCTATGTTTGAAAGGGCACTCAAAATGATGAAGATTGGATGGCGCTAACAGTTCTCCGATATCTATTTTCGTTTTTGAGGTATTCAGTTATATATCATGGTATGTTAATGAGGCAGAGGATGACGTCAAGCAGGCAAACAACATTGTGGCAATTCTAAAATTTGTGTATATCTAAGTCAAAGTTATCTAACGAAATTTCGTGAAACTTTGCACGTGGATACATACTACCAAACTAAAGAACATGGTTCAAGTTATTTTGTCACCATAGTAACAGATTAACTTCCAAACCTCTCCGTTCCAATACAGAAGTTTTCATTTTCTGCCATCGCAAGTAACGTCCTCGATTTCAAACTTGGGTATTGCATTGGAAAAGTTATTGAAAAAGTTATTGAAAACTGCCAACCTGAACATGTGCGGCACATGAGAGAAAACTAATTATTTTGTCTTAGAAACTAGGTGGTTTGGAAACTAATCTATTTATACCAAGCAAGGATGCAAAATAATTAATGCAAGTTAAAAATAAAAAACAAACAAAACATGGAGCAGTCTTGAACATGGTTGAAGGTATGGTCAGCAGGACATGTGTCCCAGGTGAAGACCAACCTGACAAAAAATTACGGAATAGACATAAATTAAAGACAAGGACTAATACACTAATTACATATGATAGGACAGATTAAGAACAGCAGCTTAAATTATATGAACCGCGGCACTTAGAGCAGTACGTTTTCAAAGTGCGCATTCTGTTTACATCGAAAGAAGAGTCTAATTGAGAAGAGTAGTATATATAAAGTTGGTGCTTAAAAGAGAAAATGATCGGATATAGATTGATGATCGGATATAGATTGTTCCAGAGAAAGACAATTCGATTTAAAAAGGAGTTCCTAAAAAGAGAAGTCCTGTAAGGATTGACTTGAAGCAAATTGTCCTTGCTAGAACGGGTGCGAGACGAGAGCCTCTGAGAGGTGAGAAGAAAAGGTAGCAAAAGAGGAGATGTCTAGATCGTAGAGGCTTTGTCTACATTTGAAAAAAAGACGAGATCCTTTATTTCAAGCCAGTACGATATATAGGTAATAAGTTGAGCCATCTTGAGACGCTCAGGATAAGACAACTCGTAGTCTTGAAGTATAAATTTGGTAGCTTGTCTTTGAAGGCAAGATCAAGTGATCAAGGAGCTCAAGATCATGTGACGATCCTTGAGGTGCCCAGTGAGATCGGACGAGAGCAAGATTGAGTAGCCGACGGCAACGACTATCAATTAATTGAGTAAAATTCATGCGAAGAAAGCCAAGCAAGCAGTTTGCTTTAGTGGTACAGCTGGCAATATGAGGGGACCATTTAAGGTCATTGCTGACAACCACACCCAAGTCGACTTGATGAGAAACACTCTTGATTGGTTCGTTGTTGAGGTAATAGGAATGTGTTGGAGGGTTGCGTTTGCGAGATACTCTGAGCTTAAATTTCAGATTAAATTTCAGTTACCAAGACAGCGACCAGTTGCACATAGATTCGAGATCAAGCTGGAGCATATGGATCATCTGGATCATCTGTTAGTATATATGCAGGTGATAACATAACCTGAACCATGTTCTTTAGTTTGGTAGTATGCATCCAGGTGCAAAGTTTCAAGTAATGCATCCAGGTGCAAAGTTTCAAGTAATTTCATTGGATAACTTTGAAGATATACACGAATTTTAGAATTACCACAATGTTATTTGCCTAATTTAACGTCATCCTGTGCCTCATTAACATATAATAACTGAAAAGATCGAGAACGAAAATAGATATCGTAGAACTATTAGCGCCATTCGTGGCCTTTCAAACATAGCATTATCATTTTTGGGGTGAGGTGCACTTTAATGTTACATTAACCCAAGTTTATTCTTGGAAAATATAAATGACTGCACCATTTTCATTTTGGCATATATGTCTTTACCAAAGCTCAACATCTGTCGGTGGTCGCCGGTCGGTCCAACGAACAAAAATACGAACATGTTTTCAAATCTACATACACTTTCAAATGCATATAAAACCTTTAATTTTTCGAGTATTTTCCAATGTAAATGCAAAGGAATTTTAAGAAAAGCTTTCCTAAATCAAAATTTATATCCAAGCTCCCATAGAGATATTGAAGCTACGCCGCGAACTAAGCTCATCGCCATAAATATCTTGTCAATCCTTGCTATATTAATTAATAATATTTCCTTTAAATCTTAAATATTTACATGTAGTCACACTCGTTAACCACTCTGAATGCGCGATCTTCCTCCCGTTATTCCGAAGAATAACAAGGAACGGTCATCAATAATTACTAATTTATCACCATAAAGGCGACATTAGCAATCTGCTTCCCGCTCAAAAGAAAGCACTACGACTCATCATCGTGGTTGCGAATGTAGTCTTCGTTAGAGAACAAAGACGGGACACATACTATAGAAATGATCCTAAAAAGTACGGTCTTACTTTCCAGTTTCACATGAGAACCTTTAAACCGAATATCATCAAGTCCCGAATGTGGGATAAGGAAATCTGATACAATTTTCTCGAACTCGAACGGATAAATATCAAATTATTCAAATTTGATCGCTTTTATGTTTCGGCAACATCGAATACATTTTTTAGAAACATATATAAACCTTTATCGAATGCCGGCACATATGCTCACCAATGAATTGCACATGTGCATAAGTACACCGGCGTAAAACCATAGGTTGCCCAAATGAGTAGTTATCATATTTTATAATTTATATTTCATTATTATTATTATTATTATTATTATTATTTTTTATTTCATTCTTTTTTATTGTTTTTTCTCGACATTAATGAACTATTTACAAATCCTAGAAAATAAAGCTGCTAAACTCGCAGTTGCTGCTCTACCATTCTCCTCCTCAGCTGAAGCCTTAAAACAATTAACTGGACACCTCTGAGAATCAGACGACAGAAACATCGCTGTATTTTTATATTTAAATGTATTAACGGTTTAATAGATTTTGACTTTGAACTAATTAGAAATAATAACATTCATAAATATTTTACAAGGACCAACAACAATCTACATCTACCTAAAGTCAACACAAACTGGGGGAAACAAAAACTGATTTAACACGCATCAATTGATTTTAATAACTTGGACAATAAAATAAAAAGCACAAACTCGCTTACAATATTTAAAAATGAACTGAAAAAACACCAATTTAATTAGTTTCAAAGTGAATGTGAGAGCCATTGTACAGTTTATAATAGTAATGTAATGTTACGTGACTTATTGTAATGTAATGTCATGTAATGTAATGTTACGTGACTTAATGTAATGTAATGTAATGTAAATGTATTTGTCATTGTCATTGTAATTATAATGTAATGTAATGTTACGTGACTTAATATAATGTTACGTGACTTAATATAATGTTACGTGACTTAATATAATGTATTGTAATTGTCATTGTCATTATCATTGTAATTGTAACTGTAATGTAATGTAATGTAATCTTGTGAAGTATTACAGGACCCCACTGAAAAACACTTCGGTGACGTGGCTATCCTGAATAAATATTATTATTATTCTTTACCGGGGGTAATCAATAATTTCAATCCCTAAACCTCTCCCCACTGGTCAGTGGAGTGACTTTAATTTTTAGGGAAAAAAATATAAATTGCAGACTTAAAAAAAAATGAGCCACCACACAAATTCCTTCTTCTGGTAATTACGTAGAATTTGCATATAACTCACCTCAAGCTTTAAGCAAAGTAATGTGGGTAACTATTACAGCAAGATACTGTACTCGTTCCTTTCAATGCTTTCTCCACTTCCACCACAGCCCATTCAACGCAGTCGATTTTGTGAAAAATTTCTACTTTGGAAGAGTTTTAGATACCACCATCGATTTTGTTGAATTCAAGTTTCTGCATAGCATTGGAGCAACAGAAGGGATGATGTTGAAAAAGTTTACATTTCAAATTATTTTTCTGAAACTCTTTAAAACCATTAGAAGAAACACGTTGACAAAGAAGGTTTAAGGCATAATCACATGCACTAATAGTGAAAACTATTTAAACGAAGCTGCAAACAATATTTTATATGGCCAATTGTTTGTATGACAAATGTTTACTACTATAGGTGTTATAACTGCATGAATGAACACACAGTTGATTGTACTTTGGCTTAATTATTTTATTGGGCCTTTTCGCATCTTTTTTAAAAGTTTCAACAAATTTTAAGCGTTTCAGCTCAAGTCCTGAATGTAATATCCGTGACGTAACGTCCGTGACTAACTGTTGTAGTTATTTCTAAAATATTACAGTTCATCAGACTTTGGTTTCCATCAAAGTGGTTCCATTGGATATATATCTGTACAGCATAATTGTTTTGATAATCTATCAAATAATTATTTAAGAAGAGAAAAATTTCTAACCAAATGTCATTTGTTACGTAACGTCCGTGACAAAACTTCTCATTCCTGGTACTATTCTCAGAAATTATTTTGAATAAAGTTTACACTGAGATATATAGAGACTCTAATGAGGATTATTTCTAATATAAGTGCTTGGAGTTATGAAAAATTCTCAAGTTTGATTTCAGGAAGTTTAAAATGTGTATCACACATGTTGTATCGTGAAAAACTGCGGTAACATGAACTTTGGGGACTGATCCCAATCACTGCACCATTGTGTATAAAGAATAGAAACCTCGCTTCGCTCGGGATAAATTTATCTTTACAAACTGAGATTATTCTGAGTGACTGGAAACAATGCAAATCTTTCCCATCTTTAAATCAGGAAACCGTAGTGACAAAAATAATTACCGCCATCGTAGCCTCAATCAGTGGCGAAGCTGGCCTATAGTAACTGGTCATGCTATGCTAATTTATAAACGTCTGCATATTTTGAAAACAATGTATTTCTAAAGATCTGAATATGTAAATCGTTTCAGAATTTGCATAGAATGACCAGTTGCTATGGCCAACTTCGCTACTTGCCTCAATTAATAGCGTTTATAATAAAATGAAATGTTCTCCAAATTTCAAGCAGTCTTTCGAAAACAGCACTCAACAGAGATAGCAATAGCTAGAAGTGTACTAAATTGTGGAACATATATGGATAATAAGCGAATGTATAGAACGGTGTTTATTGGCCTAGAGAAGACGTCATAAATGTTTGTTAATGCATAAATTGGTACATGAAGTGAGAGATAATGTCTAAATGTTTGTTACATAAATTGGAATATGAAGTGTGAGATAATGCACTGATCTAAATGTTTGTTTCATAAATTGGAACATTATTGAGTGAGAGGTAATGCAATGATATAGTTTGAAGGTACATTACTATCTCAAACTCATTAATAATTCATGAGCCTAAAACAAGGAATCAGTACCGAGACGGATATCGGAGAAAGAAATTACATAAATTAAGTCAACTTTCACCTCCATTTTCTCTTAAAATACTGATTTGTTTGAGATATAATATGAAATACTCGGAAGAGTTTTCATCAGAATATCCAAAAACCTCGAAGTTTGTTAAAAAACCCTCGGTTTTCAAAAAACGTCTCGGTGTTTGGATATACTTATGAAACACTCTTCCTCGTGTTTCATATATTACATACAATACAAGTATTCAAAAAGTAAAGTTTGACGACAAATGATTTAATAGTTTGGATGTGGAATATGGTGTCCCCCAAGGTTCCCTATGTTTTGTTCTCTATATATAAATGATCTGCCAAAATGTGTAACAAATTGTAATATAAACATGTATCATGTATGCATGATCTAGTTTGCAGCCAAGTCAGCAACAGAAATAGAAATAACATTACAAAATGAAAAAATACTACATGTAAATAGGATATCGGATTGGATGAAGGAAAACAGGCTGATTGTAAATCATACTGAAACATATATAATTTATTTGTTCTAAGGATTTATGGTGAAGGAAAATTTCGAGTGTTCGAAAAATGTATATTTAATTTATTAAGTGTATATTTCCAACACACGATATTTTCCTTCACCATAAATCCTTAGAACATACAGTTGAATCGAGTGAAATGCCAAATATTACTTGTGAAATACCCAATTATTCTCCCGCCATTACTACATTATATATACAGAACTCGTGACTTCGCGGGTTCAATTCCAACCGCAAGGCCTTGATGTTACATTTTTTGCAACTGCAGTCCCGGTTTGGTCTTAAAATGTATATTTCGTACAGTTTTAATCGAGTGAAATGCCAGATATTACTTGACGTAATATATTTAATTTGTATGGGCTTAGATTTTACAATATCAACACACATGCACACAGCCTCCTTTGCACTAATGCAACATCGAGCTATTGTTCATCGTCGTTAATTCTTGAGCTTCTCCGATTCGGCGATGAACAATTATCATGAACATTAAAAGGGAGCTGGCTACTTATTGCAGCCATTTTGGTGTTGGCTATGTCTTCACCACAGCTCAACGTCTGTCGGTCCAACGAAGTAACGAACAAAAGTACAAGCCATTGGAGGCAAGTGACCACATTGGCACGAGCACAACTGAAGTCTGAAACAGCTGATATGCTCATGTTCCTGGCAGAGAACTTGCAAGATATCAGAATGTTTCTTTAAATAACTTCTTAAAATAACTTTGTTGTAAATAATTGTGTTGTAGATCTATAAAATCTAACATAAATATATCGTATTTAAATTGTTTATGACATAAAAAACTCATGAAGTCTTGCGTGAGTTGCGTATTTTCTAGCTGTTGTTTGTAAGAGGTAAAACAAATCGGGGTTCAGTTTACCGTAACCTCACCTTAACCTTTTATTTTTCAAAAAACCTTTTATTTTACAAGTATTTTCCAATGTAAATGCAAAGGAATTTTAAGAAAATGTACCCCAGAAATTTTCAGAAAATGTATCTCAGAAATTTTAAGAAAATGAATTCCAGAAATTTAAAGAAAATGTATCCCAGAAATTTTAAGAAAATGTATTCTAGAAATTTAAACAAAATTTATCCCAGAAATATTAAGAAAATGTGTCCCAGAAATTTTAAGAAAATGTATCAACAGAAATTTTAAGAAAATGTACCCCAGAAATTTAAATAAAATGTATCCCAGAAATTTTAAGAAAATGTATCCCAGAAATTTTAAGAAAATGTACCCCAGAAATTTAAAGAAAATGTATCCCAGAAATTTTAAGAAAATGTATCCCAGAAATTTTAAGAAAATGTTCCCAGAAATTTTAAGAAAATGTATTCAAGAAATTTAAAAAAATGCATGCTAGAAATTGCTGGAAATATATACCTTTTAAAGTTTTCGTAAATCAAAATTTTGGTGGACAATACCCTAAGTCCGCATAGACATATCGCAGCTGAGCCTCGAACTACACCACACTGAATTGCCTCATGCCCATAGATATCCTCCTTGCTATTCGTTTTTCGTAACCACTCTGAATGCGCGATCTTCCTCCCGTTATTCCGAACAATAACAAGGAACGGTCATCAATGATTACTAATTTATCACCATAAAAGGCGACATTAGCAATCTGCTTCCCGCTTAAAAGAAAGCACTACGACTCATCATCGTGGTTGCGAATGTAGTCTTCGTTAGAGAACAAAGACGGGACACATACTATAGAAATGATCCTAAAAAGTACGGTCTTACTTTCCATTTTCACATGAGAACCTTTAAACTGAATATCATCAAGTCCCGAATGTGGGATAAGGAAATCTGATAGAAACGTTCTCGAACTCGAACGGATACATATCAAATTATTCAAATTTGATCGCTTTTTATGTTTCGGCAACATCGAATACATTTTTTTAGAAACATATATAAACCTTCATCGAATTCCGGAACATATGCTCACCAATGAATTGCGCATGTGCATAAGTACACCGGCGTAAAACCATAGTTGCCCAAATGAGTAGTTATCTTATTTTATAATTTATATTTAATTCTTTTTTATTTTTATTTTATTTTTATATTTTTATTTCATTCTTCTTTTTTTTTTTTCTCGACATTTATGAACTCTTTACAAATCCTAGAAAATAAAGCTGCTAAACTCGCAGTTGCTGCTCTACCATTCTCCTCCTCAGCTGAAGCCTTAAAACAATTAACTGGACACCTCTGAGAATCACACGACAGAAACATCGCTGTATTTTTATATTTAAATGTATTAACGGTTTAATAGATTTTGACTTTGAACTAATTAGAAATAATAACATTCATAAATATTTTACAAGGACCAACAACAACCTACATCACCTAAAGTCAACACAAACTGGGGAAAACAAAAACTGATTTAACACGCATCAATGGATTTTAATAACTTGGACAATAAAACAAGAAGCACAAACTCGCTAACAATATTTAAAAATAAACTGAAAAACACCAATTTAATTAGCTTCAAAGTGAATGTGAGAGCCATTGTACAGTTTATTATAGTAATGTAATGTGATGTAATGTAATGTTACGTGACTTAATGTAATGTAATGTTACGCGACTTAATATAATGTTACGTGACTTAATATAATGTAATGTCATTGTCATTGTCATTGTCATTGTCATTGTCATTGTCATTGTCATTGTCATTGTCATTGTCATTGTCATGGTCATGGTCATGGTCATGGTCATGGTTATGGTCATGGTCATTGTCATTGTCATTGTCATTGGATCATCTGGATCATCTGTTAGTATATATGCAGGTGATAACATAACCTGAACCTTGTTCTTTAGTTTGGTAGTATGCATCCACGTGCAAAGTTTCAAGTAATTTCATTGGATAACTTTGAAGATATACACGAATTTTAGAATTACCACAATGTTATTTGCCTAATTTGACGTCATCCTGTGCCTCATTAACATATCATATATAACTGAAAAGATCGAGAACGAAAATAGATATCGTAGAACTGTTAGCGCCATTCGTGCCCTTTCAAACATAGCATTATCATTTTTGGGGTTAGGTGCACTTTAATGTTTACATTAACCCAAGTTTATTCTTGGCATAAAGTTTAACGACGTGGAAAATATAAATGACTGCGCCATTTTGATTTTGGCATATATGTCTTTACCAAAGCTAAACATCTGTCGGTGGTCGGTCCAACGAACAAAAATACGAACATGTTTTCAAATCTACATCCACTTTCAAATGCACAGGAAACCTTTAATTTTTCGAGCAATTTCCAATGTAAATGCAAAGGAATTTTAAGAATTGCTTTCCAAAATCAAAATTTATACCCACGAGCTACACCGAAACAAATCAGGACCACCGCTGCGGCCAGCTCATCTCCATAAATATCTTGTCAACCTTCCTATATGAATTAACAATTTTTCCTTTAAAATTTAAATATTTACATGTAGTCACACTCGTTAACCACTCTGAATGCGCGATCTTCCTCCCGTTATTCCGAACAATAACAAGGAACGGTCATCAATGATTACTAATTTATCACCATAAAACTGTAAAAGGCGACATTAGCAATCTGCTTCCCGCTCAAAAGAAAGCACTACGACTCATCATCGTGGTTGCGAATGTAGTCTTCGTTAGAGAACAAAGACGGGACACATACTATAGAAATGATCCTAAAAAGTACGGTCTTAATTTTCTTTTCACATGAGAACCTTTAAACTGAATATCATCAAGTCCCGAATGTGGGATAAGGAAATCTAATAGAAACGTTCTTGAACGGATACATATCAAATTATTCAAATTTGATCGCAACACCGAATACATTTTTTTAGAAACATATATAAACCTTTATCGAATGCCGCCACATATGCTCACCAATGAATTGCGCATATGCATAGGTGCACGGGCGTAAAACCATAAGTTGCCCAAATGAGTAGTTCTCTTATTTTATAATTTATATTTCATTCTTTTTTATTTATTTTATTTTATTTATTTATTTCATTCTTTTTCATTGTTTTTTCTCGACATTAATGAACTCTTTACAAATCCTAGAAAATAAAGCTGCTAAACTCGCAATTGCTGCTCTACCACTCTCCTCCTCAACTGAAGCCTTAAAATAATTAACTGGACACCTCTGAGAATCAGACGACAGAAACATCGCTGTATTTTTATATTTAAATGTATTAACGGTTTAATAGATTTTGACTTTGAACTAATTAGAAATAATAACATTCATAAATATTTTACAAGGACCAACAACAACCTACATCTACCTAAAGTCAACACAAACTGGGCAAAACAAAAACTCATTTAACACGCATCAATTGATTTTAATAACTTGGACAATAAAACAACAAGCACAAACTCGCTAACAATATTTAAAAATGAACTGAATTGAAAAACACCAATTTATTTAGCTTCAAAGTGAATGTGAGAGCCACATAATATAATAGTAATGTAATGTGATGTAATGTAATGTTACGTTACTTAATGTAATATAATGTAATGTTACGTGACTTAATATAATGTAATGTAATTGTCATTGTCATTGTCATTGTCATTGTCATTGTCATTGTCATTGTCATTGTCATTGTCATTGTCATTGTCATTGTCATTGTCATTGTCATTGTCATTGTCATTGTCATTGTCATTGTCATTGTCATTGTCATTGTCATTGTCATTGGATCATCTGGATCATCTGTTAGTATATATGCAGGTGATAACATAACCTGAACCATGTTCTTTAGTTTGGTAGCATGCATCCACGTGCAAAGTTTCAAGAAATTTCATTGGATAACTTTGAAGATATACACGAATTTTAGAATTACTTTCCTAAATCAAAATTCATACCCACGAACTACACCAAAACAAATCTGGATCCACCGCTGCGGCCAGCTCATCTCCATAAATATCTTGTCAATCCTTGCTATATGAATTAACAATTTTTCCTTTAAAATTTAAATATTTACATGTAGTCACAATCGTAAATCAAAATTTACGTGGAGGACATACCCTAAATCCGCATAGACATATCGCAGCTGAGCCTCGCCCCTCCTTGCTATTCGTTTTTCGTAACCACTCTGAATGCGCGATCTTCCTCCCGTTATTCCGAAGAATAACAAGGAACGGTCATCAATGATTACTAATTTATCACCATAAAGGCGACATTAGCAATCTGCTTCCCGCTCAAAAGAAAGCACTACGACTCATCATCGTGGTTGCGAATGTAGTCTTCGTTAGAGAACAAAGACGGGACACATACTATAGAAATGATCCTAAAAAGTATGGTCTTACTTTCCATTTTCACATGAGAACCTTTAAACTGAATATCATCAAGTCCCGAATGTGGGATAAGGAAATCTGATAGAAACGTTCTCGAACTCGAACGGATACATATCAAATTATTCAAATTTGATCGCTTTTATATTTGGGCAACATCGAATACATTTTTTTAGAAACATATATAAACCTTTATCGAATGCCGGCACATATGCTCACCAATGAATTGCGCATGTGCACAAGTACAGCGGCGTAAAAACCATAAGTTGCCCAAATGAGTAGTTCTCTAATTTTATAATTAATATTTCATTCTTTTTTATTTTTATTTCATTCTTTACCGGGGAGTAATCAAGGATTTCAATCCCTAATCCTCTCCCCACTGGTCAGTGGCGTGACTATAATTATTAGGCAAGCAACATTAATTATGATCAGACACAGTTTGACAACTTTAAACTGTTACTGTCCATGACCCCGATTCGACACTTCAATCAGTTTATCAAGGGTGATCGTTGTAAACGTTATGATCCATATTTATACCCTTATGGAACCGATGATGACGTTATCGGTTAATAAAATGCAATTAAGGCTTTAGTAGACCGTCATCACGATTCAATGGGGCGTGGATGCTATTAATTGCTAAGCTTCCAGACAAAGTCTCTGACGGTACCGCGGATTTGGAATTGAGGGAAGTACAACCCTTTCATTTTAACAACAGAAGTATTTGGTCATTCGATAGCAGATTTCCTTATGGCATTGGGAAAGAAAGCAGGATCAGCCTCGATGAACAATTTTGGAAGATCAACATTGGACTTGAGGAATTTGTTAAAATCTCTAACAATTTTAAGGACATCATCTGGACCAACTTTTTCGAATCGAATTTCCCGAGGCCATGTAAGCGTGGGTCGACGACATTCCGTCTGGAAAGGCTGCAGATAGACTTTCATTTCTTCAGGTTCCAACTGTGTATGCTATTCGACGGTAGCATTGTTTCTACGAAAAAATTATTTTTCAAAGCTATATCTTCACCACCGTCCGATTTTATCCAGTTTCTCATATCGACGTCAATCTATGGACAGTCCTCCCATGTTGGGTATCCACAACGCTTTCCATATGCACCAGTGCCTTGATGTCCCATTTATGCACCATTCAAGTAATACCAGTGAAATGCCAACGCTGACCCCCAATCGTGGCACACAATTCACCACTTTCTCTGGTAGATCTATCAACATTAACCAAACAGGGAATAGTTGCAATGGTGTACGAACCTGTAAGACTTGTCACCGATTTGCCTGATTCGCCCATTTCAATCAGATCGAGCGCAAGGCAGCGTGCCTGTGCTTGCACATGAGGAATAATATTCCGGATAAGAGGATGTTGCATATCCATGCAAAAATCTAGCGTCTCGTTCGAATTATTTTCTGAATCGAAGTAACTCATGTAGGAATCGAGAACTTTTATTTTCTTGCATCGTTCGAACCACTGCGGTCCCGTAATCACATTTCGCTTCGGGTTCATGTGCACATGATTAGTTTACCCAAAATGGAAGTATACCTTTGTTGTACTTGGCATTCTTTTAGAGATATAAGATTGATATCTGTTGGAATGCAAGCATATACGTTAAAGCTAAGAGTTGGCTGGTTTATATCAGAATTTGTTCATATCAGAAGTTTAAAGTGCACCTAACACCAAAAGTGATAATGCTATGTTTGAAAGGGCACTTAAAATGATGAAGATTGGATGGCGCTAACAGTTCTCGGATATCTATTTTCGTTTTTGAGGTATTCAGTTGTATGTCATGGTATGTTAATGAGGCAGAGGTGACGTCAAAGCAGGCAAACAACATTATGGCAATTCTAAAATTTGTGTATATCTAATTCAAAGTTATCTAACGAAATTTCGTGAAACTTTGCGCGTGGATACATGCTACCAAACTAAAGAACATGGTTAAAGTTATTTTGTCACCATAGTAACAGATTAACTTCCAAACCTCTCCGTTCCAATACAGAAGTTTTCATTTGCTGCCAGCGCAAGTAACGTCCTCGATTTCAAACTTGGGTATTGCATTGTAAAAGTTATTGAAAAAGTTATTGAAAACTGCCAACCTGAACATGTGCTGCACATGAGAGAAAACAAATTATTTTGTCTTAGAAACTAGGAGGTCTGGAAACTAATGTATTGATACAAAGCAAGGATGCAAAATAATTAATACAAGTTAAAAATAAAAAACAAACAAAAAATGGAGCAGTCTTGAACATGGTTGAAGGTATGGTCAACCGGACATATGTCCCATGTGAAGACCAACTTGACAAAACATTACGGAATAGACAAAAATTAAAGACAAGGACTAATACACTAGTTACATATCATGGGACAGATTAAGAACAGCAGCTTAAATTATAAGAACTGCACTTAGAGCAGTACATTTTCCAAGTGCGCATTCTGTTTTACATCGAAAGAAGAGTCTAATTGAGAAGAGTAGTATATATAAAGTTGGTGCTTAAAAAGAGAAAACAGGACGTACTATTACGGATGATCGGAGATAGATTGTTCGAGAGAAAGACAATTCGATTAAAAAAGGCGTTCCTAAAAAGAGAAGTCCTGCAAGGATTGGCTTGAAGCAAATTGTCCTTGCTAGAACGGGTGCGAGACGAGAGGTGAGAAGAAAAGGTAACAAAAGAGGAGATGTCTGGATCGTAGAGGCCTTGTCTACATACAAGGCCTTGTCTAAATACTTTATTTCAAGCCAGTACGATATAGGTAATAAGTTGAGCTTCTTGAGACGCTCAGGATAAGACAACTCGTAGTCTTTAAGTATAAATTTGGTAGCTTGTCTTTGAACACCCTTTGATTAGAAACACTCTTGATTGGTTCGTTGTTGGGTTGAATTTGCGAGATACTCTGAGCAGGAGCGTCTTTGACAGATTAAATTTCAGTTGCTAAGACAGCGACCAGTTGCACATAGAGTCGAGATCAAGCTGGAGCATATGGATCATCTGGATCATCTATTAGTATATATGCAGGTGATAACATAACCTGAATCATGTTCTTTAGTTTGGTAGTATGCATCCACGTGCAAAGTTTCAAGTAATTTCATTGGATAACTTTGAAGATATACACGAATTTTAGAATTACCAACAATGTTATTTTCCTAATTTGACGTCCATCCTGTGCTCATTAACATATCATATATAACTGAAAAGATCGAGAACGAAAATAGATATCGTAGAACTGTTGGCGCAATACGTGCCCTTTCAAACATAGCATTATCATTTTTGTGGTTAGGTGCACTTTAATTATTACATTAACCCAAATTTATTCTTGGCATAAAAGTTTAACGACGTGGAAAATATAAATGACTGCACCATTTTGATTTTGGCATATATGTCTTTACCAAAGCTCAACATCTGTCGGTGGTCGGTCCAACGAACAAAAATACGAACATGTTTTCAAATCTAAATACACTTTCAAATGCACAGAAAACCTATAATTTTTCGAGTATTTTCCAATGTAAATGCAAAGGAATTTTAAGAAAAGCTTTCCTAAATCAAAATTCATACCCACGAACTACACCAAAATAAATCTGGACCACCGCTGCGGCCAGCTCATCTCCATAAATATCTTGTCAACCTTGCTATATGAATTAACGATTTTGCCTTTAAAATTTAAATAATTACATGTAGTCACACTCTGACTCGTTAACCACTCTGAATGCGCGATCTTCCTCCCGTTATTCCGAAGAATAACAAGGAACGGTCATCAATGATTACTAATTTATCACCATAAAGGCGACATTAGCAATCTGCTTCCCGCTCAAAAGAAAGCACTACGACTCATCATCGTGGTTGCGAATGTAGTCTTCGTTAGAGAACAAAGACGGGACACATACTATAGAAATGATCCTAAAAAGTACGGTCTTACTTCCCATTTTCGCATGAGAACCTTTAAACTGAATATCATCAAGTCCCGAATGTGGGATAAGGAAATCTGATAGAAACATTCTTGAACGGATACATATCAAATTATTCAAATTTGATCGCAACACCGAATACATTTTTTTAGAAACATATATAAACCTTTATCGAATGCCGCCACATATGCTCACCAATGAATTGCTCATATGCATAGGTGCACGTGCGTAAAACCATAGGTTGCCCAAATGAGTAGTTCTCTTATTTTATAATTTATATTTCATTCTTTTTTATTTATGTTTTTATTTTTATTTTTATTTCATTCTTTTTCATTGTTTTTTCTCGACATTAATTATGAACTCTTTACAAATCCTAGAAAATAAAGCTGCTAAACTCGCACTTGCTGCTCTACCACTCTCCTCCTCAACTGAAGCCTTAAAATAATTAACTGGACACCTCTGAGAATCAGACGACAGAAACATCGCTGTATTTTTATATTTAAATGTATTAACGGTTTAATAGATTTTGACTTTGAACTAATTAGAAATAATAACATTCATAAATATTTTACAAGGACCAACAACAACCTACATCACCTAAAGTCAACACAAACTGGGAAAAACAAAAACTGATTTAACACGCATCAATTGATTTTAATAACTTGGACAATAAAACAAGAAGCACAAACTCGCTAACAATATTTAAAAATGAACTGAATTGAAAAACACCAATTTATTAAGCTTCAAAGTGAATGTGAGAGCCACATAATATAATAGTAATGTAATGTGATGTAATGTAATGTTACGTTACTTAATGTAATATAATGTAATGTTACGTGACTTAATATAATGTTACGTGACTTAATATAATGTAATGTCATTGTCATTGTCATTGTCATTGTCATTGTCATTGTCATTGTCATTGTCATTGTCATTGTCATTGTCATTGTCATTGTCATTGTCATTGTCATTGTCATTGTCATTGTCATTGTCATTGGATCATCTGGATCATCTGTTAGTATATATGCAGGTGATAACATAACCTGAACCATGTTCTTTAGTTTGGTAGCATGCATCCACGTGCAAAGTTTCAAGAAATTTCATTGGATAACTTTGAAGATATATACGAATTTTAGAATTACTTTCCTAAATCAAAATTCATACCCACGAATTACACCAAAACAAATCTGGATCCACCGCTGCGGCCAGCTCATCTCCATAAATATCTTGTCAATCCTTGCTATATGAATTAACAATTTTTCCTTTAAAATTTAAATATTTACATGTAGTCACAATCGTAAATCAAAATTTTCGTGGAGGACATACCCTAAGTCGCAGCTGAGCCTCGAACTACACCACACTGAATTGCCCCCTGCTCATCCCCATAGATATCCTCCTTGCTATTCGTTTTTCGTAACCACTCTGAATGCGCGATCTTCCTCCCGTTATTCCGAAGAATAACAAGGAACGGTCATCAATGATTACTAATTTATCACCATAAAGGCGACATTAGCAATCTGCTTCCCGCTCAAAAGAAAGCACTACGACTCATCATCGTGGTTGCGAATGTAGTCTTCGTTAGAGAACAAAGACGGGACACATACTATAGAAATGATCCTAAAAAGTACGGTCTTACTTTCCATTTTCACATGAGAACCTTTAAACTGAATATCATCAAGTCCCGAATGTGGGATAAGGAAATCTGATAGAAACGTTCTCGAACTCGAACGGATACATATCAAATTATTCAAATTTGATCGCTTTTATATTTGGGCAACATCGAATACATTTTTTTAGAAACATATATAAACCTTTATCGAATGCCGGCACATATGCTCACCAATGAATTGCGCATGTGCACAAGTACAGCGGCGTAAAACCATAAGTTGCCCAAATGAGTAGTTCTCTAATTTTATAATTAATATTTCATTCTTTTTTATTTTTTATTTCATTCTTTACCGGGGAGTAATCAAGGATTTCAATCCCTAATCCTCTCCCCACTGGTCAGTGGCGTGACTATAATTATTAGGCAAGCAACATTAATTATGATCAGACACAGTTTGACAACTTTAAACTGTTACTGTCCATGACCCCGATTCGACACTTCAATCAGTTTATCAAGGGTGATCGTTGTAACGTTATGATCCATATTTATACCCTTATGGAACCGATGATGACGTTATCGGTTAATAAAATGCAAATAAGGCTTTAGTAGACCGTCATCACGATTCAATGGGGCGTGGATGCTATTAATTGCTAAGCTTCCAGACAAAGTCTCTGACGGTACCGCGGATTTGGAATTGAGGGAAGTACAACCCTTTCATTTTAACAACAGAAGTATTTGGTCATTCGATAGCAGATTTCCTTATGGCATTGGGAAAGAAAGCAGGATCAGCCTCGATGAACAATTTTGGAAGATCAACATTGGACTTGAGGAATTTGTTAAAATCTCTAACAATTTTAAGGACATCATCTGGACCAACTTTTTCGAATCGAATTTCCCGAGGCCATGTAAGCGTGGGTCGACGACATTCCGTCTGGAAAGGCTGCAGATAGACTTTAATTTCTTCAGGTTCCAACTGTGTATGCTATTCGACGGTAGCATTGTTTCTACGAAAAAAATTATTTTTCAAAGCTATATCTTCACCACCGTCCGATTTTATCCAGTTTCTCATATCGGCGTCAATCTATGGACAGTCCTCCCATGTTGGGTATCCACAACGCTTTCCATATGCACCAGTGCCTTGATGTCCCATTTATGCACCATTCAAGTAATACCAGTGAAATGCCAACGCTGACCCCCAATCGTGGCACACAATTCACCACCTTCTCTGGTAGATCTATCAACATTAACCAAACAGGGAAGTAGTTGCAATGGTGTACGAACCTGTAAGACTTGTCACCGATTTGCCTGATTCGCCCATTTCAATCAGATCGAGCGCAAGGCAGCGTGCCTGTGCTTGCACATGAGGAATAATATTCCGGGATAAGAGGATGTTGCATATCCATGCAAAAATCTAGCGTCTCGTTCGAATTATTTTCTGAATCGAAGTAACTCATGTAGGAATCGAGAACTTTTATTTTCTTGCATCGTTCGAACCACTGCGGTCCCGTAATCACATTTCGCTTCGGGTTCATGTGCACATGATTAGTTTACCAAAAATGGAAGTATACCTTTGTTGTACTTGGCATTCTTTTAGAGATATAAGATTGATATCTGTTGGAATGCAAGCATATACGTTAAAGCTAAGAGTTGGCTGGTTTATATCAGAATTTGTTCATATCAGAAGTTTAAAGTGCACCTAACACCAAAAGTGATAATGCTATGTTTGAAAGGGCACTTAAAATGATGAAGATTGGATGGCGCTAACAGTTCTCGGATATCTATTTTCGTTTTTGAGGTATTCAGTTGTATGTCATAGTATGTTAATGAGGCAGAGGTGACGTCAAAGCAGGCAAACAACATTATGGCAATTCTAAAATTTGTGTATATCTAATTCAAAGTTATCTAACGAAATTTCGTGAAACTTTGCACGTGAATACATACTACCAAACTAAAGAACATGGTTCAAGTTATTTTGTCACCATAGTAACAGATTAACTTCCAAACCTCTCCGTTCCAATACAGAAGTTTTCATTTGCTGCCAGCGCAAGTAACGTCCTCGATTTCAAACTTGGGTATTGCATTGTAAAAGTTATTGAAAACGTTATTGAAAACTGCCAACCTGAACATGTGCTGCACATGAGAGAAAACAAATTATTTTGTCTTAGAAACTAGGAGGTCTGGAAACTAATCTATTGATACAAAGCAAGGATGCAAAATAATTAATACAAGTTAAAAATAAAAAACAAACAAAAAATGGAGCAGTCTTGAACATGGTTGAAGGTATGGTCAACCGGACATATGTCCCATGTGAAGACCAACTTGACAAAACATACGGAATAGACAAAAATTAAAGACAAGGACTAATACACTAGTTACATATCATGGGACAGATTAAGAACAGCAGCTTAAATTATAAGAACTGCACTTAGAGCAGTACATTTTCCAAGTGCGCATTCTGTTTACATCGAAAGAAGAGTCTAATTGAGAAGAGTAGTATATATAAAGTTGGTGCTTAAAAGAGAAAACAGGACGTACTATTACGGATGATCGGAGATAGATTGTTCGAGAGAAAGACAATTCGATTAAAAAAGGAGTTCCTAAAAAGAGAAGTCCTGCAAGGATTGGCTTGAAGCAAATTGTCCTTGCTAGAACGGGTGCGAGACGAGAGGAGAGAAGAAAAGGTAACAAAAGAGGAGATGTCTGGATCGTAGAGGCCTTGTCTACATACAAGCCTTGTCTAAAATACTTTATTTCAAGCCAGTACGATATAGGTAATAAGTTGAGCTTCTTGAGACGCTCAGGATAAGACAACTCGTAGTCTTTAAGTATAAATTTGGTAGCTTGTCTTTGAACACCCTTTGATTAGAAACACTCTTGATTGGTTCGTTGTTGAGGTAATAGGAATGTGTTGGAGGGTTGAATTTGCGAGATACTCTGAGCAGGAGCGTCTTTGACAGATTAAATTTCAGTTGCCAAGACAGCGACCAGTTGCACATAGAGTCGAGATCAAGCTGGAGCATATGGATCATCTGGATCATCTATTAGTATATATGCAGGTGATAACATAACCTGAATCATGTTCTTTAGTTTGGTAGTATGCATCCACGTGCAAAGTTTCAAGTAATTTCATTGGATAACTTTGAAGATATACACGAATTTTAGAATTACCACAATGTTATTTTCCTAATTTGACGTCATCCTGTGCTCATTAACATATCATATATAACTGAAAAGATCGAGAACGAAAATAGATATTGTAGAACTGTTGGCGCAATACGTGCCCTTTCAAACATAGCATTATCATTTTTGTGGTTAGGTGCACTTTAATTATTACATTAACCCAAATTTATTCTTGGCATAAAGTTTAACGACGTGGAAAATATAAATGACTGCACCATTTTGATTTTACCAAAGCTCAATATCTGTCGGTGGTCGGTCCAACGAACAAAAATACGAACATGTTTTCAAATCTAAATACACTTTCAAATGCACAGAAAACCTTTAATTTTTCGAGTATTTTCCAATGTAAATGCAAAGGAATTTTAAGAAAAGCTTTCCTAAATCAAAATTCATACCCACGAACTACACCAAAATAAATCTGGACCACCGCTGCGGCCAGCTCATCTCCATAAATATCTTGTCAACCTTGCTATATGAATTAACGATTTTGCCTTTAAAATTTAAATATTCACATGTAGTCACACTCTGACTCGTTAACCACTCTGAATGCGCGATCTTCCTCCCGTTATTCCGAAAAATAACAAGGAACGGTCATCAATGATTACTAATTTATCACCATAAAGGCAACATTAGCAATCTGCTTCCCGCTCAAAAGAAAGCACTACGACTCATCATCGTGGTTGCGAATGTAGTCTTCGTTAGAGAACAAAGACGGGACACATACTATAGAAATGATCCTAAAAAGTACGGTCTTACTTCCATTTTCACATGAGAACCTTTAAACTGAATATCATCAAGTCCCGAATGTGGGATAAGGAAATCTCGAACTCGAACGGATAAATATCAAATTATTCAAATTTGATCGCTTTTATGTTTCGGCAACATCGAATAGATTTTTTTAGAAACATATATAAACCTTCATCGAATGCCGGCACATATGCTCACCAATGAATTGCGCATGTGCATAAGTACACCGGCGTAAAACCATAGGTTGCCCAAATGAGTAGTTATCTTATTTTATAATTTATATTTCATTCTTTTTTATTTTTATTTTATTTATTTATTTTTATTTCATTCTTTTTTATTGTTTTTTCTCGACATTAATGAACTCTTTACAAATCCTAGAAAATAATGCTGCTGAACTCGCAGTTTCTGCTCTACCATTCTCCTCCTCAACTGAAGCCTTACAACAATTAACTGGACACCTCTGAGAATCAGACGACAGAAACATCGCTGTATTTTTATATTTAAATGTATTAACGGTTTAATAGATCTTGACTTTGAACTAATTAGAAATAATAACATTCATAAATATTTTACAAGGACCAACAACAACCTACATCTACCTAAAGTCAACACAAACTGGGGAAAACAAAAACTGATTTAACACGCATCAATGGATTTTAATAACTAGAACAATAAAACAAGAAGCACAAACTCGCTAACAATATTTAAAAATGAACTGAAAAACACCAATTTAATTAGCTTCAAAGTGAATGTGAGAGCCATTGCACAGTTTATAATAGTAATGTAATGTGATGTAATGTAATGTTACGTGACTTAATGTAATGTAATGTAATGTTACGTGACTTAATATAATGTTACGTGACTTAATGTAATGTAATATAATGTAAATGTAATTGTCATTGTCATTGTAATGTAATGTAATGTTACGTGACTTAATATAATGTTACGTGGCTTAATATAATGTTACGTGACTTAATATAATGTATTGTAATTGTCATTGTCATTATCATTGTTATTGTAACTGTAATGTAATGTAATATAATCTTGTGAAGTATTACAGGACCCAACTGAAAAACACTTCGGTGACGTGGCTATCCTGAATAAATATTATTATTATTCTTTACCGGGGGGTAATCACGAATTTCAATCGCTAAACCTCTCCCCACTGGTCAGTGGAGTGACTTTAATTTTTAGGGGAAAAATATATAAATTGCAGACTTAAAAAAAAATGAGCCACCACACAAATACCTTCTTCTGGTAATTACGTACAATTTGCATATAACTCACCTCAAGCTTTAGGCAAAGTAATGTGGGTAACTATTACAGCAAGATACTGTACTCGTTCCTTTCAATGCTTTCTCCACTTCCACCACAGCCCATTCAACGCAGTCGATTTTGTGAAAAAATTCTACTTTGGAAGAGTTTTAGATACCACCATCGATTTTGTTGAATTCAAGTTTCTGCATAGCATTGGAGCAACAGAAGGGATGATGTTGAGAAAGTTTACATTTCAAATTATTTTTCTGAAACTCTTTAAAACCATTAGAAGCAAACACGCTGAGCAACGAAGGTTTAAGGCATAATCACATGCACTAATAGTGAAAACTCTTTAAACGAAGCTGCAAACAAGATTCTATATGGCCAATTGTTTGTATGACAAATGTTTACTACTATAGGTGTTATAACTGCATGAATGAACACATAGTTGTTTGTACTTTGGCTTAATTATTTTATTAGGCCTTTTCGCATCTTTTTTTAAAAGTTTCAACAAATTTTAAGCGTTTCAGCTCAAGTCCTGAATGTAATATCCGTGACGTAACGTCCGTGACTAACTGTTGTAGTTATTTCTAAAATATTACAGTTCATCAGACTTTGGTTTCCATCAAAGTGGTTCCATTGGATATATATCTGTACAGTATAATTGTTTTGATAATCTATCAAATAATTATTTAAGAAGAGAAACATTTCTAACCAAATGTCATTTGTTACGTAACGTCCGTGACAAAACTTCTCATTCCTGGTACTATTCTCAGAAATTATTTTGAATAAAGTTTACACTGAGATATATAGAGACTCTAATGAGGATTATTTCTAATATAAGTGCTTGGAGTTATGAAAAATTCTCAAGTTTGATTTCAGGAAGTTTAAAATGTGTATCACACATGTTGTATCGTGAAAAACTACGGTAACATGAACTTTGGGGACTGATCCCAATCACTGCACCATTGTGTATAAAGAATAGAAACCTCGCTTCGCTCGGGATAAATTTATCTTTACAAACTGAGATTATTCTGAGTGACTGGAAACAATGCAAATCTTTCCCATCTTTAAATCAGGAAACCGTAGTGACAAAAATAATTACCGCCATCTTAGCCTCAATCAGTGGCGAAGCTGGGCCTATAGTAACTGGTCATGCTATGCTAATTTATAACATCTGCATATTTTGAAAACAATGTATTTCTAAAGATCTGTATATGTAAATCGTTTCAAAATTTGCATAGAATGACCAGTTGCTACGGCTAACTTCGCTACTTGCCTCAATTAATAGCGTTTATAATAAAATGAAATGTTCTCCAAATTTCAAGCAGGCTTTCGAAAACAGCACTCAATAGAGATAGCAATAGCTAGAAGTGTACTTAACTTACCAAATTGTGGAACATATGGATAATAAGCGAATGTATAGAACGGTGTTTATTGGCCTAAAGAAGACGTCATAAATGTTTGTTACATAAATTGTAATATGAAGTGAGAGATAATGCACTGATCTAAATGTTTGTTTCATAAATTGGAACATTATTGAGTGAGAGGTAATGCAATGTTCTAGTTTGAAGGTACATTACTATCTCAAACTCATTAATAATTCATGAGCCTAAAACAAGGAATCAGTACCGAGACGGTATCGGAGAAAGAAATTACATAAATTAAGTCAACTTTCACCTCCATTTTCTCTTAAAATACTGATTTGTTTGAGATATAATATGAAACACTCGGAAGAGTGTTTCATCAGAATATCCAAAAACCTCGAAGTTTGTTAAAAAACCTCGGTTTCGCCTCGGTTTTCAACAAACGTCTCGGTGTTTGGATATACTGATGAAACACTCTTCCTCGTGTTTCATATATTACAAGTATTCAAAAAGTAAAGTATGACGACAAATTATTTAATAGTTTGGATGTGGAATATAGTGTCCCCCAAGGTTCCCTATGTTTTGTTCTCTATATGAATGATCTACCAAAATGTGTAACAAATTGTAATATAAACATGCATCATGTATGCATGATCTAGTTTGCAGCCAAGTCATGATCTAGTTTGCAGCCAAGTCAGCAACAGAAATAGAAATAACATTACAAAATGAAAAAATACTACATGTAAATAGGATATCGGATTGGATGAAGGAAAACAGGCTGATTGTAAATCATACAGAAACATATATAGTTTATTTGTTCTAAGGATTTATGGTGAAAGAAAATTTCGAGTGTTCGAAAAATGTATATTTAATTTATTAAGTGTATATTTCCAACACACGATATTTTCCTTCACCATAAATCCTTAGAACATACAGTTTAATCGAGTGAAATGCCAAATATTACTTGTGATATACCCAATTCTTCTCCCGCCATTACCACCTTATATATACAGAACTCGTGACTTCGCGGGTTGAATTCCAACTGGAAGGCCTTGATGTTGCATTTTTTTGCAACTGCAGTCCCGGTTTGGTCTTAAAATATATATTTCGTACAGTTTAATCGAGTGAAATGCCAAATATTACTTGACGTTATATATTTAATTTGTATGGGCTTAGATTTTACAATATCAACAGACACACATAGCCTCCTTTGCACTAATGCAACATCGAGCTATTGTTCATCGTCGTTAATTCTTGAGACCTCAGCAGACGTCGAGAAGAATCCTGGTCCTCTTCGATTCGGCGATGAACAATTATCATGACATTAAGAGAGAGCTTCTTATTGCAGCCATTTTGATGTTGGCTTACAGTACATCTCTTCACCACAGCTCAACGCTGTCGGTCCAACGAACAAAAGTACAAGCCATTGGAGGCAAGTGACCACATTGGCACGAGCACAACTGAAACCTGAAACAGCTGATATGCTAATGTTCCTGGCAGAGAACTTGTAAGATATCAGAATGTTTCTTTTTTAATAACTTTGTTGTAAATAATTGTGTTGTAGATCTATAAAATCTAACATAAATATATCGTATTTAAATTGTTTATGACATAAAAAACTCATGAAGTCTTGCGTGAGTTGCGTATTTTCTAGCTGTAGTTTGTAATAGGTAAAAAAATCGGGATTTAGTTTACCGTAACCGCCTCACCCTAACCTTTTATTTTTCAAAAAACCTTTTATTTTACAAGTATTTTCCAATGTAAATGCAAAGGAATTTTAAGAAAATCTATCCCAGAAATGTTAAGAAAATCTATCCCAGAAATTTTAAGAAAATGTATCCCAGAAATTTAAAGAAAATGTATCCCAGAAATTTTAAGAAAATGTATTCTAGAAATTTAAAAAAAATGCATCCTAGAAATTGCTAGAAATGCCATTTAAAGTTTTCGTAAATCAAAATTTTCGTGGAGGACGTACCCTAAGTCCGCATAGACATATCACAGCTGAGCCTCGAACTACACCACACTGAATTTTCGCCTGCTCATCCCCATAGATATCCTCCTTGCTATTCGTTTTTCGTAACCACTAACCACTCTGAATGCGCGATCTTCCTCCCGTTATTCCGAAGAATAACAAGGAACGGTCATCAATAATTACTAATTTATCACCATAAAGGCGACATTAGCAATCTGCTTCCCGCTCAAAAGAAAGCACTACGACTCATCATCGTGGTTGCGAATGTAGTCTTCGTTTGAGAACAAAGACGGGACACATACTATAGAAATGATCCTAAAAAGTACGGTCTTACTTTCCATTTTCACATGAGAACCTTTAAACTGAATATCATCAAGTCCCGAATGTGGGATAAGGAAATCTGATAGAAACGTTCTCGAACTCGAACGGATACATATAAAATTATTCAAATTTGATTCGCTTTTATGTTTCGGCAACATCGAATACATTTTTTTAGAAATATAGAAACCTTTATCGAATGCCGGCACATATGCTCACCAATGAATTGCGCATATGCACAAGTACAGCGGCCGTAAAACCATAAGTTGCCCAAATGAGTAGTTCTCTAATTTTATAATTAATATTTCATTCTTTTTTATTTTTATTTCATTCTTTACCGGGGAGTAATCAAGGATTTCAATCCCTAATCCTCTCCCCACTGGTCAGTGGCGTGACTATAATTATTAGGCAAGCAACATTAATTATGATCAGACAGTTTGACAACTTTAAACTGTTACTGTCCATGACCCCGATTCGACACTTCAATCAGTTTATCAAGGGTGATCGTTGTAACGTTATGATCCCTATTTATAACAAAATGCAAATAAGGCTTTAGTAGACCGTCATCACGATTCAATGGGGCGTGGATGCTATTAATATGCTAAGCTTCCAGACAACGTCTCTGACGGTACCAGCGGATTTGGAATTGAGGGTAGTACAAACCCTTTCATTTTAACAACAGAAGTATTTGGTCATTCGATAGCAGATTTCCTTATGGCATTGGGAAAGAAAGCAGGATCTGTCTCGATGAAAAATTTTGGAAGATCAACAGTGGACTTGAGCAATTTATTAAAATCTCTTACAATTTTAAGGACATCATCTGGACCAACTTTTTCGAATGGAATTTCCCGAGGCCATGTCAGCGTGGGTCGACGACATTCCGTCTTGAAAGGCTGCAGATAGACTTTCATTTCTTCAAGTTCCAACTGTGTATGCTATTCGACGGTAGCATTGTTTCTACGAAAAAGTTATTTTTCAAAGCTATATCTTCACCAACGTCCGATTTTATCCAGTTTCTCATATCGACGTCAATCTATGGCCAGTCCTCCCATGTTGGGTATCCACAACGCTTTCCATATGCACCAGTGCCTTGATGACCCATCCATGCACCATTCAAGTAATACCAGTGAAATTCCAACGCTGACCCCCAATCGTGGCACACAATTCACCACCTTCTCTGGTAGATCTATCAACATTAACCAAACAGAGAAGTAGTTGCAATGGTGTACGAACCTGTAAGACTTGTCACCGATTTGCCTGATTCGCCCATTTCAATCAGATCGAGCGCAAGGCAGCGTGCCTGTGCTTGCACATGAGGAATAATATTCCGGATAAGAGGATGTTGCATATCCATGCAAAAATCTAGCGTCTCGTTCGAATTCTTTTCTGAATCGAAGTAACTCATGTAGGAATCGAGAACTTTTATTTTCTTGCATCGTTCGAACCACTGCGGTCCCGTAATCACATTTCGCTTCGGGTTCATGTGCACATGATTAGTTTACCAAAAATGGAAGTATACCTTTGTTGTACTTGGCATTCTTTTAGAGATATAAGATTGATATCTGTTGGAATGCAAGCATATACGTTAAAGCTAAGAGTTGGCTGGTTTATATCAGAATTTGTTCATATCAGAAGTTTAAAGTGCACCTAACACCAAAAGTGATAATGCTATGTTTCAAAGGGCACTTAAAATGATGAAGATTGGATGGCGCTAACAGTTCTCGGATATCTATTTTCGTTTTTGAGGTATTCAGTTATATGTCATGGTATGTTAATGAGGCAGAGGATGACGTCAAAGCAGGCAAACAACATTATGGCAATTCTAAAATTTGTGTATATCTAATTCAAAGTTATCTAACGAAATTTCGTGAAACTTTGCACGTGGATACATGCTACCAAACTAAAGAACATGGTTCAAGTTATTTTGTCACCATAGTAACAGATTAACTTCCAAACCTCTCCGTTCCAATACAGAAGTTTTCATTTTCTGCCATTGCAAGTAACGTCCTCGATTTCAAACTTGGGTATTGCATTGGAAAAGTTATTGAAAAAGTTATTGAAAACTGCCAACCTGAACATGTGCTGCACATGAGAGAAAACAAATTATTTTGTCTTAGAAACTAGGAGGTCTGGAAACTAATCTATTTATACAAAGCAAGGATGCAAAATAATTAATACAAGTTAAAAATAAAAAACAAACAAAAAATGGAGCAGTCTTGAACATGGTTGAAGGTATGGTCAACCGGACATATGTCCCATGTGAAGACCAACTTGACAAAAATTACGGAATAGACAAAAATTAAAGACAAGGACTAATACACTAGTTACATATGATAGGACAGATTAAGAACAGCAGCTTAAATTATAAGAACTGCACTTAGAGCAGTACATTTTCCAAGTGCGCATTCTGTTTACATCGAAAGAAGAGTCTAATTGAGAAGAGTAGTATATATAAAGTTGGTGCTTAAAAGAGAAAACAGGACGTACTATTACGGATGATCGGAGATAGATTGTTCGAGAGAAAGACAATTCGATTAAAAAAGGAGTTCTTAAAAAGAGAAGTCCTGCAAGGATTGGCTTGAAGCAAATTGTCCTTGCTAGAACGGGTGCGAGACGAGAGGTGAGAAGAAAAGTTAACAAAAGAGGAGATGTCTGGATCGTAGAGGCCTTGTCTACATACAAGGCCTTGTCTAAATACTTTATTTCAAGCCAGTACGATATAGGTAATAAGTTGAGCTTCTTGAGACGCTCAGGAATGGATAAGACAACTCGTAGTCTTTAAGTATAAATTTGGTAGCTTGTCTTTGAACACCCTTTGATTAGAAACACTCTTGATTGGTTCGTTGTTGAGGTACTGTAATAGGAATGTGTTGGAGGGTTGAGTTTGCGAGATACTCTGAGCAGGAGCGTCTTTGACAGATTAAATTTCAGTTGCCAAGACAGCGACCAGTTGCACATAGAGTCGAGATCAAGCTGGAGCATATGGATCATCTGGATCATCTATTAGTATATATGCAGGTGATAACATAACCTGAATCATGTTCTTTAGTTTGGTAGTATACATCCACGTGCAAAGTTTCAAGAAATTTCATTGGATAACTTTGAAGATATACACGAATTTTAGAATTACTTTCCTAAATCAAAATTCATACCCACGAACTACACCAAAACAAATCTGGATCCACCGCTGCTGCCAGCTCGTCTCCATAAATATCTTGTCAATCCTTGCTATATGAATTAACAATTTTTCCTTTAAAATTTAAATATTTACATGTAGTCACAATCGTAAATCAAAATTTTCGTGGAGGACATACCCTAAGTCTGCATAGACATATCGCAGCTGAGCCTCGAACTACACCACACTGAATTGCCCCCTGCTCATCCCCATAGATATCCTCCTTGCTATTCGTTTTTCGTAACCACTCTGAATGCGCGATCTTCCTCCCGTTATTCCGAAGAATAACAAGGAACGGTCATCAATGATTAGTATGATTACTAATTTATCACCATAAAGGTGACATTAGCAATCTGCTTCCCGCTCAAAAGAAAGCACTACGACTCATCATCGTGGTTGCGAATGTAGTCTTCGTTAGAGAACAAAGACGGGACACATACTATAGAAATGATCCTAAAAAGTACGGTCTTACTTTCCATTTTCACATGAGAACCTTTAAACTGAATATCATCAAGTCCCGAATGTGGGATAAGGAAATCTGATAGAAACGTACTCGAACTCGAACGGATACATATCAAATTATTCAAATGTGATCGCTTTTATGTTTGGGCAACATCGAATACATTTTTTTAGAAACATAGAAACCTTTATCGAATGCCGGCACATATGCTCACCAATGAATTGCGCATGTGCATAAGTACAGCGGCGTAAAACCATAGGTTGCCCAAATGAGTAGTTATCTTATTTTATAATTTATATTTCATTCTTTTTTATTTTAATTTGATTCTTTACCGGGGGGTGATCAAGGATTTCAATCCCTAACCCTCGTCCCACTGGTTAGTGGAGTGACTATAATTTTTAGGCAAGCATGAACATTCATTATGATCAGACAGTTTGACGCACTCTGGCGAAAAAAGTTTTTGAACGTAACTTTAAAAGTTACTGTCCATGACACAACGTTTCGACACTTCAATCTAGTGTCTTTATCAAGGGTGATCGTTGTAAGGTTAGGATCCCTATACAAAATACAAATAAGGCTAATTCTGGTAGTATACCGTCATCGCGATTCAAATATTTGCCTGGACCCGTCCCTACCGCCTTCGAAGACCTCTTACTAGCATTTTATGTGCTGTTTACAACCCCCCGGGTCTGCCCAAGAACAACAAGATTTATCCAGGGCTGCCAATAGCCAAGATAGGCGAAGGTGAGGTTGTGGATTTTCACGGGACCCTGTAGGATTTCCATGATATAGTTATCGTTTCGGTCCCCTTACTCGGCCCCTCAGGTCTGGATTTATCCGATTATATCACTCTGTTTACAACCAATCGCCAGATTGTGGCGTGGTTATTCTTGGAGACTTTAATGGTTAGATATTACTAGTATTGCCGGTTTGACTAAACAGCCACAAACCACGTAAACTTACTTAGTCAACAAGACTCAGCATTGAGATTTTTGTTATTAGGTTGCTATGGTAATAGATTCGTTCCAAGGCCACTTTGTATAGAAACAAAATGTTCTACTTTTCGTCATCATGGAAAAAGCATGTCAACTTCCTAAAACTAAATAAGTTGCTGTAAATGTGATTGAAAACAAAAAATTTATAAAGGAAGAGAGTAATCTGGAAGCTAAGCTGTTACCATAGCAATCACATTAGAACCATGACAATGTTTAGTTTTCATGATTGAAACGTTAGACTACTTACACACTATTTCGGCAGTACACCAACCTTTTTAGATATTTCATTTGTATTTCTACACTGCCACGCAACACAACACGTTTTATGACTATATTGACTATGTGTCAATGGATTGTATTACTACAATGATGTCATGCATAGCCTGATGTCATTTGGCGCAACAATAGGGCCTGAGAATGAAAATGTGGACGAAATAAATTAATTTTAGCTATAAATAATAGTTGGAATATTTGGAAAGAGAGTAAAAATGAAAACTGCATTGTAAAAATTAATAGGCTTCGCATTCGGCGCCGGACGAGAGGATTACAGGGGATTACAAAGAAGAAAGTGAAAACGACTCATTGTTTCAGGTGGGTTTCAGGCGGCAAAGTAAACAAATATACAGCAGTTTTTCAAGCTTTATATACTGATATTTTATGTCACAAATGTTAAGCGACGCTGTGGAAAAATAGGCAAAAGCTTTGGCAAATCAACGCTTACACGAACGAAATCCAATAATCTCGCCGCAGCAGTTTTGTTTAATTTGTTTTCGTGTTTACATACACAAGACAAGACAAAACAGGGATGTTCAGCCCTAGTCTTACCCTAAGAATTAACAAACATACATAATACATTACATATATAACTAACATATACATATTACTATATCACAGCCTGTGATACGATGTCGCTTATTATATCACTTATTACAACAAATACATTATACTAACACACACACCTCTAACAGAATTACAGTTTAAACATATTGAGCGCCAGGTAGATATAATATCAGTATTGAATGTGCTTCTATGGCACTTTGTGTCATCTGCATAGAGGAAAATGGAGCTGCTTTCTGAATTTATAGTGGGTAGTTCATTCACATAAATCATAAATAGTAGAGGTCCTAAGATCGATCCTTGTGGTACACTGGATAATAATAATAATAATAATATTTATTCAGGAAATTACATGTCACCCTAAGGTGTTTTTGGATAAAACTGGGAGAGCGCTAGAAACTACACCATCAACTACAACGCTTTGAAATCGATTTGTTAGATAATTGGAGAACCAAGTGGCAAGATTTCTGCCAATACCATATAGGATCGTAATTTGTGGATCAGCAGATTGTGGTTAACACTGTCGAAGGCTTTACTGAAGTCAAGGTATACTATATCCGTTTGAAAACCTTTATCAAGTGCAGAACCAATATCGTGTAGAAAGCATATGCATAGAAGTTGCGTGACTGTTGATCGGCCTTTCAAAAAACCATGCTGAGCACTGTTGATCTTGGATGAAACATGCGGAAGTACGTTTAGAAACACACAGCGTTCAAGAACTTTAGATACGATGCTTAAAAGAGATATAGGTCGGTAGTTGGACACGAGTTCTTTATCATTTTTTTGTGAACGGGCACAACATGAGCATGTTTCTACTGCGATGGTAAGCGTCCAAGTCTAAGGGATTTGTTGAACAAATTACATAATGAAGGAGCGATTTTGCGCATTATTTTAGTATTCTTGCCGGGATCCCGTCAGGACCATGCAGTGATCCGAGGCAAGAGATAGCTGAAGTGCGCATGAGCACAAGCCGAAGTGAAACCGCCTTGGTGTTGCATTTTTTCGCAACTGGTCCCGGTATAAATGTATATATTCTTACACTCTCTACATTTTCCTTCTCACCATATATATTGACATTGTTCAATAAAACATGTTCCTGTATTTAACCCAAAATGCAAATAGTCTAATAACCCAAGACCAAGTGCTAAAAAACTACCATGCCCATCGGTAGTGCAGCACTGTGGCCATGTGTGCAGTCAATGCATCAGACAAACAATTGGCTATACCAGTAATGGGTGTATAGTTTTACCACAAGAAATATGTTTGTTCAGTTTTTAATGGTTAATATATCTGCACCAGTCCACCACGGCATGTGTCATGTGTAATGATTATCTGAAATCACTATAGCAATCACTTCCAACAAATGTAAATAACAATGTTAATTGCTTTACTATTGTATATCTGTGCCACGAATCACAATGGTAATTACGCCCCATCCAAAACGTAAACGCATTGCGTACCTATTTTTATTGTTTGTTTTAAGCAATTAATAAATGGTGGAAATAATGGTTATGTGAAACATGAGATTGAGAAAGAAAACGTCAGAAACGCATAATGCGTCTGACGCCCGTTTTTGTATCTGCGCTTGCGCAGATAACATTGTTATCGTATTTTTAAGTTTGTTAGCTCAGTTAGCCAATTTAAATTTTAGTTTTTAGTTTAACAGCTTTATTGGACACGTCTATGTGACATACTAATACAAATACATAGATACAAGAAAAAATAAAAGACGGGCCCATGCGAGATTAAGTTTGTTAGCTCAGTTAGCCAATTTTAATTTTTAGTTTAACAGCTTTATTGGACACGTCTATGTGACATACTAATACAAATACATAGATACAAGAAAAAATAAAAGACGGGCCCAACAGCGTTTGCGCGAACGGGACACGGTCCCATGCGAGGCCGGCGCAGCCCTACGGTAGGAAAACATACATCATACCACGGCGTACAGAATGCTATTTGCTAGCCAAGAATACATGAAAGGGGCAATAATACATATATACATAAAAGTTTAAGCCCGATGACAGGGGCAGTCGCGCACAAGCGACCATGTGCAGGACATGTATATATCAAAAGTATTATTAAGTAAAGAAAAATATAAGTTACAAAGAAAACCCTTAAAAGAAGCAGCACTATGGAAAGTATGTAATGAGCTTGCAAATAAAGTTCCAGGGTTTAACAATTCTGTTAAAATACGAAGCTTGGAAAGTACTGGTTTTACAAATGGTGGGTTTTAAAGTTAAAGTTGGGTTAAGATTACGTGTGCGCCCATGCTGCACAAACGAAACAAAACATTCAATATTAAAATTATTAGGGCCAAAGATTGCTTTGAAGAAGAAAGTCAGGTCTTTTATTTCTCTATCATATACACCAAAGGCAGCAGGTTAAGGCAGCAAGTTTAGCTAGTTTAGCAAGTAAAGCCAACAGCCTATCCTTGTACGACGTCTCTCCTGGTTTCGACCTTAGGATCCACCGCGTAGCGCGCCGTTGGACTCTCTCTACCATGGATTTTAGCTTAACTGTTGCTGGCGACCACATCTCGGTAGCAATCAGCGTGCTTAGAAGCTACAAAAAGCTACTATTCCAGAACTTACGATTACTTCATTCGAAGCTGAGATAGCGCTGAGACGTCAATGTACGAGCTGGTGATCCGTCAGTTTGATAAGTATTTGCCAAAGCGTGTTTATTTCGACGGCTCAACGCCATTGCTTGCACTCGAACAACATAAGTATGTGACCCTCTTTGGGAAAACGTATCTTATCGAAATTGCGTTCAAACGGCAAAAAAACGGCGTTCGAACGGCTAGAGAAAGCGTTCGAACGGTTTGGTGAAAATACCGAACGGCTGCCTGCTAGCGTTGGCGAACGCCTGGCCTACTAGCGTTCGAACGCCGTTCTCTAGGTGGCTACTGGCGTTCGAACGGCTGACTAGTATTCCCAAACGGATCATGGAAAGCAACAAAGCATTGAATATAACGCGTGCTAAAACCATTCAAACACAATATTATTAGAACGAACGTTAGTTATTGAATATTAAAGTCCTAAAATATATAATATAATATGAAGTCCTGAAAATAAAATATTAAAGTCCCTTTTAACGTAGGGTAGGGCTTGAAAATTGGTAAAGGTAACCTTGTACCTAATGGCGGAGATAAGACCCTGGGTACGAGGTTGCCTAACCCGAGTAATCTCTAAAAGAAAGTATTTATGCCAACTCTAACCACTGAGCTACCAGGACTCAGGCGATAGAGGAAGGTTACTTTCCTGAGTTATTTTCTCTGCCACGCCCGTTCAGCAAGAACTTAATGAGTTACAAATATCAAGCTGCAATTTCTTAAAGCTGTTTTTCTCAATTTGACAAAAAGCCCGATTCCTAACATTGCGCGCAGGATATCTCAAAAAATATTTAAGCTATCTTGATCAAATGTTCAGGGCTAACAGTATATACATTTCTCATAGAGATAAAGTAAAAGAAGTGAATTATATTGTTCAATTGTTATGAAATAGTAACAGTTTTAGTGAGACCAATTATATACATTTCTAGTATTCAGACTGCCAAACTTTTGTTATGGCTTTTATTTCAATAGTTCTAGTTCACCTCCTAGACAATGTTGTTTGTGATTAAATAATAGTTATTCCAGGTTTTTATCATTGTTATTTATCTAGTTGTATAAAAGTACGCTCTTTTCACCATGGGGTGTCATATCTTGGTAACCATGGCAACAATGGTATTGCAACAACATATTTTTTTGGTCAGACTGACTCACCAATTGACTCGTCGCGTCCTCCCCAAAAGCCCCCGCGCGCTCAGCCCCCGCAAGTCGCGCAAAGCAAAACAAGCGCCTGGGTACAAGTAGATTTTAATTACCGTAGAATCTCGAAAGTAACCGCCCCCCGAAAGTAGCCCCTTCCAATGTCTATAACTATTGTATAAATAAGTTGCATGTAACATATGTTTAACAATTTATTTTGAATGGCATGGATTAAAACACGTATAAAACAGTAATATCAAAGATTCAGGAATTTCAGACAGTAGTTATAAGTTTGTCTTTGTCATCGTTCAGACGTTCTCTTCCATATTTCGGTATCTGAATATTCGGTATCGTACGGTAAATTATTAGCATTAGATAATAAGTAACAGTCAACTCTTATGTAATTTAATCAAAATAAAACAAAACTTTGAAACGTTGTGCAAAATGTACAGTAGTGCTTAAAACTTGTCCGATGCTAAAAATAACAACCCGAAAGTAAGTGCCCTCCAAAAGTAACCGCTCATCCGAAAGTAGAGGTCACTAATTTCGAAAGTAGCCGCCCCGCGGTTACTTTTCAGATTTTACGGTATATTAAAAAGAAAAGAGGAAAAAGTTTTGGTATAGGACCCCTTAACCTTAACAAAATAATAAATTTGTTGTAAACAATTTCGGATTTTTCGATTAATGTTTTAACATCATCAGAAGTCATATATTTTATAATATTTGAATGATATGTTTCATATTTTATTGCTTACATTTGCCATATATATTGCATATAATATAGATATAAGATATTTTTATATAATTTTATTAACATCATAGTTGCCACTGCTTTCTGTCGGCTGGTGCTTTGCTTTTCAAGCTTTTTGGTATACTTCGCTTCGTATAATTCCTTCTTCATTCTTCTGATAGTAGTTGAAGATGAATTGCAGATATATCTAATTACATATACTCTCTTATTTACCTACGCTATTTAGGAATACATGCTATTTAGGATATACATTAAAAGTATTCTGAGGGTATTACAGATACCTCACATAGTACATCTTTGGCGGAATTTTTAAGAATGAGCCATCGATGTATTGCATACAATTTGCTCACAGTGATGTTTGAACAATCAACGTCTAGAAAATGCCAATGTCCATTAATGAATTGGTTTCCACGATTCGTTGGCTTCCTTTCCACGTTACGGTATCTATACATAAAAACAAGAAAATAACAAAATGAACTATTTATGCATTTGGTTGTAATATTGAACGCCGAAACTTTTAAATAATGGTATTCTGCAACATTGAACAGGGGCAGGGCCCAGGGGGTTGAAACATGATGGATTGACTGAGGAATATGCGAATACTCTACAAATACTCGATCGAGCCAACGAATTTTGGCAACGATTGTATAGGTAGTAAAATTAGTATTATATGTTTGCTAGGTTTGGTGTTGAAGTAACATTTAAAGTAAGTATCTGCAATTACAGATATTATGAATCAGACATAGTTTGACGCTACTCTGGCTAAAAAGGTGTTTTGAACGTAACTTTAAAAGTTACTGTCCATGACTTTTTGAAGTCAGAGTAGCGTTAAACTACAGTATGTCTGATTTATCAACGTTGCGTTGGGAAATTATTTGTAGATATTAGGAAGCTACATTGGGCTGGGAATCAATTTATACTTACACAAATTCTCGCAGGTTTTCCTATCTTTTTTCAACTTCATGTGTTTTGGACATCGACAGGTGTACTTCTTGTAAGACCAGCTTAACAGACAAAGATGACTACAGCCACCATTGTAAGTAGCACAGGGATTGTGAATAACTAGGAAAAGGAATAAATGAATGCTTCAATTATACTTTAAGTGAATAGCATTTGCTAAAGGGGAACTGTAGAACAAAAATAAATAATAATATCTAGATAAAAAACTTTCAAGTGTTATGTTTAGAAATGTTAATAATTTGACGAAATCTGCTCTTGTACTATTTAACAATTATTCACCGATATTCACTGAGCCTGAGGTGAATAATTGTTTTAGTATAAATACACATTTTCCCACTCTTAGGAACAGCATTTCCTTCAAAAATACTAGTTTCTTGACTTTTTTCTCCTGTCACTTTGACAAATCGGCTGGCGGCCATCTTGAAAAAACGCTGGAGGTGATTATCGAGAAATAATCCGAGGTAGCTCGACCAATCAGCGCACGCAATTTCTATAATCACCTAATGTATTTATACTAAAGACAAATAATATTTAATTCAGAGATCGCGAGGGGGAGGGGCTTGGGATATTCAGCCCCCACTTTTTTGCCCAGTTAAAAAATATTAAAAATATAGAGATCTTTAAATTGAAAAGTTAAATAATCTGACTTTCATACTTCGTGACAGCTAGACTTTTTAACAGTCAAACACAGCCTACATATGCATATAGTGTTTATAAAAGCAATGATAAGTTAGAATCTCATGTTTAGAAAAACCAATTGTTGTGTTTATCTTTTGAATTGTTTACGTTGGGCTGTCTATTTACGCTATTGAACTACTGTATGCTGTAGAATCGCGCATGCTGTGCATATATTTGAAGTTATAGTTATTAAATTCAAAGGTTTTGGTTAATATTAAATTCAATGAGATGGACTAAAAATATGGTTTGTATAATTGTTTATGATCTTAATTTTTCTGTTAAAACATCCTTCAAAATGCAGGAAATAGCCGTTTCGGAAAAGAATTCAAAAATTTTCCAGGGGCATGCCCGGATACCCCCTTTAAAACTCGCTGCGCGGGCCCTGATTTTCATTCTCATATTTTACGCATCTGGACGCCGCCATTTTAGAGTTTGCTCGACGGCACAAATTCGACATACAGCGAGGGTTCAACGACGGCAACTCAGTGCTCTTGTAATTTGTGTAACATTTATCACATGGCTTTATGAAAACAACCTATCATTTTTGAATTAAATTACGCTGCTTGATAACCACCGTGTTTAAATATGATGTAAATTAAAAAATTAAAAAATACAAATTTGGCCATAATCATTTTAATAAAGCAAATGTACCGCTGAGAAATAAGGAGATACAAAATAACTTTCAAAATAACTCTTGCTCTTCATCAAAGAAGAGAGGTTTTAATGTGGAAAAAGTTTTGGAAAAATTGATTTTAATATTTTAAAATTGTTTATACAAATAAAATCAATTTCTATTTTTAATCAAACAAAAGCAAAAACACTTACCGAATTTCTGTCGCTTTTTATCAAAGACAACCATTTCCATTGGCATGTAAATTCTTTTTCTAACTATCGAATCACGTAGTCCAGTGTGTTTGTTCACTCTAAAGATGCCTTGATATTGCCACTCAGACCAGTACACAAAATCTTCAAACACTGTCAAAGCAAACGGGTGCGATAAAACTGTTTTCATAAAGAAGGTTCGTTTTCCTCCAGCAAGGTCCATTTTTTCTATCTTATTAAGGCCTGCATCTGCCCAGTAAAGGATGTCTTCTTCGTAATCAATTGTTACTGCGTTTGGTAAAACGATACCGCTGTCCACAAGTTTTCTACGTGATTCAGGATCACCATCCATTGAGATTGTGGCAACATAAGGTCGTCTTCCCCAATCAGTCCAAAACATGTGACTATCAAGAGAAAAAAGTACGACGTACGGTTTTATATTCACGAGTTGTTTGTATCGTTAAAGAGATACTCCAGTCAAAATACAAATATAGTTCATATAAAAGATCTTACTGACTTTAGTTCATTTCCAAAGTTTCAGCATTCCTATCAATTTAGTTAAGAAGATATGGCTGTCCAATTTCGACGTCATATACTAAATAGTTTATTTCGACTAATTTTCGTCCAAAGAGCATTCACAACAGCTATCACTATATGATCGCCATCAAAACAAATCCACTGCCGATAAAGAATCACTCAATGACGTCATATTTTCAAAACCAATATGGCGTCAAAATCCTCAAATTTTCAACTTCAACTTCAACTAGCCATATCTTTTTAACTAAATTGATAGGAATGCTGAAACTTTGGAAATAAACTAAAGTCAGTAAGATCTTTCATATGAACTACATTTGTATTTTGGCTGGAGTATCCCTTTAAATGAACGAGCGAGGTACGAGCACGTGTGTTTGAGACACAAACAATGATGAAATATAAAAGAGTACAGCTCTTTCTAAAGCTCTTTCCATGTTGCTTTCTGTTTATTACATGTATCACAAGTTTGACCATTTTTAAATTCGTCTAAAAGGATAATATAGAAGTAAGAGAGGTACTGAAACGATAAGTATTAATTGCTCCCTAGCTTGTTCTATTTTCCCTTATAAATAAACAACTACATGCAGCCTGCCTCAGCATTAGGAAAATATTTGGCGCGCTTTTTTCACAAGCGTTTCCTGATTGGCTGTTCAATTATTCTCTTGTTTTTCATTGGTTATATTTTCACATGTGAAGAGCGCGATTTTCAATGGTATCGCATTTACACATGTGAAAATGTAGATTTTCACAATCAGGCTTTACAAAATTCTTGTGATGCATGTAATAAAAAAGCCTATATATATAACGGAGAAAGGATATAATATATTGAAGTGTTTTTTTTTTATTTATAGGACTGCCCCAACCAGGAATCAAACCCATGTACTTTATACATAGCTTATTATGTGTAGTGGCAACACACCTTATCAAGGTGTGTTATAATGAATGACACACCTCAAGGTGTGTAGTAGCAGCGAACATGAAAGTGTGTACTTTTTTACGACAAAAAAGTGTGTAATAACGCACACTAGTTTTAAGGTCTGGCTTAACGTAGAAGCGCTCTTATCACTGAGCTATAATATTGAGACACGGCCAGCAAATTTTCTGTTCGCCGTTCTTTTCCCCACGAATCTCTGGAGACATTGCATCTTCACTTCACGTAGAGCTCATCAGCCTCTCACTTCAAATGACTTCTATCTGTAGCATAGTGATACTCAACTCTTGTATACAGAAGCGTTTAAATCAATATCAATATTTAGAGATTGTAGAAAATAACGGCGTCCGAAAATTGTCTGACTGTTCTGACCCTGTCTCAATAGCTCAGTGGTCAGAGTTTTATACCAGTTGGCGCAGTCAGATCAACATTTGAAAAAGGCCTTCGCCAGTATGCACTTGAGTTTCGAACGCGCACAATTCTTGTTTATGATTGGATGGTAAATGTTGCAAAACTTCCTTTACGCACTCTGTTGGATTCCGATAATGAATCTAATAAAAATGAGAAAGCTTTTTCTTGTAGTATTTAATGTATTAAAGAACAAGGCTCCATCTAATTTATTGGATTTATTCCAGTTTATCAATGAAACACATTCTGAAATAAAATCAAAAGTTTGATTTTAAAAATAAACATGGTGTATAACCGCAAACTTTTGATTTTATTTCATTAAACATCGCCATGCCAAGCTTTAAAACTTTGAAACACATTCTGTTTAGAACAAGATCATCTTTAACAGATCTTAAACTCCAAAATTGCCAAAACTAAAATATCATGTAGTGGAGCTATGCTGTTTAATTTTCTTCCAAATAATATGAAAGATGTAGATAATATATATTTACAATCCTTTTAAAAACTACTTAAAAACGTATTTTTGGCCTTAAATTTTAAAGTATCCCATTTAGAGGAGCTTTACTGTAGAAATTGTATACATAATGACTCTGTACATACATCGGTAAATAGGTTGTAATTATTTAATGTTATTTAGTAATTTCTTGTTATTAGTATTAGTTAGAAGAAGGCCATCTGGCGGAATACCATTGTATAAAGATGTACATACCTTCTGAAAATAAAGTTCATTATTATTATTATTATTATTATTATTATTATTATTATTATTATTATTATTATTATTATACTTGTGCAGAGTGAATCACATGCATCAAGATGACAATGATATATATTATTTAGAAAAATCGTATCGTATTATGCATGGACATTCCTTGCAAAAACAAAATACTGACATTTGGAACACTAGCATGAATTCTCGTGATGTGCTGTGAGTAACAACTTTTTATACTAGATAAATTGGGACCTTTGGGTGAGCCATGAGGCGTCGACCGTAGGTTTAAAGCTGATCAAGTGGTCAAGGGCGAAAAGCAAGACTATGGTGGTAATGATAAAGAGCTCCGAAAGTGAGCTCCGAGGCTAGTCAAAATGGGAGAAACGGAACTCAAAAACAAGACCAAGTTTAACGAAACCCACAAAAATGTTATCAGTGCAGAATCGCTACATTTTTATTCACGTTTGTACAAATGCCGATACACACCGCACGTACACGACAACGCTGTCCGAATTTGTGAAGAATCAGAATTTCTGCTGGACGAATGATTGCATAAGAATGTTAAAAAACAAATGCTTTTCATGAAATATCAGAAAGTCAAAATACTATAGACGTCGCAGATTTTTGTTTGTTACTAAAAGGTTCAGACTAAAATTCAAAAATCAAAATGATAACATATATTATATATTTAATGATAACATTTATTATATTAGATGGTAGTGTTTTACTAAGAAATACGCAGCGACATATTTTCCATATCCTCACTACTGAAGATATCGATCACGTGATTAAACATTTTCCCACCTTTTGTATTGAATCTATATAATAAAAAGAAAATTACAAGGTGGCTTGAAGGTAATTAATTTTATCTTCTCATTCGCTACGCTCATTCGTAAAATATTGTTTTCACCACTCGAAGATAAAATTCATATCTTCACACCATCGTGTAATATCCTCTATATACTTACCGACTTTTAGGATGCAGAGCAATTGAGCGAGGCTTGTCTAGATTATTTTTCACAACTGTATAACGATGCTTTCCATCAAGATCGATTACTTCGATTTTACGCAGCTGACTATCAATCCAATAGATTTTGTTGGTAATCCAATCAAAAGCCAAACCCTCTGGAGTGAAGACATTACTAATAACAATGGTTTCCGTTGATATCAGTTTACCATTTGGATTCAAGGTGCTTTTCATTATGGCGTTCTTCTTAGTGTCAGCCCAGAAAACGATGCCATTTTTAACGTCAACGTCAATTCCTGTCACAGATTTGGCATTTTCAATAATTTGGATCCCTTTCTTTTTTGTTAAGTCAATTAAAGCAATGTGTTTTTTTCGGTCTCCAAATATTACTCGAGGCGCATCCGTCACTGATGGTAAAAAAGAGCAAGAAAAGTAAGAACATGACTTGAAAAATATGGGAAAGAAGGAAAAAAATAATAACAAAAAGACAGGTTTCCTATTTTGCTTACAGCAATAATGTTCGTCGGTGTGATCCATACAATCCTGTTTACCATTGCATTTTTTTGACGCATCGATGCATATGTCATCATCACAGCGAAATTGTTTTCTGGAGCATGAAGCGAGAACTAAAACCAAAAATAATCAACTCAAATGTAATATATATATATACTGATGTAGTGAATGTGGGAGCTTGGATTAGTTTATTAGATTTATCACTCTTTTTGCGTGAACGGAATACCCCAACAGGCTAGAAGCCCAATTGATAGAGGATCCGAGGACCTACGATTTTAAGGTCGTTATCCGAGAAGACCCGAAAGTCTTACCATTTTCTGGTATTATTGCAAAGGCAGCACTTTCTCCTCAATTATTTTTAAGACCCTGAGTGGTGGTTCGACCCAGGATTTGAACCTGTGTTCTCCCAGCTTATAGACATGTGTGGTAACCACTAGACCACAACAGCTGGTTTAGATTAGATGGAGTAGATAGACGCCGTACATGCACGATCAAGCTCAAATCCTAAATCAAGGACAGGCATCAAACCTGTAACCCTAATTATATCAATCGAACCAGTACATCATTGTAACATTCGCTCTCCATATATGAGTCTTGCTAGCACAATAGTTATAGAGCGCCTGACCGCGGGCAATCGGAAGGTTACAGGTTTAATCCCTGTCTGCAGGACTCAAAACATTTTCTGAGAATTTGAGCTTGCGATCGTCCATATATCGTCGCGCGAGTGTTTGTGTCATCCAGTGTATTATAAACTAACACGCATCAGCTGTTGTGGTCTAGTGATTATCACACATGTCTATAAGCTGGGAGACCCGTGGGTTCAAATCCTGGGTTGGACCACCACTCAGGGTCTTAACAATAATTGAGGAGAAGTGCTGCCTTTGCAACAACACTAGCAAATGGTAAGACTTTCGGGTCTTCTTGTAAAACCACCTTAAATTGTAGGCCCTCGGAATCCCATTCCGTTGGGTTTTCCGTTCACATAAGAGTGATAAACTGAATAGTCGAGCGCTTAAAACATGAGCCTCTGGCTCGGTGTAACCTTATCCTGTATGATCGACTCAAAATAAATCATACTCATATGCAACAATGAATCATTTCACCTACAATGTGGCTGACAGGTTTTTCTATCCCGTCCTATTTGCATTTTATTAGGACACTGGCACGAGTAGTGATCTCGTTGACTGGATAACAGGCATAGATGGCTGCAACCTCCGTTGTTTACTAAACATTCAGTGTGAACTGAAAAACAAATATATATTAAAAGGTTAATAACAGGTAACACAAGTATATAAGTACTACAAAATTAGTTGAGAGAATTTTCAGCAAAGAAAAATAAATTGGGTTCTGTTCAAAAACACGTGACGCTCACTACGCTATTTACGTATGCTGTCCAAAAATGCCATATAATCCCCTGATAATCTCGCCGCGGCAGGGATCCATTTCTCACGAAAAGTTTATATATATATATATATATATATATATATATATATATATATATAATATATATATATATATATATATATATATATATAATATATATAATTATATATATATATATATATATATATATATATATATATATATATATATATATATATAAGTCGTACATGGTAGGACCAAATCTCTTACACATGATTGGCTATGACCAACCAGTAAGTTCCGAGTGCGCCTTTTGCGTGATCCGTTTTAATCGGCCAATATTCGTTGGGGAGAAAAACGGCACAAACATGGCCGATTAATTTTTAAGTACATTACTACATAAGCAGGTTTTTACGAAGGGTATACACGTTTGCGTAACATAATAGCACTTATGTACTTTGACTAGGTAATTCCAAATCTATTTATTCAGAAATGCAAACGGTTAAATATTGACCGAGATAACTTTCAAAATAATATACGACGAAGCGGCCTCTTCATTGCCAATTAATTTCTAAGTACATAAACAGGTTTTTACTAAGGGTATACACGTTCTCGTAATATAACAGACAAGTATGTCATGATAGAAAATAAATAATAATAATTTCTCTCTGCAAAGACGAACGCTGTCATCACGGAGATGAGCTGAGCCGTTGACGGATCAAAACAGACGGAAAAACTAAAATAGAGACCAAATATCCTGCAAAGATAGGTCCTCATTTGATCAAAGCCCTAGGAATATGTCGTTCAGTTCTAGATATTAGTATACACGGTTTCAATTCCGCGATCTTAGGGTGTAGTTGTGTTCAGAAGGCTCTTCAAACAAATTATTGAAGTTTTTATTCTTCAGCATGCGGTCCAACTCGTTCTTAGTCATAGAGTCTCTTCTCCGGGCCAGTAGTTCGAGGGTAAATTCTCAGCCAACGATCCTGCATGACTCTCTGCAGGTCACCAGAGAGATATTCTGGTAGACCGCCCCATGTGGGGCTGGCTTAATGTTTTGCACGATTTTTGGTGTTAACATCAAGTACTATAGTTGTCCGAGCGTCCGATGGGTGGGAAATGCTGGACAGCTTCGTATAGCTCCGGCATGTTAGTAGTTGGTCCAGCGTGTTGCAGCCTCTTGTTGGGGCTTTAACAAGTTTTCGTAAAGACGATGGCATAATGAGCTTGGGTTGAACTTATTGAACTCCCCAGCAATAATTACTTCAGCATGAGAGCGTCGGTCCACGAGCACAGCGTCCACACCACGGGTTAGTCCGTTCAATTGCCGCACGTATCGCTCGAAGCGATGAAACTTTGAACTCGCTCCCGTTATTTGGCTTAGCAGCAACGTAAAAAACCCGAAGACAGTGAGAAAGCTCGCCTTTTGACATCCTTTCGACTGCCAGTTGTAAATTTTGACTTCAAAGCGAAGCATTATTTTGTTCGCCGAGTTTGAATCACCAAATTTACACAAATTTCTCAGCGTTATACTGTATGTTCTCGCCAATAAAAACCTTCATTCCATATTTTGTTGCCCATTTGTCTTTTCTGGAATCGAGTTCTCCAACCAATTATCCAACAATTCTGGTGATACCTCGCCAAAACGAGAGTTTTCCGCCATTGTTTTGAATTTGAAAATTGGCTCGTGTCGCTATCATGGTCTATATCACTATTAGACCATGAATAGCGTAGCCAATCAGATTACAGCGTTTGTAACAGACCATGATTGGTCAGTTTCTACTAATTAACAATTAGACAACGAGCCCGAGTTGTCTATGAGCAGATAGTAACAAAAAAGTCTTATCAAACATTGTTCCAAATTTTCAGATAGTTTCCCTTTTTGTTTGTAGAAGTCTCCCCATTCAAAATGTAGCTCGATTAGCACATGATAAACAATCGTTCACAAAAAAACGAGATTGTAATTACTTTGCTTCAAATTCGGTGTAGATATACTACATAGGCATAAGCGAATTCATTTTCTTATTCGAAAATGTCAAACTGAACAATTTTCGTATATACATTTAGCGGACGCCATGTTTGGCCTAGATTTTAGTTTTGCTTGCAGCGTGAATATGTCGTAAGCCACGACATGGACAACTAGTAGCTCAGCCAATCAGAATGCGCAATTTGTAATAGACCACTTGTTGGTTGATACTAATATAGGTTATAGTTCTACATAGAGCAAATTCGCCATCTAGTTCATAGTCAATAGAGGTATGGTCTGGAAACAAAAGTCTTTGTTCTATGTTTTTGTTCACGTTTATGCAAATGTATGCACTTTCACACTTGCTGAACACATTGTATTTTCTGTATAACGAAGCAAGCAGCCAATAGCAGCGTTTGGGTTTAGTCACTCAACCGTGCTGTATAAATATTAATGAACGTAAAACAAAAAAGACTTGTGCACTTTCAGGGCATCCTCAACATAAATCGCAGCTTGTTGTTAGACGCTTTGAAGTTCGCCGCGTTTCCAGACCACACCTCTATTGACTATGTCTAGTTACATAACAGATACCTGCTTTATGTTTTCCTCCATAAACGGAAACTATCCCAAGAGGATGTGATTTAAAACTGGACGTCCTTGATGGGAATTTGTGGTAGGAATCCTTCTCAAATCTATCCAATGTGTTACTTTCCCAGTTTGTCCAATAGACGTATCTTGAACTGACCGCAATCGAGAAAGGATGTCCAACGTCTGCCCCTAGCACCAATTTCCTGTTTGAACCATCCAGGTAACAGCTTTCTATTTTCTTCAATTTAGCGTCGGCCCACCACAACATATTTGACGAGTAGTCGATTGTCAGTGCATTAGGCCAAATAATTTGTTGGTCAATAAGGGTTCTTCGTGTTTCAAGTTTACCATCCATGCTACATCTAGACAGTCGTGGATGTGTACCCCATTCAGTCCAAAATATGTAACTAAAAATGGCAAGCCGGGAAATTTTTAAGCTATGTTGTATATCATAGATACCACTACCACAAATCTCTGCAAGTACTACCGCCACTGACACCGCAAGTATGACCAACAGCAGTGAGTACCCCCACCACATTAAGTACCACCATCACTGCAAGCACCGTGACCACCATCCACCACTGCAAGTACCACCACCATTGCAACTACCATGCTGGTACGAATTAAAATAACCCCGCACCACATTAAGTACAGTACCACTGCAAGTGCCGTGACCACCATCCACCACTGCAAGTACCACCACCACCATCCACCACTGCAAGTACTACAACCGCTGCAAGTACCACCATCACTGCAAGTACCACCACCACTGCAAGTACCACCACCACTGCAAGTACCACCACTGCAAGTACCACAACCACCGCTGCAAGTACCACAACCATCGCTGGCACATACTGCAAGTACTGAAAGTACCACCTTCACCACTAGCACTACAAGTTCCACGACCACTAAAGGACAAGACCAGCACCTCAATCTGATCTGTAGAAGGACACATCTCTTACTTAAGTATTTTTCGACATATTTAAGTTCTCTTATTTTTATTTTTCATATTATATTAACTGCAAGTACCACCACAACCACCAGTACTGCAACATCACCATCACTAACATCATTTAAATTACCCACATTACAGTAAGTACCATGCACCACCGCTGCAAGTACCGTGACCACCATGTACCACTGCAAGTATCACCACCACTAGCACTCCTAGCATTGTAAGAACTAGAACTACAAGTGTCACCATAGCAATGTAAATACTACCACCACTACTGTAAATACCACCACTGCTACCAGAACCACCAGAAATTCTAGCAATACAAGCAGCAGTACCAACACTACCAGCACTACCATATAATCACCAGCACTACCATATATTGCATTAGTATAGAGAAAGGATAACACGAGTTCCTACCCTGAAGGATGTACGGCAATAGCACGTGGTTTATTCAACTGTGATCCAATCAATTTCCTTCTATTGATTCCTGTTAACTCGGAAACTTCAATTGTAGATAATAAACTATCCGTCCAGTATAATTTACGTCCAACCCAATCAACAGCTATTCCTTCTACCAAACCAAGACCAGACGATATAATACTGTGGGAATATCCACCTGCAACATTTCCTCTCCTTATTTGTTTCCTCTTTGCGTCACTCCAATAGACAACTTGTAAATGAATATCAACATCAAGAGCCACAACACTAGGAAGCTTCGAGTACAAATCATTCACGGAATCCAAATCTTCGGAAACTGATTTTATTTTTGATTTAACAGTTAAAAGAACTGATGACTTTGTCACTGGAGAAATAAGAGAAACAATGTTATTACGAGTATTTACAAATATTATTGATATTAAAATGACGATCGATGAATTTGAACCAAATATTGTGATTTGTCAGTGGCGAGCAGATCAGAGGTAAATAATTGACCTGCGTGACGCTGACAAATTACGATATTTTGCGATAATCAAGTTTGATTATTGTTAAATTATTATATAAAAAGTAGTGTTTTACCAGTGAGGATTTCCGCCTCTAATTAATTCGACAATCAAACACATGTGAATGTACCCGATTATCGTAATGCAATGCTTTAATGTTTGTTGAGAAATATGGAACTATGGGAGTATTCAGTGATTAGCGGATACTCTGATGAAGGGCTCCACTCAAAACGTTAGTATTTCGTTCCTAAAATCTCGGCAGTTTACCACCTTTTCACTTTACTATATATCCAAAGCACTGCCTACGCAGCACTCTACTTTTTTATATCGTCGAGAGCTGATTACCAAGACGAGAAAATCCGCAAGCGGCCATGTAATGTTCGAAAAAAAGTGCTGCGTACGCGCAGTGTTGCAATGGATATAATGTTCTGTTTATTATAATATTCTGTTTATCATGTTGATATCGATGAGTTAGCTATGATGATATCTTCGCATGCATGTAGAGGTATTATATTTATCACTAGGAGAAAACCAGTATTTCATTGATATATATATTTATACAATCACGTGACTTATATACGCATTTTCATTGGTTCTTGCCCATGATCTATTAAAGGACAGATACATGGATGGCGTCAAATCACGTCAGCAGCTGTGTTTTTCTTTTTTCATGCCCCAACAGCTTTGATAAATCTTTGGGGTTGTTTTTGATTGTATAAAACAAATAGATTCCATTTTTGTTGTCTGGTAAGAACATCAGTGACCCACTCGACTCTCGTGGGCCACTTTTTTGTTCTTACCACGTTCTGACGTCATCTATGCATCTATAACCGAACATTTAACGCCAAAATGGAATCTATTTATTAAATATAATAAATTTTAATCTATTTACAGTTATTTTGTGAACCTCGTACCCAGGCTTTTCGCTCCCGGGTACGAGGTTGTTATTTTGTCCTTACCCTGGAAGTTGATAATATAAAATGCTAATAATATATTTACCGCAATTCTCTTCGTCACTTCCGTCTGTCATGCAGTCTCTCTCCTGATCACAAACCCACTTATTATGGATGCAAATTTTTGAACTGCTGCACTGAAATTGGTCTTTTGGACAGGACGAGACAGCAGGCTTTTTAGTCGATGAAGCGATGGGGCTTCTACTTGGTCCTTAAAAAATAATCACATAAAGTTCTAAAAATTCTTAAAGTGCCCATAACCTGAAATTTTTGTTATTATCTTATTTGGAAGAACTTTTAAAATGATAAAGAAACTTAGTTTGAAGATTTTCACTTCTTCGCTTTCTTTTTGAGATATATCAGTTTGTTTGATAATGAGTTATCAGAGAATGTTATATATCTTTGCGTTCATGAAATAAAAACACTAAAGTGTGAATAACACGTGTGTGTGTTCCTCCCACAACACCAAACTTCTTGATTTTAAAGGATTTCGTTCGAGAATGAAAGAGATATACACATTTCTCCAATAAGTCATTATGCATGTGTGACGAAATTCCAGACATTTGCATATCAAACAAACTGATATATCTCAAAAAGAAAGCAAAGAAACGAAAATCTTCAAAAGAAGTTACTTTATCATTTTAAAAGTTCTTCCAAACAAGACAATAAAACATTTTGAGGTTATGGGCACTTTAAATAACTTCCAAAAGGCGTTAACGTATATCGCAAAACAATGTCTTAGCTATTATAACTGAAGGTATTTTGGACTTACTCCAAACTTTTTAAAACAAGTCACCAAACAAATATGATTAATATGCAATAAACTGTTTCATTATGCACTAATGTGAATATCATGTGCCTGGCGCTTGTTGATTTTCAATTTTTAATCTTGCATTACCGTGTGTACCGTGTTTTTCGACTGATGATTTTATCAATTTTTAGTTGGCTGGACAGGAAAGAGTTAATAATAGTTTTTATTATATGGCTAAGAAAGATGGCGCACGCTGATTGGTTCGTGAGAGGTCCGGAAAAAAGCGTATTGCCCTCCTGGCGCTGTGAGAGGCCAATACGCCTATTTCCGGACCGGTACTCTCTCCTCCGCAGAGGCTTCCAATGCAGTAGAGGGGGGTTATATGGTTCGGATAAGGAATGCGGTAGAGGGTAATGGGACGAGGAAAACCGCTGAAAATCGGAACGCGGGCGAGCGGAGAAACGAGAGGAGAGAGAGGAAGCCTCTGCCAGATTTCAGGCCAAATATGGCGCAAAACCGGGGGTGCAATCTTCTTTGATATATTCGAGACTCGAGAGAACAACATATTAAACGTACGTTAATCTGAATAATTCATCCCTGCTGCGATATATTCGAGAGAGCAACACGACGTACGTTAATCCGGTTAATCTGTTTATAATCTGAATAATTCATGTACAGAGTTTATTCAAGCTTGGCGCAGCGGAAAAACTTGTTGTCCCGTTTGTTCTAGACAAACTTACCATCGATTGAGATATCTTGGAACGATGTGCTCAAAAATATCGACTTTAGAATCTACAGAACAGTTCATATCAACAGCAACTGCCTTCTGGCTCGAGTGTAAATTATCATCCGGCTCTTCCATCGATCAAAACAACGTTAAAATACATAAATTAAGACGTCAGCCAAACGCGCTTGGTCGCATGTCTCCTTACATGAAAAATTCGAACGACAAACAAAAGGATTGCGGAAATATAAAACGGATTGCAAGAAATCGCCGATTTCATTAAGATATGAGCGGGGGTTGTAACGTGACGTTACATATATGGGCTCTAATGCTTCAGTATATATATGCACCCGTATATGTCACATGCCCGTATATGTAACGTCACGTTACCACGCCCATTAGTTGAAACAGGGTGGTAACGTGACGTTACATATATGGGCTCTAATGCTTCAGTATATATATGCACCCGTATATGTCACATGCCCGTATATGTAACGTGACGTTACATATACGGGCAATGCATGTTACATATACGGGCTCGATTTAAAAACGGCTAGATTTAAAACTAGAAATAAGCTAATAAAGATAGAAATAAACACACTTATGCGAAGTTTCAAAAAGAAACTGCACTAATGAACAAGAAAAACTTTCCAACAGGGATTTGAAGGGCGGTGCAAAAAAATATGAGTTAAAAACCGGCCACCAGCTTGACATGGGTTAAAGTCCAAAAGTGTAAAGCATTATTGAGCACGTGCGTTTCACGTGTATTTCATGTTTCAATTTTAAATAAATCTTAATAATCTTTCTTTCTCTCTCTTCAGTTTATGTCCTCTCTGAATCCCTGGGGTTATATCAGGAGATCCTTTTAACCAGACAATGTCGTTAAACTAATAAATAATGCGCCGAAAAACTATGAATTATCATCGGATATACCGATGATATATAGTCTTTATTTTTAAATAGTGTCTTTTGAACCACTAGCTAGCTTAGTTCTCAAGCCGACATCACCGATCGAGTTTCATACTAAAATACTATATTCACTCCCGGTAGAAGGTCGGCGAAAATGGCCCTGGGAGGCTGGTCACATGACACCCAGAATTTCTGGGTGTTTAGATATGATAATTGTTGTGGTGGAAAAATGGCGGAATGTTTTGGTGAAGTGAGTGAACAAGTAATCAGGTATTTGGTTGATAAAACAACACGAAAAAATACCATAAGTGTCTAGTATATTTATAAAACAATTATACCATTCTCTCTCGTCGTATATACTTATAGTATAATTGTTCATTATTATATAGCTACTAGTAGAATATGAGCCATCTCGCGATTTGATTGGCTCCTCTACTAGTAGGCTACACCTCATATCCTAGCAGTAAAGAAAAAAACAAGATGGCGGCATGTTGTTTTCAAGGCCGAAAAAAGCTGAAATCGATGGGGTTTTATAAAGAAACCCCGAACTAAGTGTTTGGCTATATAATAAAACAATTATACCATTCGCACTCGTCGTATATGAACTAATAGCCAGGCTATGAGCTCATATACGACTCGAGCTCATGCATTAGACTATACTAGTACGTTTTTACTAAAGATGCTTATCAGGTTACTTAGCTCCTCAGGCTGATTTTACTCTCAATTAAGATCACATGTTTGGTGTTAAACAATGTAGCATGTTCCTTACTTTCGCAATTTTTTTCGTCTGAATAATCACCACAGTCATTATCGCCATCACATCTCCAAATTGAAAACGTGCATTTACCAGAGCTACACAAAAACTGATCTTGGTTGCAAACTATTGAATGTAGAATAAATAAAACAATAAATAAAACTCAAAAATACAGTTACAGTATTCACATAGGCGTACGGAGCGGGGGGGGGGGGGGGGGGGGGGGGGGGGGGGGGGTGGGGGGGGGGGGGGGGGATTGCGCGTCATTAAGGCAAAAATGTCTTGTTATTAAGACAAACATTGTCTTGTCATTAAGGCAAAACATGTCTTATCGTTAAGGTAAAAACGGTCTTGTCATTAAGGCAAAAACTGTCACATTCTGCAATGTTTATAATATTATTAATTTTAGTTGTCAAATTATTCGTCAATCTAAATAAATAATGTGTTAATATACACACTGCTGTAGTGAATGTGGGAGATCTTGGAGTAGACAGACGATACATGGACGATCGTCAAGCTCGTATCCTCACAAAAATTATGCTGAGTCCCGGACAGGAATCGAACCTGTAACCTTCCGATTGCCGGCGAGAGTCGCGAGACGCTCTAACCATTGAGCCACCGAGACTCAGATGGAGAGCGAAAGTTACAATGATGTACTGGTTCGATTGATATATGTACGGCAGTCACTATATATCGGTAAGGTTTGGATGTGTTAATATACACATTGCTGTAGTGAATGTAGTGAACTAAATAAATAATCGTAATTGTAATAATCTATGTACTCACCAGCCATATCTGAAAGAGCTCTTATAGGTTCAGTGACAAGCTTTCGTGTTGATGACGCAGTTGTTGCTGGAGCTGTTGCTGGAGCTGTTGCTTCAGCCGTTGTGGGCACATCTATAATTAAATGAAATACAATAATTGAAAACAATATACAAACATCCGTGTTGGAAAATATTGATATTTAGAGTGTGTAATATATATATATATATATATATATATATATAATTGCAGCTTGATGTTTTTATCTCATTAAATTGTTGTTGTACAAGCTGTGGGATTTACAGCGGCTCAACTGCGGCTCACCTTGTAATTCTCATACAGATCAGCCGCCCATATTGTCGAGCAACATGAGTAGACATATGTACGCATTGCGGACCTATTTTTTATATTGTTGACCATCTTCGTGGGAATATCAAAGGAAAATGAAATAAAATAACTTTTTTGTAATAAACTTACCACAGTTTTCTTCGTCGGACCTATCTCCACAATCTGCAACACTGTCACACTTCCATTGTTGTGTTATACACTTGCTTCCATCATGGCATAGGAACTGAGTTGACAAACAACGCAATGTTGGACTTGGTGTGGTAGCTTTACCTTGAACAAATAAGATCATTTTATTATATGATTGTGACGTATTTTTTTCGGCATAATAAGGATACGAGTACTGTGAAATTATTAACAGTTAGGTTATGAATAATCCAATAAACTTAATTAATTTCGTTGGTTGTTCAAATGCACTTTTTTAGTGATGGAAATAAGCAAAGATTTAAGAGAAGTAGTACTGTTCTAGAGAGAACAAAAACAACAAACAAATGAATGGGATGAATATATTTACTTTTATTTGTCCCTCTAGTCACTGTAAGTCAGTAAGTGTAATAGGAATGGCTGGCGGACATTTTCCGTTGGTGATCGAAAGAAGTATTTAGAATTGCTTTTATGGTCAAGGTAGTTTATAGTTAAGGAAAAGTAGAAAAATACAACAAAAACAATTAGATAACTCGCCCAGAGCATATATGAGCATATTAACTATGCTATGAGAGAGTCAAGACTATGAGCTCTAAGAAAACGAGGGTAGATACTAGCATTTGTATTGGTCACTACTAGTAGGTTTTTACATAATATATGTTTATATATATATATATATATGACTTATATACAGTATATATATATTATTTTATATATATGACTTACTTGACCTTGCCGTCGGACCACCTAACATTTTCGAATATGTTTTGGAAGCAGTTTCCGACGGAATTTGTCCGGAACCTGGACCTTAAAAAATTGGAATCGATATTGCAACTTTTACAACTCATGGAAATGTGAATTATTAATATTTCTACTGCATGAGATAGTGTCTGAATATGATTTTTCTAAGGCATGTTTCACACCCAACTTTTCATGCGCTTGATCTAATGTAAATTTGAAAAATCCTCAGCAAATGAAAACGTTCGACATTTGAACCTCGGGCCTTATGTAATAGATCTTTATCTGATATACAAATTACGAGTTGAAGGCGAGCGTTTATATATTAGATAGAGAGCTAGATTTGTACCACGTGACCAGTGAATATATCATCGAATACCACGCTATCTCGAATACAGCATTGTATTTTAAAAGCCTATGTTTCGGTATAATATATAATTTACAGATCCTCCGCTCGGGGAATTCGACAAAATGTTACCCCTCGGGATGATATATCTATCCCTCGGTATAATATTAATTCGAATTGCCTTCGCTCCGGGTTTATAAGTGATAAAATATCAGATGAGAGTATTTTATAATGCAAATAAGTGTTCAAATACATCACATATCTTAAATATACAAGCTGTTTAACTGAAAAAATCAACCGAAAAGTTAATATAAATCTTAATCGGGACAATTTCCTTTGATTTTTCTTTATGAATTATTAATAATTTTTTTAACATAAGCTTACACATTTCTTCATCTGACGAATCAGCACAATCTGATGAACCATCACATCTCCACGCCATTGGCTGACAACTATGATCACGACATTGAAACTCGTTTTCTAAGCAACTATTTGATACTCTTGGAAGCGATGGACTGCGTCGAGCAGTGTTATCTAACAATTAAGAAACACAGCAAAATAAGAATCCTATTGGAAATATGGAAGAAAAAATAGGACAATTAAGTAATAAAAGGAAATAGCGGGTACACAGTGGGTATATTTCTTGACCTTTCCAAGGCATTTGATATCATAATATTGTTAAATATCATAATAATATACGAAAATGTATTGCCATAATAATATGGAAACAAGTCAAGTTTTAGAACATATATTTACTGACGTTTCGTTGCACTTACAACATCTTCAATTTTTCCCCGGCTTTTGTTGCCTTCTGTTTGTCACCTCGTTACCTCATTGGTTACGCGTCTAATTAATTATTCTCCTATGTAAATATAGACTTATATATAGATAGTTTTCACACCTGTAATTGTTACTCTGAAGATGTTGTAAGTTCGCAATGAAACGTTAGTAAATATGTTCTAAAACACGTGACTTGTTTCCATATTTTTATGGCAATACATTTACGTATATTGAGCTGGACTCTTATCTTTATACTTCGATTGCGCTCTCCGCCCGGAAAATCTATAGCCAATATCAAATTAATTTATTTGATAAACATGCGTTTTATTGGATCCGCGGATTGGACTTTCATTTGATAAAAATTTACATTAATCGTGTCACCCACCCCCCCCCCCCCCCCCCCCCCCCCCCCCCCCCCCCCCTCCCCCCCCCCCCACCCACTCTCCCCCCCCCCCCCCCCCCCCCCCCTAGCAGAACCTATACATCACACATGTGTGTTGAAAAGGGAATAAAAATTTATGTCTTCCTCCTTCTCTTCTTATTTTAAATAACTTATTAAGTGTGTTGCATTCCTAAGCTCTGTTTACTGAGCAATACGTATTGAGGAACACAAAAATAAAAGAAAATATGGCTATGAGCAAAACCCATAGCCGTTTTATTGAAACTTTGAAACAATGGAGTATATGGAGTATATTTTTGAATATATAAATTGAGTAGAACGCTTGTGCCCAGTAAGGGTGAGGGCACCATAACGCCAAATCATCGTAATGTAGCGAATAATTAATGTGTACCTTTAAATGTGATTGTAAAAGTGTGTTGGACAATATGGTGCTAAATTCTATAGGTAATGTAATATATTCAACCATGACAATCATTCTTGTTCTCTAAATTTTATTTTTTTGTTGAAAATTATAGTGACGTTTTTTTAATGATTTGGCACTTGGTGTGCATCAATATATTTTTTCAGAGAAAACGCCAGTCTACTATAGCTCTATCTAGGTTAATCGAATTATGTTCCCTTTCCTAAAAACTTGACCACAATTTCTTCATCCGAGTTGTCGATCTCCACAATCATCATGATTATCGATCTCCACAATCATCATAATTATTACAAACCCAAACAGAATCCAAACATTTACCATTACCACACTTGAACTCGCAGTTGGTAATTTATGCTATTAAAGTTATCATTGTTAGTATTATTATAACTTTGTCGTTATCGCAGTGTCGTTGTCATTCAGTGGTCATTCTCATTCAATTGTTGTCGTCGTCGTCGTCGTTTTGGTAGTTGTAGACGTCGACGTCATCGTCGATGCCATCATTGTCAATCAGTCTCGTTGTCGTCATCATTGTCATGGTTGCCGTCGTAGAATCGTCATTATCGTTCAGTAGTTATAGTCGTCGTTGTCATTCAGATTTTGAGGTCATCGTTGTTGTTGTTACCGTCGTCGTAGTTCTCGTTATCGCTCAGTCGTTGTTGTTCTGATTGTCGTAGTAGTCGTCGTCGTTAGTTGTTCAGTCGTAGCAGTAATCGTTGTCGTTCAGATGTTGTCGTCGTTGTTGTTGTCGTCGTCGTCGTCGTTCTCGTTTTCGTTGTCGTACAGGCGTTGCCGTTCAGTCGTTGTCGTCAAGGTTGTTGTTGTTGTTGTTGTTGTTGTTGTATTAGACTACGATTAGGTTTTTACACAATATATGTTTATATATATATATATATATATATATATATATATATATATATATATATATTATATATATTATATATATATATATATATATATATATATATATATATATATATATATATATATATATATATATATATATATATATATATATATATATATATATATATAATATATATATATATATATAGCAAAGTGAAAAGGTGGTAAACTGCCAAGAATTTAGTGACAAGATACTGACGTTTCGAGCGGAGCCCTTCATCAGAGTAAGACGAGATGAAATAAAATAAATAGGGCTTATATATATGCCAAAAGCGTGTCACAAGTAGAAAGTAGCCAATCAAATGCACGGGAGATAAACAAACTAATAATTGATGAGATGCGAAAAGTTAAATCATTTGCTATTTTTACAGTTGATCAGCAAACAGACTGAGGGGAGGGAGAAATGACAGGTCCAATATCCAAGGGGATTAGGCGATAATATATTAGCAGTAAGAAACAAAAACTTGAAAAGGAAAGTGCATAAGCTAATAATAAAAAGTTCCAAGCAAACTAAAATAACAAAAAACTTGTAGGAAATTAAATAAAAGAAAAACGTTCGTTAAGACCAAGAGGATGTGTGGTGCCAAGTTTAAAAATGAGACGCTTCTCTTGCCGTGTGCGGTTATCGTTACCACCTGAGATGGGAAGGATGGCGCAGACTTTCATGTCTGAAACCAAATGGTTGGAGCTGTTGAAATGGCGGGCTACAGGTTTGTCAACATCATTGATCCTCACGGAACGAAGATGTTCAGCAAACCTGTCTGAAAGGCGTCGCCCAGTTTCACCGATGTAGATTTTAGGGCATTTATCGCAAGAAATGCAATAAATGATGTTGGTGGACGTGCATGAAAAAGTATGACGGATTGTGTGGTCGAATTTGGGGGCAGTAATAACTGTAGTGGGATTGAGAAAAGGGCATGTGTTGCAGCGGGAACGGCCGCAAGAAATTGTTCCCGCTGGTGCCAAGGTATTTTGTTTAAGGGCACTATGTACTAAGGAGTCACGAATGTTTTTACTACGGCGAAAAGATACCAAAGGGTTATCGGTGAAAATGGCTGACGTCTCAGGATCATTTTGTAAAATGTGAAAATTCTGATTGATAATATTTTTAACTTTAAAATTGAAAGGATGAAATGTTAGAACATATATTGACTTACCAGATGACCTTGCCGTCGGACCACCTAACATTTTAGGATATGTTTTGGAAGCAGTTGCCAACGGAATTTGTGTGGAACCTGGGCCTTAAAATAGATGAATCGATGTAAATTTGAAAAATCCTCAGCACATGAAAACGTTCGACGTTTGAACCGGGCCTTATGTAATAGATCGTTATCTGATATACAAAAAGTACTACGAGTTGAAGGCGAGAGTTTCTATATTAGATAGAAAGCTAGATTTGTACCACGTGACCTGTGGTATACGCTATCTCTAATACACAAAAGCTATACTATATGTTTCGGTATAATAATTTGTACGGGGAAGGCTAAAAGGGATGACTCAAAAGGACCTTTCTGTTTTTTTCTGTTTTTTATTTTTAGTTAGGTTATGGATAGCTACGGTTAGGGCTAGGTTTAAGGTTAGGATCATGGTTAGGATCAAGGTTATAGTTAGGGTTAGGATTAGGGTTGAGATTAGGGTTAGGATTAGTAATTCTAGAAAATGTGAAGGTCCTTTTGAGTCATCCCTTTTAGCCTTCACCAATTTGTACATCCTCCGCTCCAGGAATTCGACGAAATTTTACCACTTGGGATGATAGACGAAATTTTACCACTTGGGATGATATAGCTATCCCTCGGGATAATATTTCTTCGAATTGCCTTCGCTCCGTGTGTATATAATACAAATACGTGTTCAGATATATCAAATATCTTAAATATACAAGCTGTTTTAACTGAAAAAATCAACCGAAAAGTTGTTATAAATCGGGACGATTATTTTACCGATTTACAAATATTGATTAAATATTAATATCCTTTGATTTTTCTTTATGAATTATCAATATTAATTAAATACATACCTAATTTTAAGAATTTGTTATCACTGCACATTTTCGTGCAAAGTTTAGCCGGGCAGAAGCACACCCTTGAAAATTTCTGACCACACTCTTATAATAATATGTGTAACCACTGAATTTAAAATAGACTACACTTGATATTCAAAAATACCAAAACCAACTTACAGCACCTACTGTTACTACATTCTACGACTATCTATGACAGCATAGTTTCATAATCCTGCCTGTAGAAAAGAAATATTTTCGTATTGGCAAATGAGGAGCGGCGTAGGCGTTACAAACCTCTAGCGGGGGTCCCATCCGGGGGCATGCACCCACAGAAAATGTTTTAATCTAGAGTCTCTAAAATGGCATTTCCTGCAATTTGGGGGGAACATTCTAGAATTCTGAAGATTATACACAATTTACACACAAAAAAAAGTTAAGTACTATTCACTCCATCTTCCAAGTTCATAAAGAGATCTTTTGGTGCTCATGTGACAGACCTTAAGTATAATATTAGTGTAGATACTCGATAATTTGGCAGTTTTCATATTAGTAAAGATAGTGGAAATACTGCTTTTTACTTTGTTTACATGAAGTACTGTGATTATCATTGTATATGTGCCTCATTTTTTTGTTAATTAACAATTTATCAAAACAAATTTTATCACTGCACATTTTACATTTTATCACTGCACATTTTACATTTTATCACTGCACATTTTACTTTTATCACTGCACAAATTGGTTATCACTACACACTATCAATAAAATATCAATCAAATCTTTAATCAAGGTACAAAAGGGTCCTTGCAGGAGAATCGAAAGGTTAGCCTCTAGAGTTAGAGTTAGAATCGAGAGGTTAAGGTTATATGCTTACAGTTTTCTTCATCTGACAAATCAGCACAATCTGGTGAACCATCACATCTCCACGCCATCGGCTGACAACTATAATCACGACATTGAAATTCGTTTTCTAAGCAACCAGATGTTCTTGGCACATGAGTAATTCGTGATGCACTACGTCGAGCAGTATTATCTAAAAGTTAAGAAATAGTACTGTACAGCAAATATAAGAATCCAATAGGAAATATGGAAGAAAAACTAGGACAATTAAGTAATAAAAGGAAATAGTGGGTACATAGTGGGTATAGTTCTTGACCTTTCCAAGGCATTTGATATCATAATATGAAATTTATTTGATAAACATATTGGATCCGCGTATTGGCCTTTGATTTGATAAAAAATTACTTTAATCAATAGTGTCTCGTCTTCCTTATATAACTCTATTAAACATGGCGTCCCTCAGAGGTCAATTCTTGGTCCACATGACTCTTTTTTTAATTCATATATTTGCAATGCCTTTTTTTCTGATGATACAAATTAATTTTTTATTCACAAAGATTCAAGCAATTTGATGACTACATTTTCTGATTGGTTCCACGCAAATAAATTGTCTATTAATACAAAAAATATAATTATATATTATTTAAACCAAGACAGATGATACAAATGCTTCGTTTGAGACTGGAGAAGTGTAGTGTTGATCAAGTAAACGAAGTAGTATATCTAGATACTAGACGTAGTACTTGATGATATTTCGCATGATTGCCCTGCACACATTTTATTATTCACTAAAACTAACTAACTTTTTTATTTATACCGTATTACCCTATCAGTCATTAAACTGTTCTCCCTAGAGGTCCAGTAAGGGCCACCCTCATTGGTCCAGCGTTAAGCACTCTTCTCACTTGCGGCCAAGGTACTATAGTTGTTCCTTATCTACAATATTGTATTACACGTTTGTGGCAACATACAGAGATCCGATATTTAAAAAACTTAAGATATTAAAATTTAATAATATTTATTTATAGTCGATTTGACGCACTATGCTTTCATAGTCGAACCTAGAAATGCTCTTTCCAATGAACTTTTTTGTTGATTTTTGTGGATTTTACGTAAATTCAAGATGGCCGCCGGCCGCCATTTTGAAAATTTAACTTTCCACCCAATTGCCATACAATGCTATGTAATGCTTCTTTTTAGAGGTTTTAGTCTGCGCAGAATTCAATTTGTGTGTTATTCATTAAAAAGAGGTCTTCTGTTTGCTATTTTATAGTTTAATATCAAGGTCACGTGGTAAAAGTTAGGTCATTATCAAAATAATTGACAATTTCTTTTTATTGCCACCTATTTTACTGCCATTGTCTGATGGTAGTGGGACAATACGAGAATTAACGATCAAGTGTAAAAAATATTTTTTGTTTTAAAAGAATTGTGAATGGCATAACCAAGCGACTAATATTTCGAAGGTCAGTGGTTGTATCATTTTTCCATTTTACAATATTCTCGTTTTCCCTGATGTCTGACAAATATCAGTTTGTTATACGCGATTTTGATGCACTTCTCCTTGCATAAAGAAACCATGAATTTACTACAAAGGTAATGTAAACTTTTATCAATCGTTTATTGATCAAATCAAACACCTTTTTCATACTATTTTACATATTTACATATACAAATTATAATTCTAGATTAAGATATGTAATATAGAAAATAAAACGACTTTTGAAAATTTTAATGCCGTCTGTCATGTACGGTCAAAGTATTACAAACGTTTGTGTGACCTCTGTCTGTGAATTTATCAGCTAAATTAACTAGAGCAGTAAAATAACTTTAACTTTAATTGTCTAGGCTGTATACATTTGCCATCTTGGATTTATGTAAATTACCGGAGTTGCCCGAAGTTGGCAACAAAGCTCAATTTGCTATAAACACCATAGGATTATAAATCAGCAAAAAACGTCATTGGAAATAACATTTCTAGGTTCCGAAAATGACAAACCGACTATTACTTAATTTAGACAAATTTATGTACTCTTACCACAATGGTTTACTCTCCCATAGCTTCGATGATTTTTTTGTTAGAACCAATCAAATACACCATTACAATACACGAAGTTCAAAGCTATTTTATTCCTTTTTGCCGAACCAAAATCAGACAGTTCTCAGCTAGCTTTAAGGATCAAAATCCTTTAATATTTGAGTCCTCTGTGAGGCTTCTTCAATTGTTTCATTTCAAAATAAGTTAAAACAATATTTTTCTCAATTTTTAAAAAATGTTTAACTTTTTATATTTTCCCCTCCATCTTTCGTTTTGTGTCACTCGATTTAATAGCTGTTATTACTTTATTAATTCTGCATTGAAGAGCCCAATATTTATAAGCCTTATGGTTTACTTGTTGGGCTTTGTCACCACTATATATGCATTTATGTATTATCTTTGTTATATATTGTTCTACAGTATGCTAAATAAAATTATAAAATAACATGTATGCTACGCAGGCTCTGATTGGTAAATACCCGTGTTTGGATCAAGCCATCTAAACACGGAAATTTCCCGCCAAAAACTTCCTTAAGTTTTTTCACTCGTTCTCTTGTATTATTTTATAAAATAAATACCTAATGGTTTTTCCGTGTTTGGATACTGTGATCCAAATACTTGGGCAGTTAGCGGCTCGTTTTTTTAGGCTTTTCTCCAGTCTTACAACTTCCCACGTGTTTGGATCACAGTATCCAAACACGGAAATCATTAGGTATTTCTTTAATGTTTAAAGGACATTGGCAACAAAAATTTAGTTTGTCTAATATGAAAGAACTCGTAAAATGATAGAGTAACAACACCTTTTACAACTTTTCCGTATTTTACTTCGTTTTTGAAATATTTCAGTTTGTTTGATATGTAAATGAGATGGTCTCTGACGTCAGGCGTTGGGTAGAGAAGTTTCACTCATTAAAATATTAGTTACATCTTCAAGTTTGTTCCACAAATTTACTTGAAAATGTGCGTATAATAACTCCTAATGACAATGAACGTTATAAACGTAGCAATCACTGAGATATAAGACCTTTTTTAATGTGTGAAAATTCCCTACCCAACACCTGACGTCAGACACCATCTCATTTACATATCAAACAAACTGAAATATTTCAAAAACGAAGTAAAATATGGGAAAGTTGTAATCATTTTACGAGTTCTTTCATATTAGACAAACTTAATTTTTGTTGCCAATGTCCTTTAACTGAGTTTAACTGTGTTTAACAGTATTTAATGATTTGGCACTTGGTGTGAATGAATATAATTTTCAGGGAAAATGCCAGTATACTATAGTTCTATCTAGCTTAATCGAATACTACTTTTCTAGAAAACATACCACAATTTCTCTCATCTGAGTTGTCTCCACAATCGTCATGACCATCACAAACCCAAACAGAATCCAAACATTTACTATTACCACACTTGAACTCGCAGTTGGGTGTTGTTGTACCTGTGAATAAATTGAGTTGTTGGTTAATTTATACTAAATATATGAGATTATCGAATATCAGTTGTTATCAAGTTATCATTGTTAGCATTATTATCTTTGTCGTTATCGCTGTGTCGTACTTGTCATTCAGTCGTTTCCGTTCAGTCGTTGTCGTCGTTCTCGTTGTCATTCTCATTCAATTGTTGTTGTCGTCATCGTCGATGCCGTCATTGTCATTCATTCATGTTCGGCCTGCGATTCCTCTTGGTCTCTGACCACAATTGGAGGAGGTTCCACAGCCGCCGATGCTTGCTGCAAAGGTTCATCTGATTATTCATCGCCTGAGCTGATCGTTATCATCGTTCTATGTTGTCATCTCTTGGTGCGCGTTTGGCGATCCGTTTCCAATTCGAACGCGTGGTGAATGGTGGGAAGAAAAGCAACATAAACAGTTGGCACATACGACCGTTGCTCAATTGCAATGACGGAACTTCGGCGAGAGATTGAAATGCCCTGGTGGTGGCGACGGTGGTAATTGGTGTCATATATCGTCGGTAGCCACGTGATACTCGTACCAACGTTCGTCGCGTTCTGCCATCCACGTCACGCATTCCATTGCGTTGTCGTACATCCATTTATCTGCGTCGACGATGGTCGTCTTGCATTTCCTTGCCATCGTTAACGTCTTATTGTGTGGACATAGTCACACGAATACGCATGCTCAAGCTAACTATTCAGTAACATTTTTACTGAGTAGTAAACTTGATTGCCAGTGAGTTGTTCAAACTACTGAGTTCTAAGAACATTTTGAATGGAACGTTTTGGAAGCTCATTTTTATTAGAAAATAGTATTAAATTTAATCGTTTATAACAACTGTTTTAAGATTTTTAAAAATAATCTTCGCGATGTAATTTAGCTATATACTAGCTATGATAGAGTTGATTATTAAACTACGTGACGCACATACAATGCAACACACACATACAACATATTAGCGTCTAAAATTAATGTCTCTTTATAAAAAACGTTAAAGTTATTTTATTTATTCAAATTATTTTAACAATTCAAGTCAACTTACATGTTTCCCTTTCTTCATCTGAGTTATCACCGCAATCGTCGTGGCCATCACATTTCCATGACGTCAGAATGCACTTACCATTGCTGCAGGTAAATAATGTTGATGATGCACAGGCATCCCGTGCTAAAAAGAGTATAGTATAGTATAGTATAGTATAGTATAGTATAGTATAGTATAGTATAGTATAGTATAGTATAGTATAGTATAGTATAGTATAGTATAGTATAGTTTTGTACAGTATAGTATAGTATAGTATAGTATGGCATGGCATGGCATGGCATGGCATGGTATGGTATGGTATGGTATGGTATGGTATGGTATGGTATGGCATGGTATGGTATGGTATGGTATGGTATGGTATGGTATGGTATGGTATGGTATGGTATGGTATGGTATGGTATAGGATGGCATGGCATGAGCATGAGCATAGCATAAGCATAAGCATAAGCATAAGCATAAGCATAAGCATAAGCATAGCATACAGTAGTTGAAGTATTGAACCATTCTATCTGTTAGAGTAAAATAATAATAATAATAATATATAATTTCTTATATGCGCATCTAAAAATCTCGATGCGCTTACAGACATATTCTAAGAGTAATAACATGTGATTTAAAAAAAAAAATAATAAATACGGTAATATAATATAGTTACATGTGATTTTAAAAAGGAAGATTAACAGTTGTAGGCTATTTTAAAATAGTGAGTCTTAAGAGCAGATTTAAATTTAGTGATAGATTCAGATGACTTAATAATGTCAGGGATCGAGTTCCAAAGTTCTGGGGCAGCATATGAAAAGGCACGTCGACCATATGTTACACCATTTACTTTAGGAATGTGGAGTAGCGAGCGATGCGAAGATCTTAGTGCTCGAGCAGGACGATATACTTTAATGAGGCCAGCCAAATAATCTGGGGCTTATCCATTGAGCGATTTATATACCAACAGAAGAATCTTAAAATAAATACGATACTGTATTGGTAGCCAGTGTAAGCCCATTAATGCGCTGGTTATATGCTCAAACTTCTTAATTCCGGTGATTAATCGACCTGCAGCATTCTGGACGCGTTGTAATTTTTCAAGTTGGTACTTCGGAACTCCATATAATGTACTGTTCGCATAGTCTAGGCGAGAAATAACCAATGCATTTAGCAGTCTCTTTAAGTCATCCAGAGATAGATACTTCCTCATGCGACCAATTGCTTTAATGGCCAGTCGTGCTTTTTTGACATGTTTCTATTAATCTGAGCCGACATGGTTAGGTTCTTATCTAGGATTATCCCAAGGTTAAGCACCTTTTCGGAAACGTTAATGGAGGTACTATCCAGTGAAAATTCCGTTAACAAGTTGTGGTTCTTATTATAACGAGAGGTAAAATGAATGACCTCTGTTTTCCCAGGGTTACACAATAGCATGTTATCTGTATTCCACAACATGACATCAGCTATGCAACGGCGTAGCGTTTCTTCAGCAGTACACAGATTTTTAGGGTTTTACCGCAATATATAATTGGGTATCATCGGCGTAAAGCATACAGTTTAAGTCATATTTAGATATGACATTTTGTAGAGGGGCCATATATAGCGTAAAAAGCAAGGGGCCGAGTATCGATCCCTGTGGTACTCCAAATTCGAGCGGTCGTGACGAAGACACAGAGTCACCAATCACAACTGGACTGAGCACGTCCCGTGAGATATGATTTGAACCATTGTAGAACATTCCCAGAAAAAACCAAAGTACGTTTCGAGTCTTCTTAGTAGTATATCGTGATCCAGGGTGTCAAAAGCTGCTGATAAATCGAGTAATACAAGTATAACGTCCTGGTTACTATCAAGAGATCTTAGGATGTCATTAGTCACTTTCAGTAAAGCGGTTTCAGTGGAATAGAACTGACGGTACGCCGATTGTAAAGACGGAAACAAGTTGGTGGTATTCAAGTATCCATGCACTTGATGTGTAACTATCTTCTCTAACACTTTACTTAGGAAGGCAATATTGGCAACTGGTCTGAAGCTTGGGAATTGCTCTCTGTCAAGGTCATACTTTTTCAGTCGAGGACCAACGTGCGAAATCTTCAGCTGATTTGGAAACAAACCGTCAGAAAGTGATGACCTTATTATAGTCCCTATTACAGGAGTCAAGAATTCCAAATGATTCTTGACCACATGTGTTGGTATGGGATCTAGAGAGCAAGTCTTTGCCGGCATAGACTTGATAAAAAAAAGCTCGCACTTAATTACTGGAAACTCACCACAGCCATGTTCATCCGATCCATCAGAACAATCATTTGCTCCATCACATCTCCACGAATTAGGTAAACAATGATTGTTGTTGCCACATTTAAATTGATCACTTCTACAAGCTATGGCTAAAATAAAAATATATAATTATAATAATCATCTTAAAATAACTTTCGTCTTTCGTCTTCGCTGTGATTGGTTAGCTACCGTGTTTGTATCAGGCTATGCAAACACGGTTAGGACACATTTCTCTTATTTTATAAAAAAAATGGGAAATGGAAGCTTTATGTTTACATAACCTGATGCAAACACTCGAGGGAATTTGGATAATTATGTAAACCCTCGCCACATCAACTTTCCAATTCTCCCAAACTCTCTTTCTCTTGTTTACATCCATAGAGATTATATTTAAAACTAGAGGGGGCATTGGGGCATGAATTGGGAACCAATTGGGCGCCGCCATCTTGGGAAAATTGGGGGGCAATCCTCTTGGTTCCAGGCCTTTCTATGTAATTCGATAACCTCGCGGTCAAAAACAAGGAATCGTAAATTCTACAATTTTTGCATTTCTTTTTCACTATTTGGTGATTAAGCCTGTTGTTCTATTGTTACTTGGACCATATTCTGCTGAGTAAAAGATGATTTAATATAAAATTTTAATATAAAATTGCCCCCCAATTTATCCAAGATGGTAGCCTTCAATGACTGAAATCAGGCCCCAAGCTCCCTCTAGTTATTTATTTATGATATCTATATTTGCACCAGATAAACAAACGGTCATACGAGTAAACAAAACGACTCTTATGCAAAACAACATCACTAATTTCGACAAAAGATATTCCTGTTTTCCACCATGATCCGCCATCTTGGATAACTTTTCGATATCCGTGTGACGTCACAAGCAGGGTAAAGCGAAAACTTTAGTCAGCCATAATTTCACGTATATAGGTCTAAAACTTGATTTTTGTGGATGTTTTTCTTTCTCAATTGAACCACAATACGTTTAAAAGTATACCACATAAATGCAGGTACCAGAAAGGAAAGTTTCATCATGTTTACCCTGGTAAGCTATTAAAACAAGAAGGCGGATAACAAGATTTATATTTATGGAAATTAGTGATGATGTTTTGCAGCAGAGTAGTTTTTTCACTTGGATGACCCTCGTATGACCATTTGTTTATCAGAAAGGCAAATATAATTATTATTGCCATATCCCTTTAAACGGTGTAACATAAGCAAAGCAGTTAAGTTAGGTAGTTGCAGCTTGATGTATGTAAAGTTGTAAAGGTTTTGCTGTGCAAGCTGTGTTGCAGGTTCGAGTCCTGTCTGGAGCTCAGAGTTTTTATTTTATTTTTTTATTTACAACTTAACACACCTATTCTGACGTCATCTGTGCATCGATAACTGAACAGACAACGGTAAAATGGAATATATTTGTTAATTAAATTTTGTACTTGATGACGAAATAAGTCGGGTAGGCTTCACCAGTAAAATCTATTTTGGTTTATATTTCAGGAAGTAACACTTGGACATTAAAACTTAACAGCATTATTTGAATTTGAGTGAGCATCTCGCTAGTCAACTCTTTTTGGTTACCATGGAAACGCCTTTGGCCCAGACCTTTTATTGTTTTTTAATAAAAAGCAATTTTCATGTTCCCTATTCAAAGCTTGGTTGCTTTTAAGCTTGTAGTTGTGTAATATTACTACTGGATCATTAATACAAGAAATGCCAGGAATGAGGATTTTTTCCGTTGCATAGCCGCTTTAATATCTCATTCAGGGCCCGCGCACTGGGCATGCCCCGAAAACGTTTGAATTATAAGGCTCAGCTGAAACGGCTATTTCCTGCATTTTGAAGGACGTTTTAACAGAAAAATTACGATCATAAAGAATGACAAACCATATTTTTAGTCCATCGCATCATTGAATATTAACCAAATCTTTGAATTTATAATAACTATAACTTCAAATGTATGCGCAGCAAGCGCGATTCTACGGCATCGTTCAACAGAGTTAATCGACAGCCCTAACGTAAACAATTCAAAATTAAGTTCAACACAACAATCGGTTTGTAGGCTGCGGATGACTGTTAAAAATAAGTTCGATTTAACATTGACACTTTAAAGATACATAACGATATACAACACACATTAAATATACTGTACACATGGTTAGGTTCATAAGGCTTCGAGCTGTGTTGCATTTTAAACAAATGCTTTTCCATGTTCGTGGGTTGCCTATGTCATATGTGTTGTTAAGTGCGTGTTGTCCGAATTGTGTATGATTTTTGGTAGGTCGAAGTATTAGATTTTTTGGTTTGATATTTGTCGCAGTCCGGGTTGGATGATCTATCTTTCTGTGATGTTGAGGAGTTGGTAGGGTGGTCTTGTTGAGGATGTGTTTTGTAGAAAAATACAATGTCTAGGTATTCATGCCAGTACGTTAAAGGAAGTTGGTGAACTTAGTTCACACTTATAGAGGATCTTCACTCCTATAAACGTCACTCGTCAGATTTTCACTGTTAAAACATTGCCAGTTTACTATATTCAAGTTTTTACATAAAAAGCTTTACAAACAGTTCTTTTAAGAGCAACTGCAACATTAATATTAGTCAGGGTTTATATGCGAGTCAAGGTCAAACGGGTAGTAAGGGCGAAACTCGTCTATACAATTTTATTTTTATTTATTAGTACTCAAAAAATGAGGATGAAAAACGTTTTTACTTTGTCAATATCTTATGTTGTTCCGGAGATATTTAAGTTTTTGAAAGATGCAAATGAACGTATGACGTCATCTACCTCTTTATTTAAACTAAAGGAAACCCTAAAATGAAGAATGTATAAAGCATTAACTATACACAGTGTAGTGTACCATTCTTAGTAGCATACATTTGGAACGTTTCAGCACAATCTAGCCGCTATCTCCAAAGATATTCTTTATTTTTAGAATTTGAGTGGAGTAGATGATGTCATCAGATATCTCATTTACAACTTTTAAAATATTAAATATCTCTGGAATAAGATAAGACATTGACAAAGACCGCTATTTTTGCTTATTTCGAATGCACTTCTAGATAAAGCCCAAATTCGGATAAATGATTTTTGCGTCTTACTGCCTCTTTAATATAGGTCTCACAAAGCAATATTTAAATTTAATAATTCAGTATATATCGATTGTCTATGGAATTTCCGTTCTGCATGCATCAGAATATTTTGTGCATCTAATATTACAAATCAAATGGTAGATGCCTGAAGGAGCGAATTCAAATCCAGCTCGATGAACCTCGAGTGAGTCAGCAATTTCTCGTTGATAAAGTAACAAGCAACTTATGATATTTATGAGAACTTATACCAGCTTCGACGCATGTAAAATTGTAGCAATTTAAGATTCTAATATTGTGGGATTAATTGTCTGTTTTTTATGCGGCTATATCCCTAATAAGGTAAGGTAATATTTTGTCATCCTATCTACTGTAGTTCTCTTGCTCCACTGCTAATTAACTAACTCTGAATGTTAATAAATTTTAACTATAATTTCTATCTGATTTCACATAAACACGGCGGCCTGTCTCAGTAAAATCTCTTCCTCGTTTCTGATACTAACATTTTCAGAATTCATACAAATATATATGTACATTTCTATGCTGATGATTTTTAAATAATGTGTGTACATGTTTCTGGAGTCCTTCTGTTCCCAGAATCAAAAGTTAAAAACTTTATTTATAAGTCGCCATTTCATATACTGGGCTGTCAGCGTGTGAAACTACACCATTAGGCATAATAGTCTTAAGGCCCTTCTACATTATACGATTCATCATATACGATTGTCATTCGGTGGTCAGTTGTTCAAAGCTTATCCAGTGGAGAAATATCCTATCCAGTGAATACATTCTCTATCCACTGAATGGCCATCTAAGAAAAATAACGAGTGAATACCACAATTCATGTTTTGAACAACATATTCACCTGCTATTTTTTCTCAGAAAACTAATGGACAGAAAATTGACTAGATACAACCAGAGACGTATATAGGAACGGACTACTTAAAATTGGGGAGGAGGCTGAAGTTGATAAGCAGGTAAGGAGTGACCGCATTTTTAGGGGTCCGAGAGTCCTCCCATGGAAAATTTTGAAATCTAGAACCTCGGAAAGACAATTTGCAGCAATTTGAGCAAGGGTTTAGGGGGGTCAATCTCGTTTAGGGGTTGGCTAACACTTCAGGCTATTCAGGCTACATCCGTTTGTGAAATCTCGCGTAGATGAAGCTTATAGGTAGATTACCTTAAGTAACTTCTCTCCTAGCCTCTATATAGTCGTACTAATACAATTGGGTAAAAACATTAAGTTTAGTAACGTGATTTTTGGAGGCTCAAGCCCCCCAGCTCCCCCGCTTCCTACGCCTCTGGATAGAACATCCATCGGATAAGCTATCTGCGCTTCGAACAACCGGTCCCTGTCTACATTGCTGACATGTACACGATTGTCGTACGTTTTGCACGCGATATAATTCTTGTTTATGATTAGATGGCAAATGTTGACGGCACGCGTGTACAGTTTAATCACATACACCACGATGACAATCATATAGCATTTTCACTAAAGCTCAGATATCACTCGTTAATGTGTCTAGTTGTTACTTGTTACGCTGTAACTGCAATCTGTACCTCTGTACAGCTATATATCACACAAAACTCAGAAGACAAAAATGTCGTCCCTAATTTGCTGAAGTTAGTTTCCAACATTGATCATGGAATATTATCATGTCAATTTTCGGGTAAATTATTCTTTCAATTTAAACTTAATAATCGGGAATCCATTCCCTGTCAAGGCAATGGATGAAACGAACTTCAAATCATGTGTGCCGTTTCCATATCGCCGTACAAACCTTTCGGAATAATTAATAATAACTATTAGTATATTTACGGTACCTTTTGCAGTGTTTCCACAGAGCAACAGTAACACTGTTACAGATATAACAACTTCAGTTCTCATGTTCTTCTACCAGGCTGTAAATTTAGAAGAATGAGTAAGAATTAAGAAATTGGCATATTATAAATAGGTTAGCAAAGTACTTTTAAGGAAATACCGTCGATAGTTAAGCAAATACTATATTCAGGTGCCATATATACGCAATATACATTAAGACAACGCAAGTGTTAAATTGGTTTCCGCGTGGGCGACGAACGTGACTTTATTTATATCAAATTAAGACATTTATATACCAAAGAGGGAGATCTAACAGATAACATGCTTACAGAATGATTAAGCTCAGGAATTACAAAAATGCTTGCTACAATCAAAAGTACAATCAGCCCTCTGTAGACAAATAAAAATTCTTATCTTCTAATATCACACTCTTTTCATAAACGTTCTTCCCATACAATACATACAATACAAAAACATTCATATATTTACTTATAAGGTGAATCAGAACTTAGACTACGGAATAAAATGACGTCGTATCCAAAGAGAAGAGTCTCGACAATATCATGGCTAAGCCAAGGGGCTGTGCTAGCCCGGTTATAGCTTGGCTGATTCGCTTAACGAAGTTCTTCTCACGTTTACTTTTGACACGGAAAATGATATTTCAAAGCAGAACTGACTTAGTTTGGCTGTAGAAAGACCATAAAGTTAATTCAAATGATCTTCTTGGGTCGAGAAAAGATTTTCGTGATATAAAATTTGGATCAATGAAAGTTAGCAGACAAGATTTTGTATGAAGTCCATTTCAAACGTAGAACGTTTCGTGGGTGGCACCAAACCTAAGGCAAATTGAAAAAAGGATTTTGCTAATTTACATTAGGTTCGGCACACGAAAAGGTCGATGTTTAAAATGGACGAGTTCAGACGCCGCTGACTTCTCATGAGCTGTATACCTAATGTGAATTAGCAAAACCCTTTTGTTCAAGTTCATTTGCATTAGGTTCGGCACATGCAAACTTCGACGTCTGAACTGGGCCTAAAAGCCTAGTTTTCACAAGCGACATAAGCATAACGACATACGTAAGCGCAGTTCGCACTTCATGGTCAATATTTTACACTTTGTTCTTCCTAAGAGTTAACAGTTGTTTCCACTCTCATTGCTCTTGGTGAAAGCACTAATTAGGACAATAGTTTATGAAGTTTATACCACTAGCACGTTCAATCTTTATCAACTCATACCTGAATTATCATGAGCGGTGAAACGAACCAACTCACTATATTTTCATAAAAATTTGAATCTGTTCGAAGTCGGAGAGTGCACGAGAGTTGATGAAAGTTTATATATAGATGTCATCCGTGTTTGAACCGGAACCAGATTTCAAAATCCTACGTAAGTAGATGCTCAGAAGACTTCATTTTTTTATCTAAAATATTTAAAATTTAATTAATTAGCACGCCATGATTTTACTTTCGCCACATTTATGGTACAGTCATGACCACTCAAATATTTATTTTTAAATATGACCACTCAAGTATTTATTTTTAAATTGCATAATGCTCTTGCCAGTCAAGATGGGTTGAGGAAACGCAACCTCTTCTTCATAATGTTGGGCAAACCAGTCACCCTAAGAAAAAGACAAATAATCCTCAGCCATAGAGAGATTCACCCTAAGAAAAAGACAAATAATCCTCAGCCATAGAGAGGAAAAGACAAATAATACTCAGCCATAGAGATTCACCCTAAGGAAAACACGAATAATCCTCAGGATTCTTGACCCCTACAGTGGCGGGAGAGAGATTCACCCTAAGTGAAAGACAAATAATCCTCAGTCATAGAGAGATTCACGGCCCTAAGGAAAAGACGAATAATCCTCAGCCATAGAGAGATTCACCCTAAGGAAAAGATAAATAATCCTCACCATAAGGAAAAGACAAATAATCCTCACCATAAGGAAAAGACAAATAATCCTCACCATAAGGAAAAGACAAATAATCCTCAGCCATAGAGAGATTCACCATAAGTGAAAGACAAATAATCCTCAGCCATAGAGAGATTCGCCCTAAGGAAAAGACGAATAATCCTCAGCCATAGAGAGATTCACCCTAAGGAAAAGATAAATAATCCTCACCATAAGGAAAAGACAAATAATCCTCACCATAAGGAAAAGACAAATAATCCTCACCATAAGGAAAAGACAAATAATCCTCAGCCATAGAGAGATTCACCTTAAGGAAAAGACAAATAATCCTCAGCCATAGAGAGATTCTCCCTAAGGAAAAGACAAATAATCCTTAGCCATAAAGAGATTCACCTTAAGGAAAAGACAAATAATCCTCAGCCATAGAGAGATTCTCCCTAAGGAAAAGACAAATAATCCTCAGCGATAGAGAGATTCACCATAAGAGAAAGACAAATAATCCTTAGCCATAGAGAGATTCACCTTAAGGAAAAGACAAATAATCCTCAGCCATAGAGAGATTCTCCCTAAGGAAAAGACAAATAATCCTTAGCCATAAAGAGATTCACCTTAAGGAAAAGACAAATAATCCTCAGCCATAAAGAGATTCTCCCTAAGGAAAAGACAAATAATCCTCAGCGATAGAGAGATTCACCATAAAAGAAAGACAAATAATCCTTAGCCATAGAGAGATTCACCATAAGGAAAAGACAAATAATCCTGAGCCATAGAGAGATTCACCATAAGGAAAAGACAAATAATCCTCAGCCATAAAGAGATTCTCCCTAAGGAAAAGACAAATAATCCTCAGCGATAGAGAGATTCACCATAAGAGAAAGACAAATAATCCTCAGCCATAGAGAGATTCACCATAAGAGAAAGACAAATAATCCTCAGCCATACAGAGATTCACCCGAAGGAAAAGACAAATAATCCTCAGCCATAGAGAGAGATTCACCATAAGGAAAAGACAAATAATCCTCAGCCATAGAGAGAGATTCACCCGAAGGAAAAGACAAATAATCCTCAGCCATAGAGAGATTCACCATAAGAGAAAGACAAATAATCCTCAGCCATAGAGAGATTCTCCCTAAGGAAAAGACAAATAATCCTCAGCCATAGAGAGAGATTCACCCGAAGGAAAAGACAAATAATCCTCAGCCATAGAGAGAGATTGACCATAAGGAAAAGACAAATAATCCTCAGCCATAGAGAGATTCACCATAAGGAAAAGACAAATAATCCTCAGCCATAGAGAGATTGACCATAAGGAAAAGACAAATAATCCTCAGCCATAGAGAGATTCACCATAAGGAAAAGACAAATAATCCTCAGCCATAGAGATTCATTCACCTTCAGGAAAAGATAAATAATCCTCTGGCATATAGAGATATTCACCCTAAGGAAAAGACAAATTATCATCATCCATAGAGAGTTTCACCCCAAGGAAAAGACAAATAATCCTCAGCCATAGAGAGAGATTCACCATAAGGAAAAGACAAATAATCCTCAGCCATAGAGAGATTCACCATAAGGAAAAGATAAATAATCCTCAGCCATAGAGAGATTCACCTTAAGGAAAAGACAAATAATCCTCAGCCATAGAGAGATTCTCCCTAAGGAAAAGACAAATAATCCTTAGCCATAAAGAGATTCACCTTAAGGAAAAGACAAATAATCCTCAGCCATAAAGAGATTCTCCCTAAGGAAAAGACAAATAATCCTCAGCGATAGAGAGATTCACCATAAGAGAAAGACAAATAATCCTTAGCCATAGAGAGATTCACCATAAGGAAAAGACAAATAATCCTGAGCCATAGAGAGATTCACCATAAGGAAAAGACAAATAATCCTCAGCCATAAAGAGATTCTCCCTAAGGAAAAGACAAATAATCCTCAGCGATAGAGAGATTCACCATAAGAGAAAGACAAATAATCCTCAGCCATAGAGAGATTCACCATAAGAGAAAGACAAATAATCCTCAGCCATACAGAGATTCACCCGAAGGAAAAGACAAATAATCCTCAGCCATAGAGAGAGATTCACCATAAGGAAAAGACAAATAATCCTCAGCCATAGAGAGATTCACCCGAAGGAAAAGACAAATAATCCTCAGCCATAGAGAGATTCACCATAAGAGAAAGACAAATAATCCTCAGCCATAGAGAGATTCTCCCTAAGGAAAAGACAAATAATCCTCAGCCATAGAGAGAGATTCACCCGAAGGAAAAGACAAATAATCCTCAGCCATAGAGAGAGATTGACCATAAGGAAAAGACAAATAATCCTCAGCCATAGAGAGATTCACCATATAAGGAAAAGACAAATAATCCTCAGCCATAGAGAGAGATTGACCATAAGGAAAAGACAAATAATCCTCAGCCATAGAGAGATTCACCATAAGGAAAAGACAAATAATCCTCAGCCATAGAGATTCATTCACCTTCAGGAAAAGATAAATAATCCTCAGGCATATAGAGATATTCACCCTAAGGAAAAGACAAATTATCATCATCCATAGAGAGTTTCACCCCAAGGAAAAGACAAATAATCCTCAGCCATAGAGAGAGATTCACCATAAGGAAAAGACAAATAATCCTCAGCCATAGAGAGATTCACCATAAGGAAAAGATAAATAATCCTCAGCCATAGAGAGATTCACCTTAAGGAAAAGACAAATAATCCTCATCCATATAGAGATCAGTTCACCCTAAGGAAAAGACAAATAATCCTCAGCCATAGAGAGATTCACCATAAGTGAAAGACAAATAATCCTCAGCCACAGAGAGATTCACCTTAAGGAAAAGACCGCAAATAATCCTCAGCCATAGAGAGATTCACCTTAAGGAAAAGATAAATATTCCTCAGCCATAGAGAGATTCACCATATCAGGAAAAGACAAATAATCCTCAGCCATAGAGAGATTTACCCTAAGGAAAAGACCGCAAATAATCCTCAGCCATAGAGAGATTCACCTTAAGGAAAAGATAAATAATCCTCAGCCATAGAGAGATTCACCTTAAGGAAAAGATAAATATTCCTCAGCCATAGTGAGATTCACCTTAAGGAAAAGACCGCAAATAATCCTCAGCCATAGCGAGATTCACCTAAAAGAAAAGATAAATAATCCTCAGCCATAGTGAGATTCACCTTAAGGAAAAGACCGCAAATAATCCTCAGCCATAGCGAGATTCACCTTAAAGAAAAGATAAATAATCCTCAGCCATAGTGAGATTCACCTTAAGGAAAAGACCGCAAATAATCCTCAGCCATAGAGAGATTCACCTTAAAGAAAAGATAAATAATCCTCAGCCATAGTGAGATTCAACTTAAGGAAAAGACCGCAAATAATCCTCAGCCATAGAGAGAGATTCACCTTAAGGACATAAGGTAAAGACAACTAATCCTCAGCCATAGAGAGATTCACTTTAAAGAAAAGATAAATAATCCTCATCCATAGAGAGATTCACCCTAAGGAAAAAACAAATAATGCTCATCCATAGAGATTCACCTTAGGAAAAAGATAAATAATCCTCAGCCATAGAGAGATTCACTTTAAGGAAACGATAAATAATCCTCAGCCGTAGAGAGATTCACCCTAAGGAAAAGACAAATAATCCTCAGCCATGGAGATTCACCTTAAGGAAAAGACGAATAAAGCTAGTCATATAGACTGAGATTCACTCTAAGGAAAAGACAAATCATTCTCAGGCATAGAGAGATTCACCTGACCTTAAGGAAAAGACAAATAATCCTCAGCCATATAGAGATTCACCATAAGTGTAAGAAAAATAATCCTTAGCCATAGAGATTAACATCAGACACTGTAAATAATAACTTGTGAATCACGACCATGCTTCTCGTCAGGCCAAAGCCCACCTAGATTGAAACGAGACACTGGAAGTTTCATCAAAATATTAAATTTGAATATCAGATCATGCACAACACAGTACAGTACAATACAACACAACACAACACAATACGACACAGCACAACACAGCACAGCACAACACAGCACAGCACAACGAACACGTATACAGCGCAGAACGACGCAACACAAGTCACTACCCTATTTATAGACAACACAATTAGATAAAATACATCACAACACTCGACCAGTACAACGCTGCATAAATCAATATTTGCATCACAATATACAAATACAATAATTATACAATGCAACACTTATATCTTATTGAATGGTTTGGCATATAATACGGCCGGGTAGCGAGAAACGAGTAAAATTCCCGGCCGTATTATATGCCAAACCATTCAATGAGGTTTTTATTATATGACTACTTGCTCCACGCGTCCCCAAAACACCCGGTGAGCCCCTATTACCCGAACTCTAAAAAAGCGCAAGAAGCCTCTGCGGAGGAGAGTGCTACTTGCAGAAATTGAATAAGTTTGTATTTATTTCATTTCCTCGTTTGTTTGTGATACGTTGTCAGACGTTGTTTCTGTTAAACTGTCCATTGCTTTGAGATATTCATCGTCAAAGTCGTCAGAGTTTAACGAAAATAATAAGGCGTCGTTCATGTCTGTACTTACATTTTCAAAATTAAAAAGACAGTTCGCATCCGCCATTTTAGGCTTTGGTTTAAAGCCGCAAAAAAATCGTATTTTTGTTCTGTTCAGAAGAGGAGAAATACGGATTTTACCATGCAATACGGCCTGGTATTTGTTCTGTTCTCGTGCCCTTATATGGAAGAATTACGTCATTGTCATATAATAAAAGGACAGAACACAAGTATAGTTAGTACAAATATACAAAACAATACAATTATAAGTGGTAAAAAGTAACTATTTGCCGTGTGAATATTTTAGTGTCGATAAAGTCAGTTTCTTTATTATCCATGTCTGTTTACAAAATATTTAACTGGAAAAACAAATTCGTCGCGATAACAAATATAGCCACCCTAATTAGTTCTACTGTAAAGAAGAAACGAGAAACCTGCAGTGTAGAAATAAAACTACCAAAAATCTACTTTCGTTTGGCAATTTTCTACTACCATGATCACACACTTTAAAATAGTCACCCCCGTATACCGTCACGACTCCCGAAAATCCTAAAAATCTGATTGTCCGCCAAAGGCGTGTTAATCTGCTTATTTTATAGAAGTCTGTACTGAAGTATGTCTAATTATTTTACGCACGAACCAAAACTTCTATTCTAATAATTTCAAGGAATGTTTCAAAACGACTGGGAGTAACTTCCAGACAACATATGGAAATTAAATTGACCACAAATATTTTCCTCTCACTCCCCTCCCCAAAAAGGGTGCTCACTCTCCACGATTTCCCCGTTGCACCCTTGATGTTAATTAATAACGCACATTTTGACCATAACTTCTCAATCAGATCATTACAAGACCGCGGTCAGATGGAGTTTGAGATAACTACGACGAAAATAAATAAAGTGGCAAATGAGTAACTATTGAATTTCACGTCCTAGCTGAAACAACAGATAAATCACTAATATTAAACTTCAAGGTGTCCTTTTCTTTAAGAGTAAACCGAAAGCTCTCTGCGTAAAAATGAAAACATTAAAACCGGCCGGCGATAAATTCATATTTTGATATTTAAAGAGTGTCAACTGTCGTGCATTGCGCGTTTGTGTTTATCTTTCCGTACGATAACGAAGTGTTTCTCACGAAGATGACGTGATCATTGAGGTTATCGTTCATGAATTTATATTCATGAAGTACGTCTAACTATTTTAGTCTATTTTACGTCCAACACCGTCTATATATACTCCCGATTTTCCTTCCTTCCTACAAAAGAGGCTGCGGAGGAGGCAGGTCTATATATATATATAGTTCGACATATAGTCGGTGCAATGAATATATTCATAAGTATGAAGGTATATTTACTTTCATTACGAGTAGACATACTATATACAGCTAGTGGTAACTACTAACCCAAAACTAACCTTAATAATAACCCTAATACTAACCTTACCCTAACTAAGAGCTTTTATAAAAGTTTTTTTATCAAATAAAATCAAACTTGGCGTGTGAGTGGATCTCATGTGCCTTAAGTTACCGTGCGGTACGGTGTTCATTATTCGATTCACGATTTCATCAGTCAGCTTGTATGACCCATTTTGACTGGGCTGGAAAGGAAAGATTTAATAGATAAATATTAATTTTATCTGTCACCATGGTAACAATTGTTAACAATTGGTTAACAATTTCTGAGAATTGCTGAGATAAAAGATATTGTGGCATAGTATCAATGGCAAAATATTCAGGAAGGTTTTGCCTAACTATAAAAATAGTGGATATTAAAAGGTTCTGATCGATGAAAATTAGTTTAAAAATTACTTATGTTGCAGCAGTTATTAATGATCATCCACAAAATTTTAAGAAATTCACCAATTTAAGATATCGCTCCAAAATTTTCGCTATCGCCGGATATACTCCTGCGCGTTTATCCCTTTTAAAGACTTGTCGTGTCTATAATTGCGCACTTATGCATTCAAATTATGGGACTCGAGTGTCCTGGGTCGCCAGGAAAACTGCGTCTGATTGCTCTAATACGCCGTTTCTGAGACAAAATAGTCTGCGTGCTTTAGAAACTATAAATTAAACTTGACAAATATTGGTGGCGGGCTTACCACTCCGAATATATTGCGAGTGTGGAAATGTTCTAAGACCCAACCGAGACCAGTTGTGAAAAATGCAAATGCAAGGCCTTCGGTGAAAATTGAACTCACGCCTCCACGAATCTAGTGCGGCTCTCTGACAACTGAGAGACGTTGCTGAGAGCGAGTCATGAATTCTAGTAAATTAAACTAGTTACTCTAAATTAATGCCACTTCAACATGTCATTGAGACTGTAAACGCCTCATAACTGCAGGTTTATATTTGTCATCACAAATTCGGGTCATCGATAGTGCGGATCTAACAGGTTCGGCTCTTGGAAAGTTCGGTGTCTGGGAATAAAATAAGAACGCAGTTGATTGTGGCTTACCACCAACGTTGAATATTTTTATGAAACCTATTTTATTCGATTAATAAACTAATTCGACACAAATTCTAATAAAGCTGCGGTTTTCCTTGACAATAATTTACGGCAAATTAACGAGTAAAGAATGACTACCAAAAGCTTCACTGATAAGCACATCGTGAGTATCTCACTCCAATATCAATGACAAAGACCTTGGGACACGTTAGAATTCTAACATTGATTTACTTGGATTACATGCATGTCTCAGGTTAAAAATAAACTACATCCCCTCCCTCCCCTCCCTGTTCAATCTTGAATACAACAACACAGATAAACCACTGACCAGCTCTATATAACTGGACTGCGGGGTCTACCCAAAAAGTGTCGTAAAAAGATGACGTCAGCGTGTCCATTTTCTCATGGTAGAGACCACTGACCTGTATTTACAACAGTTCTGTTGGCGAATTGTTAGGCGGCAAATATTTTTACGTAAATAACTCATTAATACTATAATCCATGAAGAAAATTCAAATAAATCTGTAACTGCCAAAATAAACGTAACGAGTTTGAAATTTACATGTTTAGTGCAACTGATATATTGTAATATAACCTTAGTAAATAACTTTATTAATCTTAATTATACATTTTAATATTTGTGGCAAAACCAAATAAATAAATAAATAAAATATCTATTCCGAGTGTTGACGAGTTTTAAAATTTAGTGGATCATAAAGAACATTTGCTACAGTTTGTTTTAAGTTTTGTTGTCAAGTTTCGTTGACGAAGAGGGAAAATGCCGTACTGTGTTGTTTTTGTGTTTAGGAACATGAGAAAAAGGACTCCAGCTGACGTCATAGTTATCGTATCAAACAAATTTGATTGGTCGTTGGCCCAACAATCCAATGACCAGTAGTCACTACCATGAGAGAATGGACTCCAAGCTGACGCCATCCTTTTGACACTTTTTGTGAGTCATTGGTAATGGAACCCCGCAGTCCAGTTATGTAAGAGGTCAGTGGTCCAAGCATAAAACAGAGTGCATGTACATACACTGTAGTCACCAACTTTAAGAAGGAGATTTAAACCAGCTTGCTGAATTGGTCTACTCCACTGATCTCTAAAGAAGACTGGATTGAGCTTTCTATTGTATCTGATGAGCTGATTTTGAAGCCTGAATATTTGCATAATGTAAATTGACGAGAGATCATTAGAAGCTCCGAGTTTGCAAGCAATTTATATTAACATAATGTGTCTTGTTCAGAAAATTCAAAAGCATTGGTAACAGCCGGTTTATTGGGCTTTCAGAAAAGGTATAGGTTTCACAACAGTTATGGATATTTCCCGAGATATCAATAGAACAAAGAGGTAGTTCAATTTTGGATGTTTTTCAGCCGGACAGGAAAGAGTTAAGAAAATATTGGAGTAGGCTGCAGCCCCTGCACCCATGATTAACTGCCGCGCACGACAAAATCCCAGACGGCTATTATTCCGAGCTTTAAACATCCGGCTAGGTGCCACACACCTGGTCTCGCTACTTCAAGCGATATACACTAAGACCACCGCGAAAATCAAAGGTACTAAAAAGTATTTATCTGTTGGAACCGGATACCGACAGGGAGGGATAGAAAGCCCGATTATATTTAATATCTATTTTGATATAGTATACAGTATGCAGAGTCCTGATCCACGAACTCAAAACTGATCTTGGGAATTGAGTTGCGATACCGAATACCGATAAAAGCCTCGACCAGGCAACAGCGCTCTGAATGTCCAACAGCTTGCGAAGCACGATGCACTAACATCTTTACGCAGATGATAAAATACTCATTTTTAATACTAAGATAAGCCTGCAGAAAGGATTAAATATCACCGAACGAGTCTTCACAAGGTATGGCCTAACGCTCTCTCGGAAAAAGACGGAAACAATGGTATTCAATGAGTGCGACGAAGAAACAAACGCAGAATCTCTTATATCCCTTGGCGGTCAGCCAATTGTAAACACCACCGAGTTTAAATATCTGGGAGTCACGAAACCTGAGAGGCTCATCGAACACCGACTGCCATCAGCCTTAGCAAAATTTGCAGAGCTTCGTACAGTATTACAAGATCACCGCATTAAATGTAAAGTATTATCAGATCAAGACTCATGTATACCAGCAAACTAGAAGTAGAATGGGTACGATTACTCCGACGAATCGTTAAGGGTGGTTCAAGAAGTGGGATGCTCCACCAAAAGGGATATAATAATAATAATAATTTTACTGATTTATATAGCGCTTAAATTATAAAATATCCAAAAGCGCTTTACAATAATTGAGTTAATACAAAGAATAATTATACAAAGAGAAAATGCTAAAATTGTTAAAGTCTAAAAAAGGTTCCTATTGTAATACCACTAAATACTAATAACATTATAAAATATATATAGTACAGAGCAATGATTAAAAACTAACATGAAAATGCCTTCTTAAAAATATAGGTTTTTAATTGATTTTTAAAAGAGTTAATGGTATCGCAGTTTCTGATACTAAGGGGCAACGTGTTCCATACTGCTGGAGCTGCGTAGGCAAAAGCTCTGTCACCAAAGGTTTTTGCTCAGAAGAAGGTTTTGATTGTCCGTGATCTTAGACGGTAGCTGCTTGTAGGCTTGCCTATCAAGAGTTCTGATATGTAATCCGGTGCCATGGAATTTAGAGCTTTATAAACAAGGAGCATGATCTTAAACTCAACCCGATACTTGACAGGCAACCAGTGGAGATGAATCAGAACAGGAGTGATGTGAGCACATTTTGGTGATAAGCACGTCACTCTTGCAGCAGCATTGAGGACCTTCATCATACTGATACTGAGGCAGTCCAAAAAGAAGTGAGTTGCAGTAATCTAGGTGTGATGTTACAAAAGCATGAATCAAGGTTTTGGTTGATTCAACAGACAAGAATTTTCTTATTTGTCTGATGTTGTAGATTTCTAAAAGCTTTACTGCAAATCTTTCCCACATGCACATTCATTGACATATTGTTGTCAAACCATGACGTACTCAAGTTCCGTGCACTGTTTATAGGTTCGATGTCAGAATCGCCAACCTTGAGAGAGTTGATATCAACTTTTTCTAACTGCTGGCGAGAACCAATAATCATAAACTCTGTCTTAGAGTCATTGAACATCAGTTTGTGAGAAACTAACCATGCATGAACATCAACGATACATTCCTAAACTTTAACCGCATGTTCTTGATCACCTGTTAACACTGAACGAGAAGTAGAGCTGCGTATCATCGGCATGATCCATGAGCAGATGGTAAATGCTTGCTTATAACCTGGAACATGCAGTTGAGATACATATAGCAGGAAGAGAACCGGTCCAAGACAGCTGTCTTGGGGAACCCCACGATCTAGGCTGAAGGCCTTGGAAGACTCTTGATTGATAAATACACGCTGCTTTCTTCCATGTAAAAACGACTTGATCACCGACAACACCAAAATAATATGTCCACCATAATCCTGTGGTCAATTGTATCAAAGGCCGCGCTCAAATCTAGTAACTTCCTGTCTGTCCATACTCATTAGAATATCACTTTGAACTCTGACGAGAGCAGTCTCAGTCGAGTGAAATTGGCGATAAGACGACTGGTTCGTAGGAAGAGGAGCATTCTCACAGCAATGTTTAAATAGCTGACAAACAACTGTAAAAGCATGAGATACCGCAAAACTATTAACATTTCTAAACATGATACTTAAAGGCCTTTTATTTAACAGCAATTTATTTTTCAAGTACAGTTCCTCTTTAATGACTCCGCCATAGCTTACTAAATTTGTTCAATGAGTATTAAAGGACATTGGCAACAACCCTCCACTCGGTGTGGACCTCGACAATAATAAGCGCAGTTTTCCAGTTTTCTGGGCCATATCCTTCTTGCAACGACAAGTTGATCATTTGTGTAATAACAGGAATCAATTCTTTAAAACACAGTTAGTTCAACAGCTATGTTGGAATCGGATCCAACTGACAAAAACTATCCGAAGAACTCATTATTATGTCATGAACCTCTTGCTCGGTGACAGAGGAGAACTTTTCTAATTTAATATCAGGATGGTGACACTCAACAGATGGTGAATCAACCACAATGTTATTAATGTCATCTTTTATCAGTTGAATTCTCTGATAAAAGAATTCACCAAAATCATCAGCAAGTTGATTAGGATCTTCATGAGGAGGTAATAGATTGTCCTGACGCTCTTTACACAGGGAGTTTACAACTTTAAATAGCTTCTTGGAGTCACCCGCACAGTGGTCAATGAGATCAAAATAATGTTTTGTCTTTGCATTCTTCAATAGAGCAGAGTATTCATTACAAGCGTCACGATAGTTATCCTTATCACATTGCTTTTTGGATTTATGCATCTTTTTCTCTAATTTCCGACACTTGGTTTTGGATTTCTTAAGTTCGTCAGAGCACCAGGGTACTCTAGGTCTCACCACGACCACTTTTTTTTGTAAAGGAGCATGCTTATCGAGAATTTTTGATAGCGTGTCATTATAACACTTCACCAGGTCGTCCAGTCTGAGCCAAGGTGAATTACATAAATCAGATGTAGCAATGTCAGCTTTGAAGGCTTCCAAATTGATTTGCTTAAGCTTACGAAATCTCAGCTCATTTACCGATCGAGTAGGGCCAGGAATGGACAGTTTGCATTCAACAAAACAATGGTCAGAAATGAAGAAACTTGCTTGCAGAGAAGATAGATTAACATCATTTGACGATCTAGAATTAAATTAGGAATCCAGTGTATGCCCTGATGCAGTGAGTAGGTATTCTTACATGCTGAGAAAGGCCAAAAGTTTCCAAAAGTTCATTAAATTTTCTGCATGGCGTCACTATCGAGAGCCGAGGGTCATCCAGATGGAAGTTAAAATCACCAGCAATCACTAAAATTTCAGGACATAGAACAATGTTCTCAAGATAGATGGAGAACTCATCAAAAAACACATTACATGAGATAATACGATGAGATTCAGAATAAGGTGAACGATAGACAGCAACAACCTTAATAACACGGCCGTGCGCTGAGAGATTCCACTCGGAAAACTCGAACGATCGTTTCTCATTGCCATCAATTAAAGATACTTTATATAGTTGCTATTAAACATAATGCCTGTTCCACCACCCTTTCTATCAGTTTGCCTTCGAAAGCTCTTGAGGAGATAGTGCAGCAATACTAACGGTGTCTTGATCCTTCAACCAAGTTTCAGTCACAACACACACATTGATATTATTGCTCACAACATGATCAACAATATCAGCGGTCTTGTTTTTGACAGATCTGGCATTAACGTTGGCAAATTGCATTAATTTCCTTGCTTTTTCATTGCATAATTCGCTCGATTGCACAAGGTTAGAAGTGCTAACTTGAATATTTAATAATTTTGCTAGGTTTGCACCTCTAGTCTTCGTCTTCAATGGAACCCGAAGATATTCAACAACAGTTGGAATTAAATTACTCTTTTGCTTTTCCCCCTCAGCAGCCTCTTCTCTGAGTTAAAAGTCCAAGAGAACGAAGCTTTGCCCATGTTGACGATAAACTGGCAATAAATCAGGTCGTGCTTGAATGGAGTTAAGCGACTTCCACCAGTATCGTAACTAGAAATAAGGCTTTTTCTTGAGTAACTCGGCATAATTTGTCCACAAATGTATCCCAAAACTGCCTGAAGATGATTAGGACACAAATATATCGAGCAAAAAGGAGATAAACTGGATAACTAAGATGTACGATACATAATAACAAGAGCTCAATAGCGTAGAGTCTGGCTGCCATTAATAGCTCAAAAAGCGGACAAACAAACCAAATTTGACTCACAAATGATTGCAAATGAGCTATTTCTTTTGATTATAAGCAGCCACACGGCGTATTTACATAATTTACATGTTGAGGATAAGAAAAACGGGAACTGGGACTATGCATGGGTCTACAGTAATGCAGATATCTACCGTATCACAGGCTATAAACCAGTTACCCAATTTCAAGAGCAACAACACCTGAAATGGTTGGGTCGCCTGTGTCAGAATGAATAACAACATGTTGTAAAAAGAAACACTCTTTATTGAAACGACGTGGAATACGCAGAAAACCGGACCGATGGAAAAAATCGAGGAAAGAACTGGGTTGGACAAACAACTCCGAAAAGAAATGATGAATAAGTCAAGTTTCAATCAATGGATCAGCACCTTCTATTCATTGTACTCTCGTGGTTAATCTACGCTGGAGTAAATATATAGATAGATATAGATAGGGTTCTTGGTTGCAGTTGCACGAGAGCGAGGTGTTACATTTTGCAATGTCTCTTGTAACTTGTTTCAGTCACAACTTGTCTAATTCTGACCAATATTCCAATACAAATGCAGTATATTTCTAACTAGGAGTGTTACTAGAGCCACGTTTTCTTGTAGCACCGCGTTGCCGCGTTGCAACTAGCGAGACTAAAGTTCTCTCGTGTATCAGCGTCTATAGTTGGAGGCGACCTGCATGTCGGCAACTGCATGGCTCACCCATGATTTGTTTGCGGCATTTTTCCGCAGTAAGATAGACTGAAATCGTATGGCAGATCGGAAAACAACTAGAGAGGGCTAATTATATGCAGCACTTATATATGAATTACAAACGTGATAAAAAAACGTTTGAAACTGACTGAGAGTCGTGATTTTTATTAATAAAATCTGGTAAACGTGCGGAGTGCGGAGCTTTAACGGCAATCTTGTCGCGATGTAGAAAATATTTCTGGTTTACAACGGTTGTCGCTATAGTACTGAACGTTGGTCGTCAGCGAGTTAAAAACTGTCTGTTTACAAATGTCAGAATACTTTAACCATTTATGACAAAATTCTATATCAGATTGCAAAGAATAAAAAATAAAAATAAAAACCAAATTAAAACTCAAGGTCAAATTGACGTCATTGTCATTTTCTTTTAAATTTAATTTCTTTTAAATTAATTACCTAACTTAACTTCTATTAAATTTGTTATTTATATTTATCTATACTTTTTTTAATTTGTTAAAGTATACGATTGTGATTGCAAACCTCTCGTCCCTTATGTTTGGTGAACGTGCTAGTGATATTTCTTCAAAAGCTTGACGGGCAACAATGTATAATGTTTATAGACCTCTTTCATAATGGCACCCAAATGAAATATTTTATATTCATTTAAATTAGCCTTTCTGACCTCGTTCGTGTGTCTGTAATTTCAATGAATCTTTGCTTTGTAACGAGGCCAGAAAGGCTAATTTACATGCATATAAAATAATATTTAGACTGGACCTCATTATGAAAGTCTGAGCGATATAATTATTGAATAGCTTTAACAACACGTAAATTATCGTATTGTTTAGCTTATTATATGTTTGTTGCTATTTAAAATATTCCCCACATAGAAAGTCCGACAACATTTGTCACGCAGAATGAAAACTGAATTCCTGTTCGGTGAAATCACCAACAAATTTGGGATGACATAGTAACACATGTGATTTTACCAACAGCCACAGGTTATCTATAAATACAATCCATCACATCCAAATCGATATAACCAATAGCTTTTACAAAATTAAACAGAGATATAGAAAAACATGCAAAACATGCTCAATATTGTTTGTCTAACTCATCTCTGTGGGTCGCCTCGTGTGGCATATGGTGAAATGAAAATATAATAGAAAAAATCTGTAAGTCATTAACAAGCTTACGATATTCTGTGTAATAGAAAACGATTGTCAGGGTTAAATCATAGCCCCCGTACACACGGAAACATTTTCCTCCGTTTTTGTATTGTTTACTGTTCTCAAGGGAATCGAGAACAACCAGCTCATTACTTGAAACAATACAAAAACGCAGGAAAACGTTTCTGTATACTTAAATGTTATCTCCAATTGTCCCACGCAAGCGGACATCAGATGCTTGGTATAATTTAGGTTAATTAATAAGTACCGACTTATTAAAACGATTGCTAATGGGATTGTCTACCACCAATGTGTGATAATGTGTTTGTATAACAAATAAACTGTTCATTCAAAATATGATCAAACAATTAGAACACAAAATAACATGTATGCAGCTTCATACATTATTTTACGCCTGCGCTAGCATTTCAAAGTAAAAGAAAAATAATTTGGGTGTTACACACGACAGAGCCACTTCTCTCTACGCACGCTAATTAGAAGAGCACGTTTCACGCACGCTCTGAAATGAGTGAATGTTAATGTGACAGGAAAGACGAAGCCGCTTGCACGCGCTCCTCTTTCATTGTAAAAACTCACCTGTTTTGAACAATATCCTTTTATTTCTATATTTCCTCAGTTAAGTGATTTACCAGATAATTTCAAACCTCAATTCTATCTACACAAAGAAAGAGTTTGAGAAATTACAGAAAATAGAAAAGTGTTGCAATAATACATCGACATCAGACATGCCATCGCAACGATAAAACGTACGTAAACAAAGGAATTTAAACATTTGCAGATTTTCCACAAGTACACAATTGGTATTAAAAATGCCATGCTGAAGGACGCGATACCAAGAGACTAATTATATAACATGACGATCGAGTTACGAACAGGTGAATAGAGTCACGCATGTACAATAAAGTGTCACGCATTATACACAAAGAATGGCTTGTCGAACTAGCTGCGCGACGAACTCCGAATATAAATATTTCCCCCTATATTTTCCGGGGAAACTTCAGGCTGTGTCGTAGGCTAAGAACACGTAACATTCTGATAGCCAGTGGGTCCAGTGAGATGCTCTAACCACTGAGCACCTCACTGCCGGATCCTGTCTAGACAGCGTGAAAAAGAGAATTAACATTTCTGTGCAGAAATGAGCAGATCATGCAGTTAAAAATCATACATTAAACCTTCCTCGGGGGTACGAATCTTACAAGTAATAACACGAAGACATAAGATTAAGATCATTGATCCCAAGTTGAGAGGTCAGCTTCAAGTTGGACAGTTTATGGTTTTAGAGAGGGTATCCTTATCTCACTCAATAAATAAAGTGAACATTTCCAAGTCTCTATTAGTCGTCACACTATAGTTTAGTACAATAAATCATGGACCAAACCATTACGTAATTAATATTTCACTATCATGCAATTTGAAATATTTGTATACCTGCGCAGTTTTAAAGAAAAAGGTATATAATTGTATTTATTTTTGGAAATTAAATGCGTTACGTTTGAATGAATAACGTAGATGCATGGACAGTAACAGCCTCGTGCCCTCGTTGCATCGTATACGCTGGATACTTGTCATGAAAGCTTAGCTATTCAAATCCCACAAATGATGGAGACAATGGAGAAGCAGATTTAGAAAGAGAAAGCAGTTTTAGAAAGCAGAAAAATTACAATTATTGTGCCAAATACAACAATATTATTTGTGAAGCATGGCTGTAATGCTTTATTTACTAATGAACTGGTCAGTTGCCAGCGGAGTGAGATTGTTGACTGGAATGAAGTTCTCAACAGGGGTATGACCACGTGCGGTTTTCAAAACACACGAACAGTGTCTTGTAGGAAAGAAAAACACCACAATCCACAGAACTTTAGCTGCATAAAATACCAATGAAATTATGTTCTCTTAGAAGATTAAACATCGCCCATTTCCGAATCACGCTTCTTAAAAATTCATGTTAATTCCTCAGTTATTTATAGTCAGTACACTGCTCGAAACCCGTTGTTTGAAACTCATTAGATAGGTTTGTAGCACCATCCCGGAATGACGGATCTACTGCGTCATATTACCAATACGTATTTGCGAATAATGTACTGCACCTGACTGCACTGAGCCGTATAAATAAATCTATTATCTCTTAATTCCCCAAAGTTAAAGATCAAGAACAATGAGAAAGGTTTTAGTCACCAGCGTTATAACTGGTAACGATCGCCGGCGCTTATAAAGTGGTAGTCGACAGAGACGCAAGTCACGCAATAAGGGAGGGACAGACGGACTTAACCCAGTCTGTCTTCGGGGTAGAAAAATAGAAAATCTATTTAGTACGGCTGATGAAAAGTATCAACAACAACATTTCATTTCGTAGTTTTGTGGCAGATGAGAGTTTGCGGATGAAGCTTAAAAATGGTATATAGGTATTGTCATTTTCTGATAACCCTGCACCCAAATAATCTCTCTTTCACTTTATTCTGTAATTTATCAATACCTATGCCGTCATCATGTTAGAATACCCATGGTAATTGCACAAAGAACAGAAATATATAACGATTTAACTACGAATTAACACAAGAGGTGTACCATAAAATATCTACGTCATTTGTGCTTGCTTACCTGGTGTTTCGAGTTTCTTTTTGCATACCGTCTTCTTTAGCCTTGAATGAATGTCTAAACAGTTTCAGTCGAGGCAGAGAGTTCCTGTTGACAAGCTTGCCAAGGAATTCACCGTCAACGCTCTCATAATCAAAAAGGAGGTCTTTGTGTTGACAGCATTATCTCAACAGTTTCTCTGTGACAGCTGATACGTAGAACTTCATGCAATGTTAAGTCGATTAGGGCGTCATGCCCACAGTTGCTGGCTTCTCATTTTCTCCAGCTATTAGTTGTTTTTTCAAGCAAATAATTGGCGAACCAGCAGTGAGACTAGTTCGATTCACCGATCTGATAAATCAAACAGCGATTAAAGTTAAATTCCCATCACGCTTCCTTAATTATAAAAGAAAGCCTATCGTAGAGGGACGATAAACGGTAGATTTTAGAAGCATATTAAAACAATGAAAGGAATGGAGATAAAAGGGATGGTTTTCATTAACGTGATATTATCTGCCGTCTTCAGCAAACATCTTGATTAGTCGTTCAAAGATCCATGCTGCGGTTCACGAGATATTATTGTATATTTCTTTCATTTTCACTCTTTTTTTACTATTTGCTGTTCCTATATATCATCTTCTCTCAAAATCAGAAATCACTCTTTGTGCTTTGTATGGAAAATCCTTGAGCAATGACTGAGAAACATAAGAATGACATTTTAGACACGTACATGTATACCTTCCAGTGAGTCTGATATCGCAGGATTTTGCAAAACTCCACTCGCTGCGTCGAGTGAAAGTACAATATTTTCAACTGTGCACTATACACACTCGCAAGTTCTCTGCGAGTAACCACATCAAGTTACGAGTAGAGTTTTCGGCTGAGTGGAAAGAGTCTTAATAGCAGTCGAGCGATACAGCCATATCTGTATATACACACTCACATGATCAATGTGTTCTGTTGAAAACTAGGAGTAATTATTAAACAGCCTCAAAGAATAAAAACACTATTGATGATTTTATTAGACTTGGAATAACATGGGTTGACACACATATTGATGACTTAGTTTGATAAAAGACTTTAACTGATGACAAGGTGTAAAATAAATATTGCACTATTAGTTTACATCGCTACTATTTTTCTCTACTGCTGCATCAACAATATATGGCCCTGTTCACACTACATTTTTAGGTCATCTCAAATCAAACTGTGGTGAAGCGAACTTCAATCCAGGCAAGATGGATATGATCCAGAATTCCTGACTTCCCGAGGTGGTCTTAAATCCACTATCTGTTGAGATCGATCCTAATTGATCGCTCTATAAAAAATAAGATATTGTTTTTGCTAGCTTTTTAGCACATATTAAGTAAACAATCTTTAGAGGGTTTCTGACGCCTTTATTGGCTTTTTCTTTGATCCTAGTAGTACCGTTTTCAGCAACGGCGCCATCTTTGTATGTTGTCTGATACCATGACATAGAGACGGTAACGGCAATACAGGCACAGCTCGATATCGAAGTTGAGTGTGAAAGCTCACACCGTCACGCCATCAAGTGTTGCATCGTTTTGAGATCCCATGTAGCAGCGGGGAACAGACCTTCATGCATGTTTTCATAACTGGTCGACACTTTACAAAATTTAGAATAAGACATAGCCCTGAAAGCGTTCTCTTGAACCTTGACATTCAAGTTGTATAGGTATATAAAAGTAAAAGGTATATGTCAATAAATTGACTTTGCAGTTCCAAATTCAATATCAATATAAAAGTCAATGGAATAAATATGTATAATATATATAAAAGTCAATGGAATGAAATAAAGTATTGTTATATAACAATACTTTATTTATTTATTTTTTTCAAGACGAATATCGAGTTTCAAATGACGCATTTCGGTTTTTGTTTTATTTTTTCTGGCGCTAAATCAACCTTTTAAACGGTTAATGCATGCATCCTATTTACAGAGGCATCAAATTATATCTTTACTAAAATAAAGTGTCATCTTGCTTATACTTTATGATCCGCAGGTGTCACCTACGCGTAGTGGCAAGATAAAGGGCTAAGCCGGCTGTGGAGGAGAACCATCTGACTGATCAGCTTCAGACTCTGGCTACAAAGATAAAGAAAGAATAACCCTGAAACACGACTGATACTCTGAGCCTGAGGAAAACTAGTTATAACACGCGAATTCTATGAACTAAGACGTGAAAACACTACAAACGTCATTCATAACAATTAAAAGGACACATATGAAGCATTAAGCTGTGAAACTAGTTACGTCAAACACTCGGATTAGATTGTTTACATATCTCTCCAAACACCATGGGCGTGAATACCCCTCCACGAGTTGAAAGCAGTTCCAAGACTACCCAACGACAATATAAATATACACATGTTACAAAGACGAGATTGTAGGACACGGGGGTTTGGGGTTGTATTTTTAACAAACCAACGCTATTCCACCGACTATCAAATCCGGGAAACCGATTTAAGTGGAATAGAAAGGACAATAAAGTAAAATAATTTTTCCTATTATGAAATTTTCTGACGCCACTTCTGGCTTGACGTCTGGCAAAATGTGTTGCAGATGCTATATATAACCGGATATACAGTATAGATAAGCATATTGACTTCATAATTTAGGTCACCAGTTTGTTGCTTTTTATATTTATACAGTATATATAAACTATAGTAAGTGGGAAAAGTGCAAATTTTAACCTGAAAACGTATGAATATTTTGGAAGTCACGCACAGAAAATCATCAAATACAGTTAATAAATACAGTAAATTTTCACAATGGTTATAAATTATCATTTAATTCAATGACCCCACCTTTTATTCCAAATTAAAGTGATTATACTTTCCTTTAAGTTTGGGTAATGAATAGACAGAAAAAAACCCGGTTTTAAAAATGAGTTGCAGATGCATTAATGCAGCCAGATATACAGATAAGCATATTGACTTGATAATTCGTGTTTACTAGTTTGTTGATTTTTATATTTATACAAACTATTTTAAGGTGGCTCTCTACTGTTGTTTAAAAGTGGAAAAATGCAAATTTTAACATCAAAAAGTAAACATATATATTTTGGAAGAGAATGAAAGTCATGCAGTTAATAAATACATTGACGTTTCACAATGGTTACACATTATCATTCAACCTAACCTAATTCGATGACAACAATTTTTATTCCAAATTAAAGTGTTTAAACTTTCCTTTTAGTTTGGATAACGAATAGACAGATTTTGAAAAATTAACGGTTTGAAAAATGAGTTGCAGATGCAATGTAGCCGTATATATAGAAATATGTTTTAACATTAACATAATATATTAGAGTTGTTTTGCAGTTGCCCAGTTTAAAATTATACTAAGGGCTATATCACATACGATAGATGAAGTACTCCCCTATTTCGGTGAGGAAACCACTGAGAAATCTAGTCACATATGAAGTTGCGCCTGTCGCACTGCAGTCGACTTAATTTTTGGTGCAAAAATGCCCCCCCCCCCCCCCCCCCAAACATAACTGGTCAGGTACGGCTATGTATCCTAGATAAGCATATTGACTGGATAAAAAATATTAACAAATACTATTAATAAATACAGTGACGTATTCGATAATTTTATTCTATTAAAGTTATTAAACGTTCCTTCTGTTTTGTGTAAAAAATAGACAGATTTTGAAAAAAAGCATTCACAGCAACTCTCAGGTAAGAAGAATATTTGAAAAGAAGAAGGCTGTGATTATAATAGGAATGTAAGTCTTTCGTAGAAAAGTCACCAGTTTCTTTAATCAGTAGCAATTAGCAATTTAAATTACTATGCAGAGGTAACGTTATAAACACACAGTTCTTTCTGCTGTGTTGATACACAGGAACCGGAAAGTCTCAAAGCCCGTTTACACAGTTAAAAAAGCCCGTTGGAACAGTTTGGATGGAAATGATACATTCATTGGGAAAAAAGCGTGCGAAGCCGTCTCCACTGTTTTTTTGTCTTAATATTACAACACCGAAATGAATTTCCTATCAATAAATTCTATATTTTGTACACCATTTTAGATATTAGAGAGTATGAACAAAATCAGCTTGAACATCTTGTATTCTGGAAGGATTTAAAGAAAAAGACAACTTCTCTAACTAACCAACTAACTAACTAACTAACTAACTAACTAACTAACTAACTAACTAACTAACTAACTAACTAACTAACTAACTAACTAACTAACCAACCAACCAACCAACTAACTAACTAACTAACTAACTAACTAACTAACTAACTAACTAACTAACTAACTAACTAAATAACTAACTAACTAACTAGAAATACGAACACGCAATAATCCCCTAGCTCGCCTTTTCTAACACTTCTCTCACCGCAACCCCACCCCACCCCACCCCTAGAGTTTCTTTTCTCAACCATGGTCCCCAGTGCCCAGATCGTGGTCTCTGTCGATAAGATTTTGGACGTTATCTCGGCCAATATATATTTACTCGATTTCAATTCTGAAAACAGATTTGGAATTAGCGAGTCCAAATACATAACGCACGTGCCCATAATATTACGCAAACGTGTATAACCTTCGTAAAAACCCATTTATGTAGTTCGTCAGATCACCACTCGCCAATGGCCTCCTTCGCCCAAAATCCAAATATTGTCCGATTCAAACGGTTCACCCAAAACGATTTTTTACTTCCTTATAAGGAGTTGGTGCTACCATATATATATTTATATATATATATATGGTAAAAGTAAAGGATACGAAGGTTTTCACTTAAGCATTTTAATTACTGTTCAGTTTCGTGCACATGATGTTGCACTCATCAGATCTAAATGCCTAATAACTAATAACATGTTTATAAACAGTCGTGAGATTCGAATCCACGCCATCGAAATGACTGGTAACCAGCGCCTTAGACCACTGGCCACGCTACCAATGCATACAAAATAACAAATAACACTCACGTCAATGGGAAACGTAAGGTGAGCTCTTTTCTACAAAGCATTAAATTTCCATCCAAATTATCATTGTCAAAAATATTTCATTCAATGTATATATATATACTAATTTCCTCGATAAATTATAATAATAATGAGTGGCAGCGATGGGATTCGAACCCAGCGCCTTAGACGACTCAGCCGCGCTACCAATTTGTAAAATCTTATCAACTATAGTTATCACGTGACATTGCTATGCTATAGTTTAGTGTGAGTTCTTATCTACGTAATTTACCTAACATTTAAATCCATATTCCCATCATGTAAGGTGAATTCTTTATACGTTTGTATAAAATTTAAACCCGTATTCGCATCATGTAATACATTTCATTCCATCTCTAGAATTGATTAAGAAAAATAGGTTACTCATGTCATGTCATCTTGTAATAAAATAAAATGAGTAATGACAGTGCTGGGATTCGAACCCAGCCATCAAAATGGCTGCAGCCACTATACCAATCGGTTAAATAGAATGCAGAATAGCTCATGTGACAATGCTATATGGTATACTATGACTATGAGTTCATTCTACGTTTACATAATATATAAACCCATATTCGCATCATATATGTCATACTTTTCATTCCACATCTAGGATAATTAAGAAAGTGAAAATTTACGGTAATCGCGCAATAAAATAAAATGAGTAGTGGACGCCATCGAAATGTATGTTGCCTTAAACCAGCGCCTTAGACCAGTCGGCCACGCTACCAATTTGAAAAAACTTATCAACTACAGTGTACTTCTCGTGACAATGCTATGGTTTAGCGTGAGTTATTTCTGCGTTTACACTTGATATTTCATTTCATTCGATCTCTAAAATTAACAAGACGCCAGCTAGGCGTTGACTCGGGATACTTGGGCTAGTGGGCAAATTCAGCTATTTGAAGGCAATACAGCCAATTCAATTAAGGTTGTCCTTTAAATGCAAAACTCAACCAAAACCACAAAACGTCCAACTCTAAGCGTGAAAAACATGATGGGACCCGCAATAATTCAAACTAACCTCCATACAAGCTCCCATCATGCTTTTCCCGCTTAGAGTTTGAGGTTTTCCGGTTTTGAGTTTTGACCTTAACGGACATACCTTTTGTGAGAAATGGATCCCTGCCCCGGCGAGATTATCACCTTCGCTTGCGAGGAGTAATATAACCCCTCGCCCGCCTTCTCTCCCCACCCACATCCATGGTCACCAGGACCCACAGACCGCGTATGACTGGCAGTGGGTAAAAATAACAATAATTCTAAAATAGACCCTACTCATAATCCTAAGCCTAACCAAACCCTAAGCCTAACCGTTAAAATCAAGACAAAAAATGAAAGAATGATAAATTAAAAAAAGAAAACTCACAGAAAGGATGTCCGTTGTGGGATTTGAACTTGCCATATTCGGCATCGCAACCCTTGATACTAACCACTACTAAGACAGCACGCTCGACAGAAATAAAACTAATAATACGTATTTACAGTCGTTTGCTGATTAAATAACCGGCTGCCGATCACATCACTTCGTCTGCCATTAACAGATATCGCACGTAGATTTTGAACGTTATCTCGGCCAATATGTACTCGATTTCAATCCTGAAATCAGATTCGGAATTACCGAGTCTTAATACATATAATACGTGTCTATTATATTACGAGAAGGTGCATATACCCTTCGTAAAAACGGTTTATCTACTTATATTATTTTTATATATTATTGTCGTATATTATTTTGAACGTTATCTCGATGAATATTTAACCTTTTCAATTCTGAAAACAGATTTGGAATTGGCGAGTCTAAATACATTACACACGTACCTGTTATATTACGCAAAGGTGTATACTCTTCGTAAAAACCTCTTTATGTAGTTCGTCAAATTACCACTCGCGAATGGCCGCCGTTCGATTGTCTTCAAATTTTGTCCGATTCAAACGGATCACCCAAAACGACATTTTACTTCCTTATAAGGAGCGGTCCTCCGTGTACGGCTTTATATATATATATATATATATATATATATATATATATATATATAAATATATATATATATAATATATATATATATATATATATATATATATATATATATATATATATATATATATATATATATATATATATATATATATATATATGTGTGTCTCTCTTGTTCACTATACTTGAAATCTATCCCTGCCACGCCGAGATTATCACCCTCGCTTCGCGCGAGGGGATTAACTAACTAACTAACTAACTAACTAACTAACTAACTAACTAACTAACTAACTAATTAATTAACTAACTAACTAACAAACAAACTAACTAACTAACTAATTAATTAACTAACTAACTAACTAACTAACAATTAACAAACAAACTAACTAACTAATTAACTAACTAACTAACTAAATAAGAACTAACTAACTAAGTAAGTACTAACTAATTAACTAACTAACTAACTAACTAACTAACAACTAACTAACCAACTAACTAACAACTAACTAAGTAAGTACTAACTAATTAACTAACTAAATAAGTACTAACTAACAACTAATTAGTACTAACTAACTAACTAACTAACTAACTAACTAACTAACTAACTAACTAACTAACTAACTAACTAACAACCAACTAACTAACTAACAACTAACAACTAACTAACTAACTAACTAACTAACTAACTAACTAAATAACTAACTAACTAACTAACTAACTAACAACTAACTAAGTACTAACTAACTAACTAACTGACCAACTAACAACTAACTAACTAACTAACTAAGTACTAACTAATTAACTAACTAAATAAGTACTAACCAACTAAGTACTAACTAACTAACTAACTAACTAACTAACTAACTAACTAACTAACTAACTAACAACTAACTAACTATCTAACTAACTAACTAACTAACTAACCAACTAACTAACTAACTAACTAACTAACAACTAACTAACTAACTAACTAACTAACTAATTAACGAACGAACGCACTTAATTTATTTATATAATTCAATTACTTAAAGTGCTAGGGATACCGCAACAGGTTTCTCCAATTACTTATTACTTACTCCTTACTATTATCTAAAAATACGTATTAATGTTATAAACTATGGTAAGAATTAAGTTCAAACTAAAATTAAGAACTAAAATTAAAAACAGCAACTCACTCATTCTACAAAGGGCCTGGAACCTTTACATTTTTATACACATACAGATTTCCAAGTTCTCGGATTTTCAGGGTCGTAAACCTTAAATATAGGGCGTTTCGATAGTATTTGTTTATTCGAGTTTTGAAAGAATTTAGAGAAATATGTTTATTTCTCAATTAGCACGACGACTGAAAAGTTACTGTTCTTGCAAATGGAATTACAAGGGTTGTAACTTGATCATTAGATGAGCTTTTGGTGTTCGTTGAAGAGACAGCAATAAGATGAAAATCATGGGAAGCTGATACCATACTGTTAATGATTTTAAAGAATGTGACTAAGTCTAGGTACCCGTGCCAGCAAGTACCCATCAATAGGTGAAAATCAAGATTTAGTATGAATATTGTTTCTATCCTCTGATCTTTCTCAATACTGACGATTAAATCTACAGATTATGGGCACCATACTTCAGGGAGGCGTAACTGAAGTTGCTTCGTACGATTTATTCCTTCGTACCTTCTGGATTGGATGTCTTTCATCTCTAGTGTGGAGCGTATTATTAAGCCAAACATGTAATTTACCAGTTGACGGCCACTATTGTGTTCATCTCATTAACTCCTAGTTCCTACTGAGCGTATTTCTTCGCAAGATAACCATGGGATAATCATTACAGTGGCCAATCAGCATGCAGGATATGGGGTAATTCTCCGCATATCTAGTTAATGTGATTTAAAAAGTAAAGCAAAGTATATAGCAGATAAAAAGTGTAGAGTGTATGTGAAATAGTTTAAAGAACTACTATAAAGCTTGTGACGCTCATTGCTTTCCTTTCTTATTCGTTGCTAAACGGGTTTCCCTGAGGCAATATTTACTATAATGGGGTCAAGGTTATTTCATATCGCGAATGCCCCATTATATAACATGCATCACGATACGAAATGGGCTCGATGAGGAAGATGTGCGGTATCTTCTTCATCAGCTCATTATTGTGTAAGAGTACATTCGAATATGGAAAACATTGTTTTCGTTGCACACTCCAAGTAATTGAATAATTAGCTTATTAAATCAAAAAATTAAATCATATCCCGTCGTTTTTCAATTTCACTTTATCTCCTGCAGGACATTAATAATTTGTAAACTGAGTCTTCGTTTAAAAAAATAATCGTTTTTGGAGAACCTTTTTATTTCTTCCAAGCAATTCTGTTGCTGGTAGCTGGTTTCCAAAGAACAACAGCAATACTATATACTAGTTACACTACACTGTCAAGATATCAAGAATTATCCAGACCTCGGTCAATGTATATCCGCCTCAGCCTTCGGCTTCGGCAGACCTATTCTTGATATCATGTTCAGCCTCATCCAATAATTGTTTATTATATTTGTGATTACCTCAAATTATGTGGCCGGATAACTAATAACACATCCGGCAAATAATTCCTATCCAACGCATAGCTACAGTATATATAGGACAGATATACGATCTACATATTAAACATACATACATAAGTCTTTGATAAGTAGATATTTAGTAACACGTGTCATTACCTCATCACTGTAATCTTCTTTTTCGGATGCTTGTCGAGAACCATTATTGTTAACCGCTTCAACCATTTTTACTTTTTGGCCAATAACACGTTTTTTCTTTCCCTAAAACACAACAACCTCATTACAATACTATCCTATTTCCTGCTGTTGTTGGTCAAGTATAGCCTACGTCTATAAAAGCGACGATTCGCTAAAAATAACGCATTTGTTTTATAAGCGATATTCTACTTTAAGGACGATGACAACATTTAAAAATTATAGTATTTTAAGAAAGTATGCAAGGTTAATTGATCTGGCGTATTTGATACGTGAAGCTTATCTTATAGCTAACTAGCCTAACAACTATAGTGTCAATTTCAATGAAAATCTCTCATTTCTCCACGAGTTAACGTCGGCCTAAAGGTGTGAAAATGCTCAGGGTGGGATTGTATACAGGATGATGCTGAGATAACTTTTGCATCGTGGGAGTAAATGATTCATTTTCTTTATTTTGCTAGAATAATTATTTGTTTTGAAGATTCACGTTGACGTGTGACAATCTTCTTATTTGATAGAAATTGTTGTGCTGCATAGGCAGTGTAGAGGTAACTCTAAAAGGTTGGTTTGTGTAGAAATAGTCATGAACGAACGCCCTTCGTCATTAGCACTTGACAGATAACTGGGCTTATGCGTGTGAAACAGAAGGTTTTAAAGTAAAGAAAATAGCTTAAAAATCGTAAATATTAGTAACATCAATGGAAAAAGAGCCCGAGCCTTAAAATCAGCTGAAAATAACAGTAGATCTCTGTGTAGTCTGTACTGTCTGTGTAATCCAAAGCTTGTTAAAAAAACTTGTACGAAATGACATCAATTATATGCAGACAGATCAGAAGTATTTAATCTCTAAGTTCTCACTTACTTAATTTTTGTCTTGGCAATACAGTCTGAGTTATTTCTGTCTGAATAGTGGGAGATGAGAGAGTTTGTGCATGTATACGATAGTATATATTGCTCAATCAACTATAGTCGACTGAAAAGATGAGTTTCAACCAGTAAATCCATCAACTTTGACATTTTGTGGTAGTTCGTAATGTTTAAATTGAGCATAAGGGGTGTAACTAATCCACAAGAATGTACGGTGTTTCGATACTATTTCTGAATCATCCTTATTTGGTTACATGAAATAATTAATTCATGAGTTTTAGTTGACTTGATTGAGGAGAATTTTCATTGGATCTCGCACCTTCGCCTAATCTAATTTAAGCTAACTATAACTTAAGTGTAAAATAGAGAATGTCGCGACAACTTAACAGCTAACACAAAGATAAAGGTTTATGATTATCCAGAAACTCTCATGATGATTTATCGTATAAATCATCAAGTAAACTAAACTATAACTGTATTCATACTGAATAGCTATAAGTTGTATCTAAACTGTTCTCCCTAGAGGTATAGTACTAACGGCCATCTTTCCTGATGTGTTCGATGTCACCATGCACTACAGGAAACCAGGCAAAAACCTGTGGTGTTTAGTAAACACGTTTTTAAATATAATTTTGTTTTGAAATCAATCATAATATTCAATGCATGAAAGCAAACGAGAAAACCATCTGACGTTGGCTGCATGATAACTTTATAAGCATGTTGAAAAGGTTTATATAAACAACCTTAGTTCGTTCAACCTAAACCAGTAACGTCTTAACGCAAAAAGGATTTCATCATCTTAGAGGAAGAATCAACTGAATAATTAACGTATTGAGAACGGAGTTTAAACTAATATCTTGGGGTTTCTTCTGCACAAACCAATTAACCTATCGAGACCACAAACAAATTATATGTTCCACAACGTCACTGGAAAGTTCCATTAATCTAGGTCTAGTTCTAAAACGATTCTAGTTCTCCTTGATTAGTTCTATCCTAATATGCGTCGTACAAGTTGATTGAAAAGCTCCATTGATCGATCAACAACACAAAAGAAAAGACGTCAATATTGTGTTTTTGTCTCAACAGCTGGATAGGTAAAGCAGGTGGTCCGGATAAACCCGGTGCGAGTTCGAGAAATACATTTTTCTGTTGACCTTTACCCCATGCGATAATCTCCTTCAGTCTGCCAATGATTCTGAGATATGTCGCAATGTTATTGGTAATTTGTCTGTTATTAATTTCCACTCACATTATTATGCTGACACTGCCACCCTGAAGACAAAGGTTATACAACATATAAAAAACCCAAACATATTGCTCACCTGGCAAACCGTTTACAAGCAAGCTAAATAAGGGGAGGAAAACCCAAGGGCACTGTCCTTGGTCCATATCTATTTTCTATCATGGTTAATGACATTAAGCCCATATACTCTTGCTAAGTTTGCAGATGATCTTACGTCAAGTGTTATGGTCAATGATAGAACTGATAAGTGGGCTGATACAAACCTTATATGAACTGAAACTTAATATTAAGAAATCTTGGGAGATGATTGTCCATGGCACTTCCACCCTTTATTGGGGATATTAAACGAGCCACATTCCTTAAACTTCTTGGTGTTAAATTTGGATACTTAATGCAGACTCCATCTATTACTGAGATGATAAAAATTAGTGATTCACGTTTGTGCATGAAGATATGTAATGACTCTACTAATCCATTGTTTGATCTTAAGATCTTTTACCACCTTAAACGCACAAGACAACTCCGTAAGCGCGGTCATGACTTCCAGCTTCCACTTGTACATACGGAAAGATTTAAGAGAACTTTTGTAAATAGATGCCTTTTAACTTTGTAATTTTATTATAAATTATGTTATACGTTTTTATTTATTTTCCAACTATGTAAACGTAATATGCTTTGAGTATTTTTAATAATAATTAATAATAATAATAATAATAATAATAATAATAATAATAATAATAATTATCATTATTATTATTATTATTATTATTATTATTATTATTATTATTATTATTATTATTATTATTATTATTATTATTATTATTATTATTATTATGGGTTAGACACCATATAGCCAAAGAGCTCGAAATTGCACCAACTTGCAGGATCTGTGGACTTGCAGATGAAACCATCGCACATGTAGTCTCGGAATGTACTCCTCTTGCTCAAAAGGATTATAAGAATGCGAGACATGATAAAATTGCTGCTGCCATACACCGAGACCTCTGTAAGAAATATGGATTTGAATATGCGGAAAAAAGCTGCAACCACCATATTGACAAGGAAAGCAGAGTATTGGAAAATGCGGAAGTGAAAATCCTATGGGACTTCGCCATCCAGACTGAAAAGAAGCTAGAATACAATAAACCTGATTTAGTCATGCTGAACAAGAAGGAGAAGACCGCCTATATAGTGGACGTAGGTTGCCCGTTTGATACAAGGATTAAAGAGAGGGAAAGAACAAAGATAGATAAATACACAGACCTTAAGTATGAGTTACTAAAGGTGTGGAGAGGGGAAGTGACCAAGGTATTTATCCTGCCTGTCATCATAGGTGCCTTGGGAACGATGACAAAAAATGTGCAAGATAACCTGGATAAGCTGAAAATAGACAGTAGAGTAGGGTATCTTCAGAAGATCGGATTATTAGGAACAGCAAGAATCCTGAGGAAGGTCCTAGACTCGTAAGCTGCCTTCTATATGCTACGGTAAGTAGCATGATGTCAGGTGCAACCGGTGTAAAACCGAGTAAATGTACTAATAATAATAATAATAATAATAATAATAATAATAATAACAATAATAATAATAATAATAATAATAATAATAATAATAATAATAATAATAATAATAATAATAATAGGATTGAAATTGGAAAGTTGTGGAAAATAAATTAGGTGGATGTTGGTGGTGATAGGATCACTTGGATCTGTCTCAACAAGAGACTCGCAAATTGGATAGAAATACTAGACTTGCGATTAAAGATACCACAGCTACAAAAGACATTCTTACTTGGTACAGCACACATTATAAGAAAGGTATTGCAATAATGCAGTAAGGACGGGGCTTAGTCTACAGGCATATGGATTTTGATAAAAAGAAGGGATAATAATAAGAAGGGATTTTGTTGAAGGAAAAAACAGGAAGAAACCGGATATTTAAACCGTCAATTTAGACAAGAGCCAAAACGAGTCTATACAAACATGGCAGATATGCTGAGTAAGGATGAACTGAATCAACGCCTAAAGTACAAAAACACCACCCAAAATGAAGAAAGTGAAGAGAGATTTGATAATATTGACGATGCTAGCAGTTTTTGGAAAGAGCTATGGGAAACGAGAGGGACTGGAAACAAGGATGCAAATTGGCTTGAGCAGCTCCTTCAGAGGAAAGCTGGTCGCTGGAGACAGCTCAGGCTATGAAAGTTCTTATGAAGAAAATAAACTAGAGTGCACCGGGATCAGATAGGCTGACAAATTTCTGGTGGAAACGGGCATACTCTCTCCACGCGGATGTGACCTCAGCTTTCGTGGCCATCTCGAAATATACCGAGAGGTATCCTTTGTGGTTCTCAGAGAGAAAACGAAGCTCACTCCCAAACCTGGAGAGTTCTCTAGTGAGAATCAACGACCGATTACCTGTCTAAATAACATATACAAGTGGTTCACATCCTGTCTGCTAAGACTATGGATCAGCACTTAGATGATTATGAATTGATGGAAGGACAGCAAAGAGGTGTAAAGATCGGCTGTAGTGGAACAATGGACAACTTGTTAATTGACGAGTGGTCACATTAGATTGTCTTAGAGGTAAACGAAATTTGAGCATGGCGTGGGTGGACGTGAAAAAGGCATATGATTCGTTAGACCATGGCTGGTTAAAGAAAATGATGCAAGTGCACAGATTTCCAGTATGGTTGTGTGGAGTTACATTTAGTTAACAAGAAATGCGGTAAAGAGTCCTCTCGAACAATTCGCTCCAACAAGGGTCTCCATCAAGGAGATGCACTGTGCCCACGGCTATTTACGCTGTGCCTAAACCCAGTCGCCTGGAAATTGAGTTCCACCGAAGGATACAGAATATCGAAGCCGATAAGCTCGAAGATAACGAGTCTACTCTACGTTGATGATCTTAAAGTTTTCGCAGCATCCAAGACGAAGTTGAGTAGAGTCCTGAGATCGACAAAAGCTGCGATGGAAGACATTGGTCTCCAATGCCCCAAGAAATGTAATGTAATACACATTAAGAGAGGGGCTCAAACGCAAGAGACTAAGGATGTGAAGCTAGATCAATCATCGGTAATAGAATAGCTTAAAGAGGAGACACAAAGTTTTTGGGCGTTACGGAGAGGCTGATTCAAGAGGAGAAGTTGGTCCGTTGATCCAACGGATGTTTCCCACCACTCTCCGCGATAATCTTCCGCGCGTCTCTGTCAATCTGTCTCAACTCTGCCAGCGGTCTGTGTCCACATGAGATAAGAGAGCACTGGCATTGCAAATTGATTGGAAGCTAAGACACGGTTGTAATCGGATAGTGGGCTTGACCAAATAGTTGATAATCTCTGGAGTCTGGATGTCGCTGCGCATTCTAGCGCGTAGTCTTTGCTCTGTGGAGAACGAGTACAAGCTAACCAAGATCAAAACAGGTATCAAGTTATATAGAAATACAGATCGTACAAGACAGTTGGTTCGGGAGTTTGAAGAAAGAGCAGTTGATCAAGGCAATCAATCGTTAGTAAAGGAGGTGTTAAAATACGCTAACAAGATTGGAATCACTGTAAACTTAAGTCAGCCACACCCCACGTCCAGTAACAACAAAGGGGAAATGGCATCGGGAGAGAAGGTTAAGAAACAACTGAAGACAGCAGTTGAGGAACAGCTTCGAGATAAAATCCGAGGTGAAACGCAAACAAACTTACAATTGCTCAAGATGCACGATGTCATTAGCGTATATCTGAGATGAGATTCCTGTGTATAATATTTAACGCATTTTAGAAGTCAAGTCCGCGTTTTACAAGTCCAGTCCGCGTTTTACAAGTCCGCGTTTTACAAGTCCGCGTTTTACAAGTCCGCGTTTTACAAGTCCGCGTTTTACAAGTCCGCGTTTTACAAGTCCGCGTTTTACAAGTCCAGTCCGCGATTTACAAGTCCGCGTTTTACAAGTCCGCGTTTTACAAGTCCGCGATTTACAAGTCCGCGTTTTACAAGTCCGCGATTTACAAGTCCGCGTTTTACAAGTCCGCATTTTACAAGTCCGCGTTTTACAAGTCCGCGTTTTACAAGTCTGCGTTTTACAAGTCCAGTCCGCGTTTTACAAGTCCAGTCCGCGTTTTACAAGTCCGCGTTTTACTAGTCCAGTCCAGTCCACGAGTCCAGTCCAGTCCGCGTTTTACAATATGCCTATCTCTAAGCTTAATCTTGGGTACATAAGAATCAATAGTGTTCGTAGTTTTCTTCGATGGTTGAATGATCATATAATCTTCAAGTTTAGATTTAAGAAGATCTTCTTTTAATGCGACGAAATCAGCTTTTTAAAGTTGTATAAAACTCGCGATTTCTTATACAAACGAGGTAGTCGTTCAATGAAGTCAAACGTGACAGGAAGATGGTCTGTGGGGAAAGGCAGTTGAAATTTCGACAATACGTCCGCGTTAGCATTATTTCCTAACCAATCAATGTTAGGAAAATTGAAATCTCCAAGTATACAAGTATCTTCGACTTGGTCTGCAGCAACACTTTAGATAAAAACGTCTCGAATGCATTAATAGTATAGATGGTTGTTGCTCGATGGTCTGTAAAAAACAGACAAAAAACTAAACTTCATGTGATTTAACTCAGCAACAAACATCTCCGCATTGCATGCATTCTGAGTCTTTTCGAAAGTAGGTTCTGTTTAATTGCGAACAAAACACCTCCACCACTTTTGCCAGTCTGTCTATCATTACGGTAGATGGTATATTTTACCCTCGGTAAATAAAGTTGTTATTATTATTATTATTATAGCCATAGCTAAGAATTTCAGAATCCAAAACACTCTCGTTCAACCACGTCTCAGTAACAGCAACAGTATCATATAGTTCTCAGAGTAAAAAAACTCTTTTGAGAAGAAAAAGAAGAAAGAGTGAGTTTACAAGTCTTGAATAATTTAACAAAACTCTTGATGCTTTGTGCATTCAAAGAAACACAATTGTCAATTAACATTATACTTAAGCCAGGTTCACACGAGCAACATAATCATAAGCAACGAAAACAAAGCATGACTTTTGCTCTGGGACGTACGAAGACAAAACAATGAGAATTTTTCTTTGTTTCCTCTTTTATTTTGCTCTTGCCTTATGCTTGGCTTATGCTTCTTATGATTCTTTATGTCGCAGGCTTGACTTCATTCCTTTGTTTTGCCTTTTGTTTTGTCCTTATGATTATGATTATACTCTCGTGTGAAGCAGGCTTTAAAAAGCTTGAAATTTACAACAGCTCTGGGTCTTGGATTATAATTCGCGATGTCTACAAAAATAGTAAGCAGGCAACGTACCATGAAAGGAGGCGGACGACAAGAAGCACCCGAAATCTCAAACAAACGATGTCCACATATCGAGAATTTGACAATGAGGTGTCGTTCGTCATTAGGTAGCATAGTTATCATAATATATAGGTATGATAAGAACCGTGTCTACACTCTACATGTGTCTAACATGCGTCTTAGAATATATACATTTTTAAGACCGCGACCCTACGATGCTAGTGCTCTGACCACTGAGCTACGGAGGCCGTTGCCGAGAGCCTAGTCATGAGTTCTGTATCTGTAGCTCCGTGGTCACGGTTTGGTCTCAATAATGTATATATTTCAACACTCGAAATTTTCCCTCACCACAACTCCTTAGAACATGTAGTTAAATTGACTGAAATGCATGTGCCTTATACATGTAGTAGTTATTTTTTGATAATGAATGTAATTAGTTTTATATGCAACATGTATAGTTGTAAGAGCATTGAGACTATTGTATATAATGCTCCAAAAACGTCTTTATTATTTCTTGGAGCTGGAATTCAAAATGTGGAACTGGAAATTGAATTTGGTCGAACTGGAAAAATGTAATTTTTTTCATTCACAATGTCATTGATAAATGCCATGCATGTTCTTTCACATGTTTCATTGAGACAAGAAGGAATTGCGAGTTTGGAAAGCTCTAAATTTTCCTTAAATATACAATCTATTTATATAACGCCTCCACTGAGAACATTTTTTCCCTTCATGATGACGGTAACACACGGAGAGTTGCCTAAAAAATCGTTTTAGAAGCATGAAACGTTTTAAAAATCATGAAACAAGCATTGAGTGTCATATATTATTATACCATGGATAATAAAAAGAGTTTTATTTACTATTTAATAATTAGTCACTGAAGTCGAGGTGATATAACGATAATCAGCGAGAAATCATAACGATAATCAACGAGAAAATATAACGATAAATCCAAGGCAATGCTCGACGTAATATCTTCGCGCTTGACAGCTTTCAAAAACACACTAACGATCAAAACGGACGTAAAAATACAAATAATGATACGATAAACAACTTCCTCACCCTTAGACAGTTTTATCTTGAGAGAAATCTGATGTATACAGTGTCTTTATGCTAAGTTTTGAGCCCTCTCGACGATTTATTAGTTATTTAAGAAATAGAAAACATTTTCCGTGTTTACATACAGTTATATAAACACGAGTGGAAGTTTGGGAGAACGAGAAATCATAGTGGGAACACGAGCCCGTAGGGCGAGTGTTTCCACCCGATTTCGAGTTCTCCCAAACTTCCACGAGTGTTTATATAACGTATGGGAACACGGATAAAAATGTTTTCTATTTCTTTTATAAAATAACCCGTAGAAAAGCAAATAAAATGTACAAATATATTTTTATCAACACGTAAATTCTCCTTACTGCGTATGATGGCGCCGTGATGTCTAATTGATGGCGTATGATGGCTAATTGATGGCGTATGATGGCTAATTGATGGCGTATGATGGCTAATTGATGGCGTATGATGGCTAATTGATGCGTATCACAATGGCGTAATCCATCCATGTTATATAGCCTGATAGTAAACACGGTAACTGACCAATCACAGCGTGCGTAAGACACGACTTATTTTATAAAATAGTTTATAAAATAAGTCGTGTCTTACGCACGCTGTGATTGGTCAGTTACTGTGTTTATATCAGGCTATATAACATGGATGGATTACGCCATCGTGATACGCCATCAATTAGCCATGATACGCCATCAATTAGCCATGATACGCCATCAATTAGCCATGATACGCCATCAATTAGCCATCATACGCCATCAATTAGCCATCATACGACATCAATTAGCCATCATACGCCATCAATTAGCCATCATACGCCATCAATTATACATCACGGCGCCATCATACGCAGTAAGGAGAATTTACGTGTTGATAAAAAAGATATTTGTGCATTTTATTCGCTTTCTAAGGGTTATTTTATAAAAGAAATAGAAAACATTTTTATCCGTGTTCCCATACGTTATATAAACACTCGTGGAAGTTTGGGAGAACTCGAAATCGCGTTCCCACTATGATTTCTCGTTCTCCCAAACTTCCACTCGTGTTTATATAACTGCATGTAAACACGGAAAATGTTTTCTATTTCTTAAATAGTCGCCATTTTGAAAAAAATTCGTCATGATTTAGAAACCATACATCTAAATAACGATTCCGAGAGGGGACTGGGTCTAGTCATGTAAAACACTTTTTCAAGTATGATTTCTAGTGATGTGATAGTCATTACTAGGGCACTCAGCCAATAAGAACTCGTTTAATCTCATAAATTATCATAACCGTGATTTTAACTGCCGTCGACATTGAAGTCGTAGATGGCTTCAAGTCAAGGTTGTATGGTGGACTTCAATCTTGAAGTGAAGACATTGTTTCACGTGCAGTGAAGCGAATGTGGGTTTATTTTATGTATTTTGGAAGAGATCTTACCTTGGCATTCTCTTCTTTACTGAGTTTAATTCGCATTTTCAAAGACGACAAAGAGTCTAATTAAAAAATAACACAACAGTCTGTCAGTCACTTAACTACTTGGTATGAACAAAAAAAATAAGGTTGTCCCTTTTTGACACATCTCAAATCATTAATAATTCATAAAGATAAAACATTAACAAATAAATTCAGTACCGAGACTGAGGGGTCGCCTCGCCACCTACCTATACTAACAAGTTTTGTGGTTGGTTTATTAAAACAATAAAACAATAGAATCAACCACAAAGAAACCAATGTCCTAACCCTAACCACTTTTGTTCCATGTGGCCAATCACAAAACCTGTTTATTTTAGGAATGTGTTTACCGAGACGGAGGTTTGGTATGTGAGGAAAAACTTACATAAATTAACCAAACTTTCTTCTCAATTTTCTTCGAAAATACGAGTTTGTTTGAGGTGCTATATCAAACACTCGTGAGAGAGTGTTTCAAGTGTTTCATCACATATAATAATTCTATATTCTAAATATGATTAGAATAGAGTTAGATATTATAATATGTAAATAATTTATGGTTTTATGTTGTAAACTTTGACGTTTGTTTAAAAATTTAACAAAAACGACTATTATTATTATATATCCAAACGACACCTCGAAGTGTGTTAAAAAAACTCAGCTACGCCTTATTTTTTTAACACACTTCTCGATGTTTGAATATGTGACGAAATAATCTTCCTCGCGTGTTTGAGATTAATTTCTTAGGTGAGTATATCAGATATTAAAAATTAGAATTACAGTTCTTCGATGAAAACTGTTACGATGAAGGCAAGAGTTGGGGGAAGATAAAGTGTTGGGATTGAGACTCGGCATATGGGCAGAGGAAGCCATGCACCCCCTGAAATTTCCTAAAATGGCATAAAATATGCTAAAATAGCATAATAACATTGTATTTCAAGAAAAATTTCAAAGTAGAAATTAAATATAAAAGAACCCAAAGATTCTAAAATAGGGCTACCAGACCCCTATTTGACTGCTCAACAATCGAACATTTTTGCCGCCTACAATTGCCATAACAATATTTCTTAAAACAGAATAAAAGAAGATAAATACCAGAGTTCCAAGCCTTGTGCTGGTATATACGTCTCCGCTTCGCCAGGTTTCCCACAACTGCCAAACGCGTTATACGCATGGCCGAACGTTCCAAAAATAGTTGGTTTTCAATTTCCTGTTTCGTGCGGACTTTTATCACCTGTATTACAAATTTTCGATAGTTGAGCAGTCAGAAGAGGGGTTTGAAGAACACTGTTTATGCGGATTTTAGTCAATAAAACCAATCAAAATTTGGCAACAATGCAGGTAAACAGTGTGTAACTAAACTAAACTGCCTAAACTAAACAAAACTGTCTAAACTAAACAAAACTGACTAAACTAAACAAAATTGTCTAAACTAAACCGTCTATAGTCCTAAACTAAACTAAACTAAACTAAACTAAACTAAACTGAACTAAACTAAACTAAACTGTCTAAACTAAATTGTCTGAACTAAACTAAACTGTCTAAACTAAACTAAACTAAACTAAACTAAATTAAACTAAACTAAACTGTCTAAACTAAACCGTCTATAGCCCTAAACTAAACTAAACTAAACTAAACTAAACTAAACTGAACTAAATTAAACTAAACTGAACTAAACTAAACTAAACTGTCTAAACTAAATTGTCTGAACTAAACTAAACTGTCTAAACTAAACTAAACTAAACTAAACTAAACTAAACTAAACTAAACTAAACTAAACTAAACTAAACTGTCTGAACTAAACTAAACTGTCTAAACTAAACTGTCTAAACTAAACTGTCTAAACTAAACTAAACTAAACTAAACTGTCTAAACTAAATTGTCTGAACTAAACTAAACTGTCTAAACTAAACTAAACTAAACTGTCTAACCATAAACTATACTAAACTAAACTGTCTAAACTAAACTAAACTGTCTAAACAAAACTAAACAAAACTAAACTAAACTGAACTGTCTAAACTAAACTAAACTAAACTAAACTAAACTAAACTAAACTAAACTAAACTATACTGTCAAAACTAAACTGAACTGTCTAAACTAAATTGTCTGAACTAAACTAAACTGTCTAAACTAACTAAACTAAACTAATCTGTCTAAACTAAACTAAACTGTCTAAACTAAACTAAACTAAACTAAACTAAACTAAACTAAACTGTCTAAACTAAACTAAACTGTCTAAACTAAACTAAACTAAACTAAACTAAATTAAACTAAACTAAACTGTCTAAACTAAATTGTCTAAACTAAACTGAACTTGTCTAAACTAAATTGTCTGAACTAAACTAAACTGTCTAAACTAACTAAACTAAACTAATCTGTCTAAACTAAACTAAACTGTCTAAACTAAACTAAACTAAACAAAACAAAACAAAATAAACTAAACTAAACTAAACTGTCGAAACTAAACTAAACTGTCTAAACTAAACTAAACTAAACTAAACTAAACTAAACTAAACTAAACTGTCTAAACTAAATTGTCTAAACTAAACTGAACTGTCTAAACTAAACTGAACTGTCTGAACTAAACTGTCTAAACTAAACTAAACTGTCTAACCATAAACTATACTAAACTAAACTGTCTAAACTAAACTAAACTATCTAAACAAAACTAAACTAAACTAAACTAAACTGAACTGTCTAAACTGAACTGTCTAAACTAAACTAAACTAAACTAAACTAAACTAAACTGTCAAAACTAAACTGAACAGTCTAAACTAAATTGTCTGAACTGTCTAAACTAACTAAACTAAACTAATCTGTCTAAACTAAACTAAACTAAACTAAACTGTCTAAACTAAACTAAACTAAACTAAACTAAACTAAACTAAACTAAACTAAACTAAACTAAACTAAACTAAACTAAACTGAACTAAACTAAACTAATCTGTCTAAACTGAGCTAAACTGTCTAAACTAAACTAAACTAAACTAAACTAGACTAAACTAAACTACACTAAACTAAACTACACTAAACTAAACTACACTAAACTAAACTAAACTAAACTAAACTAAACTAAATTGTCTAAACTAAACTGAACTGTCTAAACTAAACTGAACTGTCTGAACTAAACTGTCTAAACTAAACTAAACTAAACTAAACTAAACTAAACTAAACTAAACTAAACTAAACTAAACTAAACTAAACTGTCAAAACTAAACTAAACTGTCTAAACTAAATTGTCGGAACTAAACTAAACTGTCTAAACTAAACTAAACTGTCTAAACTAAACTAAACTAAACTAAACTAAACTAAACTAAACTAAACGAAACGAAACGAAACTAAACTGTCTAAACTGAACTAAACTGTCTAAACTAAACTGTCTAAACAAAACTATACAAAACTAAACTAAACTGTCTAACCCTAAACTAAACTTAACTAAACTGTCTAAACTAAACCAAACTATCTAAACAAAACTGAACAAAACTAAATTGTCTAACCCTAAATTAAACTGTCTAACCCTAAACTAAACCAAACTAAACTGTCTAAACTAAACTTCTAAACTAATCTAAACTGTCTAAATTACAAAAACTGCCTAGACTAAACAAAACTATCTAAACTAAACTGTCTATAGCCCTAAACTAAACTAAACTAAACTAAATTAAACTAAACTAAACTGTCTAAACTAAACTAAACTAAACTAAACTAAACAAAACTGTCTAGAGTAAACAAAACTGTCAAAACTAAACTGTCTATAGCCCTAAACTAAACTAAACTAAACTAAATCAAACTGTCCTAAACTGAACTGTCTAAACTAAACTGAACTGTCTGAACTAAACTGTCTAAACTAAACTAAACTAAACTAAACTGTCTAACCATAAACTATACCAAACTAAACTGTCTAAACTAAACTAAACTAAACAAAACTAAACAAAACAAAACTAAACTGAACTGTCTAAACTGAACTGTGTAAACTAAACTAAACTAAACTAAACTAAACTGTCAAAACTAAACTGAACTGTCTAAACTAAATTGTCTGAACTAAACTAAACTAAACTGTCTAAACTAACTAAACTAAACTAATCTGTCTAAACTAAACTAAACTAAACTGTCTAAACTAAACTAAACTAAACTAAACTAAACTAAACTAAACTAAACTACACTACACTACACTACACTACACTAAACTAAACTGAACTAAACTGAACTAAACTAAACTAATCTGTCTAAACTGAGCTAAACTGTCTAAACTAAACTAAACTAAACTAAATAAAAACAAAACAAAACTAAACTAGACTAAACTAAACTAAACTACACTAAACTAAACTACACTAAACTAAACTAAACTAAACTAAACTAAACTAAACTAAACTAAACTGTCTGAACTAAACTGTCTAAAGTAAACTAAACTAAACTAAACTAAACTAAACTAAACTAAACTAAACTAAACTGTCTAAACTAAATTGTCGGAACTAAACTAAACTGTCTAAACTAAACTAAACTGTCTAAACTAAACTAAACTAAACTAAACAAAACTAAACTAAACTAAACTGTCTAAACTGAACTAAACTGTCTAAACTAAACTGTCTAAACAAAACTATACAAAACTAAACTAAACTGTCTAACCCTAAACTAAACTAAACTAAACTATCTAAACTAAACTAAACTGTCTAAACTAAACCAAACTATCTAAACAAAACTGAACAAAACTAAACTGTCTAACCCTAAATTAAACTGTCTAACCCTAAACTAAACCAAACTAAACTGTCTAAACTAAACTTCTAAACTAATCTAAACTGTCTAAATTACAAAAACTGCCTAGACTAAACAAAACTATCTAAACTAAACTGTCTATAGCCCTAAACTAAACTAAACTAAACTAAACTAAACTGTCTAAACTAAACTGAACTGTCTAAACTAAACTGAACTGTCTGAACTAAACTAAACTACACTAAACTAAACTACACTAAACTAAACTACACTACACTACACTACACTAAACTAAACTGAACTAAACTGAACTAAACTAAACTAATCTGTCTAAACTGAGCTAAACTGTCTAAACTAAACTAAACTAAACTAAATAAAAACAAAACAAAACTAAACTAGACTAAACTAAACTAAACTAAACTAAACTACACTAAACTAAACTAAACTAAACTAAACTAAACTAAACTAAACTAAACTGTCTGAACTAAACTGTCTAAAGTAAACTAAACTAAACTAAACTAAACTAAACTAAACTAAACTAAACTGTCTAAACTAAATTGTCGGAACTAAACTAAACTGTCTAAACTAAACTAAACTGTCTAAACTAAACTAAACTAAACTAAACAAAACTAAACTAAACTAAACTGTCTAAACTGAACTAAACTGTCTAAACTAAACTGTCTAAACAAAACTATACAAAACTAAACTAAACTGTCTAACCCTAAACTAAACTAAACTAAACTATCTAAACTAAACTAAACTGTCTAAACTAAACCAAACTATCTAAACAAAACTGAACAAAACTAAACTGTCTAACCCTAAATTAAACTGTCTAACCCTAAACTAAACCAAACTAAACTGTCTAAACTAATCTAAACTGTCTAAATTACAAAAACTGCCTAGACTAAACAAAACTATCTAAACTAAACTGTCTATAGCCCTAAACTAAACTAAACTAAACTAAACTGTCTAAACTAAACTAAACTAAACTAAACTAAACTAAACAAAACTGTCTAGAGTAAACAAAACTGTCAAAACTAAACTGTCTATAGCCCTAAACTAAACTAAACTAAACCAAACCAAATCAAACTGTCTACACTAAACTGTCACTAAATTATCACTAAATTGTCTACATGCACTAAACTAAACTAAACTGTCTAAACTACACTAAACCAAACCAAACCGTCTACAATATAAACTAAACTAAACTACACTAAACTGGGGTTGGCTAAATTGCAAGTTGGCGATCTTTAGCATGAGATACATGCGTTCGTTCGGGGCGGCTATTTAACGAGTACGCGAGTTGCGCCGTCGCGTGCGGGGTCGTATCCTTCCCTAAACTAAACTAAACTAAACTATAAACTAAACTAAACTAAACTTAACTAAACTAAACTAAATTAAACTAAATTTTCTAAAGTAAACTAAACAAATCGTTCTAAACTATACTGTCTAAATTAAACTAAACTGATTAAAATAAAAAAGGCCTTTTTTTTGCATTTTTCGTATATATTCCAACACTCGAAATTTTCCTTCACCATAGATCCTTAGAACATGCAGTTTAATCGAGTGAAATGCCAATTATTACATGTAATAAACTAAACTAAACTAAACTAAACTAAACTAAACTAAACTAAACTAAACTAAACTAAACTAAACTAAACTAAACTGTCTAAACTAAACTAAACTATCTACCATTAGTAATTTTTTAAGCTTCAGCAAAACTTTTAAAGACCGGTGTCAATTTCATCCGTGGAAAAAACAAACCGCTTAACTCGTGTCGTTTCTTATACCCCCTGCAAAATCATCGTTGTCCTCTGCACCGCGACAAGATGGCTAGTCTCGTTCACGGTGACCCAAAATAGATTAATTTTAAAGTGCAACGATATTACTGATATAGATTCTACATGAAGTGAATAGATAAATGCAAAAAAAATTTATGATTTGAGCTTGATGTCGATGTTCTACAGAGTACAGGTTTGTTTGAACGAAATGTTAATTAGTGGACGTGAAATTAGGCTTTCTTTTCTGCTTTCCGCGTGTGATAAACTGGTTGAGGATTTGAGTGAAAAAGTTGCGAAAATCTCTAGTATAGCTTTCAAGTATACCATCAGTGTTTGAATTAGGTCAAATTTTTCTAGCTGCATAATATTATATCCGAAATGATGACTGGTTTCACGTCACAGTCAAGTACTTCGAATAAACAAATCTTTATAGCACAACGCAAGGCTCATATCATAAAATGTAGAATCTATACTATAATACTATATAAGGAATATCATATTTAGCGTTATAGGCATGCCTCTCTCTAAATTTTAAAATCATAGTATAGGGGAACGCTTATTTATAAAACGCTCTAGAGAGAGCGCTTAAAGGGACACTCCGGCCCAAATACAAATGCAGTTCATATGAAAGATCTTACTGACTTTAGTTTATTTCCAAAGTTTCAGCATTCCTATCAATTTAGTTGAGAAGATATTGCTAGTTGAAGTTGAAAATTTGTGGATTTTGACGCCATATTGGTTTTGAAAATATGACGTCATTGAGTGATTCTTTATCGTCAGTGGAGTTGTTTTGATGGCGATCACATAGTGATAGTTATTGTGAATGGTCTTTGGACGAAAATTAGTCGAAATAAACTATTTAGTTCATCATGCAGGAAAGTAGAGGAGCTTCTTAGGCATAATACGAGATCACGTCACTCAGGACGTCATATTTGAGAAACAAAATGGCGTCGAAATTGGACAAACTCTCCAACTTCAACTAGCCACATCTTCTTAACTAAATTGATAGGAATGCTGAAACTTTGGAAATACTCTAAAGTCAGTAAGATCTTTCATATGAACTACATTTGTATTTGGGCCGGAGTGTCCCTTTAAACGAGTGAATACGGTTATTTATCACCCAATCATTTTAAAACATTTTTACCAGGGAAGAAAACAGGAAGGGACAACCAGGTTTTAATAATACATGAAGAAAAAGACAAACGAAATGCTTGTTAACTCTTTCCTGTCCGGCCCAGTCAAAATGGTTCAAAGAAGACCCATGAAGTGCAAGATTAAAAATTGAAATTCGACAAGCGCCAGGCACATGAGATCTACTCACACGCCAAGTTTGATTAGCCTGTGTACAGCCTAAATATACACCTGTAATACAGGTGTATATTCAGGCTGTACACAGGCTAAGTTTGATTTGATTTCATAAACATCTCTGACATCTCTGTGATTGGTGGCATTTTGAATTTTCATGATGCTACGCGGGCGTGCAAGATGGACTTTTCTAGAAAAATGAAAGTTGTTCAACCTGATTTATGAAAATTAATGCTAATTTATATGCGATGAAGAAACGCTTTCTGTTCTCCATAAATTTCTGGCTGATTTTTACGGCTTAGACAACGTTAATCTTCAAAATATTACGCCAATGAAAATATAAAATGTTTCGTATTCTAAGTACTTCAATATATAACCTTTTAGCATATGTTTTATGGATCTAAACTACACCCGACTATCAGTATCGCCTGCTGCTTTAAACCCGATAAAACATTACGGCTCGTGTTTTAACTACTGTAAAGTTTTCAAAAACAGTGCAGTTTGTAGTTTCACCAAACAGAAACGTGAAATGTTATAAGGAATAAATACAAAATAAATACTTGACCTGTGCAGTTATGGGTCAAGAATTTATTTTCAATTTAGTCCTGATAAACCATGATGCATTGTTTTGTAGAAAACGACTATAACAAAACCTACTCAGTCCAAATAACCTACTCTCGCCTCTAGACAACGTTAGATAATAAATCGAGATATTTTATTCAACGTATATATGTATTGTTTTTGATGACGCGATTGATGCGAGCAAGAGATGGACTGGCACGATTGATTCAAATTGTCGTGCATTAAATTAGGACTTGCCTGCCAGTGCATTTAGTCACGCGGGCATGACTTCCCAATGTTGAGAGAGTAGTGATCAAGAGTGACGAGAGTGGGGCATGAAGGTCTTCATGGCTATAAGTGAAATGCTAATATCTTGTTATCCGTCTAAGGAGGACACATCGTCAGAAACGTCGGCCATTAATATACTTAAGTACTCTTAAGTATTTTTCGACACAGTGAAGTTCTTTTATTGCTGATCCTTTTCATAATATATCCAGCATAAATTGCTATCCTACGTATGTAAAAAGTTTAAAAGGTTTAATATTTCATATCGGATGCTATTTCAAATATAAATATTGTCATGTTGAAAACATATGCAGGATAAAGATAATTAAGCATGAAGGATGACATTAAGTTTTTATTAACAGACTATATAATGCGAGCTGTAACAAGATTACAATTAAGCTATCTCAAGAATCAGACCACCCACTTAGCCCAGCTTTTTCATACCATTAATTATCCACTCAATAAACCCTCTCAACCAGTTTGAAAACATACCATATAAAGCAGACTCTTGGTTATATTATTTTCGTGCTAGGCAATTGGTATGTTGCCAGTTGGCATATCAATTCTGCGATGCTATCAATTCTGCGATACGCCGATAGCGTGCTGGCCATCTGGTATATTAGATTATTTCCTGGCTAGGCTTGGTATACTATTTTCGGGTCAGATTTGCTATTTCGGTAAACTATTTCCTGGTATTATCAAGGGCTGCATGTTTGCCATTTCCTGGCTTGGCTTTTGTGCATTATTTCCTAAATTCCTAGTCGATTGCCAAGACTGCGGGCTAGGTATATTATTTATACTAAGAGTTATTATATTGCAAGTGAAGTGATGCGTCTTCGCCGAAAGTATTCACTTAAGTATTCACAAACGCTGAATCAGAGTAAGCAGAAAATTCCACCGACTCATGGAAGTCAGCCTTACTACACCCTTTAGTACTTTGTAATAGTGTGACGACGTTTATGGCAGACATACAGAGATGTTTCCAAAACTGTTTGTTTAATTCTTTAAAATACTGGTTGTTCTCAGTACCCCCTATAGCCTGCGTAGCAGACGGTTGTTTGGGGGGAGGGGTTATATTCGGGACGCGGATACAGCGAGGCGGAAAACCCGCGATGAGGGGCGTTTCCGCCTCGCTGTATCACAGGCTGCACCCCTTTAAAGTTATACGACTAATGCCATTTATGAATACATAAAAACTGTGAAAGAATAAGCGACAGAAGATTTTAATAACAATTTTAGTAACAAAAATGATGGTAAAATTGAAACGTGCTAACTATTGCTCTGAAAATTTCAGAACATAAAGTATTATTGTATAAGGAAGTGCTGCCTTAAAGTGCCTATAACGTCAATGGGGGATTTAACATGTTTGTAATCTATGGATTCTCCTGAGATAAATTGTAATATATCTTGTCAGATGAAAATTTCATCTTCATAGACTTTTTTGCTGTTAAAGTTGACGGAAGTGATGTCATAGCGGGCATCTGTCTACATGAAAACCTCTTTACAGATGCCCGCTATGACATCACTTCCGCCAACTTTAACAGCAAAAAAGTCTATGAAGATGAAATTTTCAGCTGACAAGATATATTACAATTTATCTCAGGAGAATCCATAGATTACAAATATGTTAAATCCCCACAGACGTTATATGCACTTTAAAGGCAATCAGGACGAGAATTCATTGTAATCAATATTTGTACAAGTGTTTAGAGAAATGAAATAAATATGAGTTTGCAAAATTGGCGGAGGATGTTCGAATTCCTTCGCATCAATTACCTGAAATGCGTCGGGATGAACGTATTTTAATAGAATGTCCGTCAAAATTGTCGAACATCACACTAACGTTTCACTGAACGTTTATTTCATTATTGGCGCTGATACGCTGGTTGAATTTTAACCAATAAAAATTAATTTTGTGACTCAACGGGCTCCACCACAATCGTTAGATCAATATTTTGTGCCTCAACGTGTCGCTCCGTCACCCTAGTAGATGATTTTGCCGGACGACAATAAATAATGCCTCACGGCTAACCCGAAATGTGTCCATTCTCAAGAACATTTCAGGTACATACCGCGGTCTCCTTGTAATTAGCCCAGTTTTAAAGTCAAACATGCAGTTAACGCTTTTAACTGGTCGAAATCAATCCGAGGCTCCGAGCAATCAAATTCGACGTTAGCGAAACCTCTAAAACGAACTTTCGATTATATTTTTCAATAACAAATAATTTGAAATCCCAATGAGGACAATTAGAACAGCGAACAAAGACATGGAACTATTAGAACAGCCTCAGCGGCGGGCTACGAAGTTTCTTCTAAATGATTACACCACTGAATATAAGATCCGATTAGCGAAGCTGAACTTACTTCCTGTGAACTATTGGCATGAGTACAAAGATCTTGTTTATCTGCACAAATATATAAATGAACCTCTGATCAGTGATGCACGTCGCTATGCCGGCCGAGAACTACAACTACACCTGTGACACGATTATCAACAAGTAACATACTATTACATGCAATCTGATTTTGCACGTACTTCGACGTTCAAATCTAGCTACTTTAATCGTACAGTTGATCTTTGGAACTCTTTACCGGGCAATATAACATCTATAACCTCGTTAAACTCTTTCAGAATAGCACTTCGTAAACATTTAGTTGAATGTTTTATAGCGAGATTTAAAATCCATGACATTTACACTTGGCGTACTATGTGCACGAAGTGTCACAAACAATCTAACCTTCCTCTAAAATCAGCATGTCATTGCTGTTTCTAGTTGGGTTTTTTTTTTCTATTTTTCTTTTTGTCCTTGTTTTTTTATTTTTTTTTTTTTTATATATAAATGTAATGTGTGCTTTCAGGAAGGCTTGCCTTGTTTGGTGCGTATTTTATTATTAATTTTTTAAATGTTACCGCAGTTAAATTTCAATAAATAGTAAATAGAGGAGGACTAAAAAACCTAAAGCGGTGACAGTGTTAGATAGAAAGTTTTGAATCAAGCAACAAACCGATGAATGTAGAAATTAAGTATAAGTACGTCATTTTTTCTAGTTCATACCAAGAAATTCATTTTGAAAACTATTCCCATTCCCCTCGCAGCGCGCGGTTTTAACTTTTTACCGGTTGCAAACCATGGTAGGCAACTAAATTTACTGTTTGAAGCAAACACTCGAACAAATATCCACACCACTTGAAAACTACAAAGAAAACCAACAAAAAAACTGGTTTTCTTTGTAGTTTTCAAGTAGTGTTGATATTTGTTCAAGTGTTTGCTTCAAACAGTAAATTTTTTAGTTGCCTACCTTAGGTAAATACTAATAATTGATAAGCAACCGGTTTGCAACCGGTAAAAAGTTAAAACCGCGCGCTGCGAGGGGAATGCGAATAGTTTTCAATATGAAATTCATTGTATTTCTTGGGCTACCTATGTTCATACAAGGTTCAAAGTTTCTGAAAACCCATCACAGACAATAATTCCAGATCCTAACGGTGACGTCATAACAACAATTCACGAAGTTCGTCGGAAAATGCTCGGTCTATCTTCGCGTTGCACGAAATATAATATTCCCCGCGAATTATAATTCAAAATGAATACGGTGCTTGAACTTGTAAACAAAAGACTAAAATATGTGGAAAAGGGGGCAATTGTTTTGTCGGTTTTATCGATGTATGTCCCTCCCTACAGTGTGGCTACTCTTTGAACTTGACAACTGTATAATAAACAGGTTTCTCTACCCATGACCCAGTTATGATTGCATCAAAATAATGAATAATACGTCAACGAGTGTGACATATGTATACAGTATACTATTTTCTATTTCCGTCTGAGTGACTGGAGTATAGGCTCTGTAGCAACGCTGAGCCACTAAAAACATTAAAACAAAAAATAAACAATCCAAGTAATCAAAAAGAGAAAAAGTCCAAGAAATCAAAATATCGCCACTAGCACTCCTGAGAATATTGGATGTAGTTCAATTAATGGTGCCAACCACACGGCGCCATCTTCTTGATTTATCTATATTCACGAACATTTTCCGACTATTTGTCGATATGACGTCACTACAACAACTGAGTGCAGAATAGCCAGGATTCAGGGGGTGGCAAAGACCGTTGGGGACGGCAAAGACCGCTGGGGATGGCAAAGACCGTTGGGGATGGCAAAGACCGTTCAGGAAAGGGAAGACAAGAGGCGGCTATTTTCTTCGATTATTAGTACCTTTACTCTAAAGCAACTTTATAGGCTAGAACAATGTTATGGCCATCAGAAATTTGTGATTTCTCTTAATGATAAAATCCAAATTTGTTTTTTAACCATAACCGTTCTCCTTTGCTTACTGTAAGGGACCCAATATAATCACAGGCAGTATAATATTAATTATAATAAAATAAGCCAATCTTTCTTCTAGTTGCTACTTAATGTCTGGCGAGATTTTAGCTTGTTCTGAGGTATATTTTCGGACATTTAAAAACCTGCCCCCTATCGACATAAATGAGAAAGCTGCAGGAGACTCGATGGTCATTCAAAGACACCGTCCATCAGAAAATCCACTTTTGCTAGACTGTCGCTGCTCATATCGCCAACGGACGATCGTCAAGCTCATCACATACATTAAAAGAGCGATAAATTCTACATAATATTCTACTCCTCTAAATGTCATTGCTTGAATCTTACAGTAGTTATCCTTCATTGTAAACGTCTAAACTCTCTTAAGTTGTGTCAGCAGCACTTAATAGTACTGTAGCAATATGATGGCAAAGGTATAAATCACGCTATTTATGAATATCACTAAAGCCAAAATATATCGCTATTTTGATGAATATTGTGAAAATTTGAAATGCTTCCCGGAGGAAGGATGAACACTTTTTGCAACTCTGCAGTCTGGCAAAACTAGATTTTGTGATGGACGTTGTCGGCAGGAAGCATATTAATGTCCGAAAAAATACCTCAGAACAAATTAAAACCTTGCCAGATATCAAGGTAATTAAAGTACAAATAGCAAATAGAAGAAAGATTGGTTTATTTTATTACATTAAACATTATTTCTCTTATAAAGCAAATACAAATGTGTTGTTTGGGATGCCGACCATGGCATGCGTATACATATTAATTTTAATACTATTTCATGGACCTAGCTTCTTGGTCCACCTAATATGCGTCAGATTTTGGACTAGTCCACCTAATGTGCTTAAAAATTCGAGAATGTTATAAGTTTCATTGAAAATCAGTTGGGAATATTTTCTTTGAGAATCCTGCCGTTTCCGCAGCAACAGAAAAGGAAATGGAATATATATGGTTCTATGGTTTTTCTGAATATTGAATCACTGAAATATTTGATTAAGCAGTGAAGGTTCAGGCAGAGACGGTGAAATATTGCACGCAACACGAGTTGACACACATTGATGAGCTTGCCTTTTCTTTTGCTTGAACAGTTAACAAACCATGTTCCAGGTAGCGGACGCGCAATGAAATTGTTGCTAGTTGTAACACAGCATTTTCACTTGACAACATGGCCTCCATATTGGACTGGATTTCGACAGAAGTAAAGTCAAGTGTTTTTACCTAGCTTGAATGTTTAGATGGTGAAAGAAACGCTACTTCAAAAGTTCAAAAAACGTTTTGTCAATTTTCTCTTTTCTCCTCACTCGCGTCTGCCTCGTCCCCAGTCGCTCGCGTACAAATTACGAGAGCGGAAGGCGCGCGAGGAACGACGGGAAGGGGAGAGAGCGAGAAGCGACTGGGAAATCCTGCATCCAAAATGGTGTTCTATGTAATGGCCACTAATTTGAGTAATCTCTATATAGAGATCAGCGAATGGGATTTGCAGCTAGAGACAGGAATTGCACCAACGCAATATTGGTCTGACAATATAAAATACTTGTCGATGACGTTTAAATTAAAGATTTATAGGTAAAATACTATAGTTCGATGACAATTTTTAAATTATTCGCGTGAACATATACGCGCTACAATTGCCAAAATACCAGTACACTTTTGCTTTATATGAATATTAATATGCTTTGTAGAGGAAATATGTAGGATATAGTAAATTATTCCAGGTCAAACACTGACAAAATGTAGTTTAAATTGCATAACTATGGAGGCGTAACGTTGTCATAAAAGCTGTAAACAAGGGTGGGTGATTGATTGATTGATAATAATATTTATTCAGGAAAACCAACGTCACAAAAAGTGTTTTTCAGAAGGTTCCTGAGTATATGAATATAAGAGATAAGATATAGGATATATGTACATGTATTACAAAATTACGGATTACGAATATATGTGTAAATGATTAATATGACTATATTACAAATAAGGTTAAGTACATCATGTATAAGGATAAACTGTAATCTTAATATGGACATGGTAACTTAAAGAGTTCGTTTCTAAAGGTAGCTAATAGTTCGAGTGATTTAATATTGGGGTCCAAAGCATTATATTCTTTACAAGCATGATAAAAAAGTTTCTGTTTCCCCCAATTTGTCTTCGGTTTACTGATGACTGATGTATTATATTATATTATGTTGCTATATGTGCTATTACTACCGACGTACCTGAGTTTGAATGATTTCCACCTTTACAGTGTATATATCGATTATCAAATACAATATATGCCGTTATAACGGCACTCGAGAAGCTGGTAAAACACTCGGCGGTATATCGCCGTTTAATATAAACACTCGTGCGCTGTTATTTAATACTCGAATACGATAATCACACGCGGTTTTCACCTACAAAGAGCTATTTATATAGACCAATATGGCATCGGCGTATTTCCCGTCTCTAGCTGCACGTTTGTCAAGCGACTTCGCGTCTTCGCCATTTCCAAAGCCAATTTGCAATGTTTCGATCAAATTTGCATTGTTTCGACACACGATTTCGCAGGCTCTAAAATTTTCATTTATCGCCTTCCCATCAACCCTTGTTTTTATCACCTTCCCATCAACCATTGCTGGCACTCTATTGCTTGCCTGCGCCGCTCCGCCTGCCCACTCCCGATTAAGAGCCTGCGGAGGAGGCAGCACTCGCGTGTGTACATTGATATCCATCAACCACGCTCATTTAGACTGTTGTTGTCATGGTAACTACGACAGTGAAAGAGCAAGAAAAGAGCGAAAGAGCAAGAAAAATTGAAGATTCCCCAGAAGATTCCTGGCAAAACAAAGTGCAAAACAAGCCCAAATGAGTTCCTTTACAACACAAGTATTAAACCAAGAAGCAAGAAGGAAACGCAGCCGGTGTTTACCGGAGACATGCAGGATCTGCGAAAGTCGTTAACGAGGACAGTATGGGATAAAACAAGAGTAAAAGTCTGATAGAGAGGCAAACACCTTTAACATCCAGAATGTTTGACCAACAAAGTGGCAACAGTTAATGGTGAATTTTTATGTTGTTTGTTTGCCAATCTGGTAACTTCGAAATTTCGGGCTGCGAGCAGGCTACCAATTTGGATACTTTCTTCAATGCTACCAGTCTCGCTGGTACTGTAACTGGAAAATTCTTCATAAGTGCAGTCGAACTTCCAAGAAGGGGACACCCTCGGGTGTGTCAGTTTCAGTAATAATTAACAACATACTGCACTTGAAATGCATTCTTTAACTTGAACAACTAAATGATGCATGGTAAAATTGTACATGTAGTAATCACGGACGTTTAGCTTGTGTGTAGACTAACTTAGTAAATGACATTTAGTCTGTCACCCTTATAATTAGAGTTATAATATTTTTCACTTCTGTTGCGTGGTCGCGTATAAGAGATACTCATGATATATTAGTTATATATACCCATAATTTACCAACAAAAATCTTAATAATTTGACTTTCTAATTAACAAACAGGCTTTCTAATTAATAAACAGATTACGAAGGTAATCCAAGTGAACAAAACTACTCTTGTACAAAACAACAGCACTAATTTTAACCAAAGAATGCAATCCTATTATCCGCCATCTTGTTGTACTTTGCCTAAATAGGGACCTTAAGATCTACGACGGCAACCTAGGACGGCGACGTCGTTCAAACAAAAGAATCTTTATGACGGAAACAAAAATAATGAATAATTTTTATTCCCATGAGTAATCTCAACGCCGTCCTCGTTCTGTTTACAACGCCACTGAGAACATTTTCACATCTTTAGGACGACGGTAAATCGCGGAGAGATGAGAGCTGTTCCTTAAGACTGACTTAAACACAGACACTACAATCGTTTTAAAAATATTGAAGCATTTTGGAGATCATAAAACAAACTTTGAGTGTCAAACACGCTAGTCAATTGACCGTGGTTTCATCCAAATGCTAAAATTTATATTGCTTTCACTGCCGTCGCAGATCTTAAGTTCCCTATTAACTGGGAAGTTGGTGACGTTACAACCTGGGGAAACCTGATGAAGCTACTCTGTGGGTGATATCTAACGGAGGTAGAAACAACACGAAGGGAGACTTCGAATGTGTTGTTGTCCCCTTAATAGAGGTGTCGCTTTAAAGGTAATAGATAATAGTGTCACAAACTAGAGTATTTGCAAATGAGCATACTAGTGAATTAGCATTCTAAAATAACGTTACTTATTTTCGGTAAAAAAGTTCAATTGTGCAGGGTACTAGACCTTGAGGTTGTCTTGCTTATGCAGTGAAAAATTCAGTTCGCAATAAACTATCTTACTTGAAAGAACTATAGATATTATAATGATTGCCGTTTACAAATCTTCCATATCTCACTTTGTTCTCGAGATATTAACATTCCTCACTTTGATGTCACACTGCATGATGACACAGTAATCTCAGTAAGTCATTATACAGTGTGACGTCAAAGTGAGGACATTTACATATCAAACAAATCTTAATATAAAGTTGTAAAGGTTTTGCTGCGCAAGCTGTGTTAAGTTGTCAATACTCAGAAAAACTCTGAGCACCAGACACAAAGTCTTTGCACAGCAAAACCTTTACAACTTTACAAACATCAAGCTGCAACTACCTAACATAACTAAATCTTAATATCTCAAGAACAGAGTGAGATATGGAAGAGTTGTAAACACCAATCATTATAGTTCTTTCAAGTAAGAGTGTTTATTTCGAACTAAATTTTCACTGCATAAACACTTTAAATTACAGTGTTCCAAGTGAGCACGCAATTTCAAAAGGTAATATTGTTTGTGACGTCAGATTCTCAATGCTACGCCTGAATTTCAGTCGAGGTTACTTGTTTTCTTCGAGAAGTAGATGAAATGTTAAGCCTTTCAGACGAAGAATTTGAATAAACGACCTTGATTTACTTGAAGAATTAGCCATGTGGAGTCTTCGCGTTGAGAATCTGACGTCACTTCGTTACGCTGGTCAGGAACATGAACGATTAATGGCGGACATAACTCCAGATTCGGAGTCAGAAAAATAATACTTGCCATCGTCGAATCGCAAAATGGTTTCGACCGAGTAATATTTAGCAGCTCTGCTTTATAAATACGTAAAAATATCGATAGATAAAAATTTGATCGTAGTAGCACTTTAAGTTACGACTGTCATCTTGATGTATGTGAATCACGTATGTGAATAAAGTTTTGTAACATTTACCAGCGAATCATCGTACAAACAATCACATACGCCAGGATGACAATCGTAAGCAAAATAGTGTCGCATAAATAGGCCATCAGGTGCTCTCCCTACTGTTCTGCGCCTTAGTTGTAAATGCTATTTAAATAAATCCTTTTTGAAAACGTCTTCTCGATGTTCCCATAGCAACGATATGATGACGATATAAGACCGCCCCAACTCTCATATCTCAAATATCTTTGGAGATAGCGAATATATTGTGTTGAAACGTTCCAGATGCATGCTACTAAGAATGCTTTTTAGTATAAATAATTAGGTGATTATAGAAATTGCGTGCGCTGATTGGTCGAGCTACCTCGGATTATTTCTCGATAATCATCTCCAGCGTTTTTTCAAGATGACCGCCAGCCGATTTGTCAAAGTAATAGGAGAAAAAAGTCAAGAAACTAGTATTTTTGAAGGAAATGCTGTTCCTAAGAGTGGGAAAATGTGTATTTATACTAAAACAATAATTCACCTCCGGCTCAGTTAGAGGTGTAACGAATAACGATACAGTCAGTCCACGATACGATTCGTATCTCGATACAGTGGCAATACAAAATAACAAGTGAAATACATACTGTAACTGTAGATTGAAATTAATATCTTTATTGTTATTGTAGTAATGTGGTTGTTAACGTCTTTAATTTTCATTGTCTAATTCAGTAATTCTAAATGAAACATGAAATTTATTTCTTATGAAAATTAAATTGATGTTTCAAAATCCGTTGAAAATTAAATTGATGTTTCATAAATCCGTTTTATGACACGGGCAGTACGTGGGCGGCACGTGGACAAGGGTAAATTTATTTTGAATTTTTGAGTTTGACGAATATTAAAAACATCATGCGTATCGTATATTCGTATCGCGATACAGTTCTGCGTTTACCGTATCGTATCGTGAGCCAAAGTATCGCGATATATCGTTACACCTCTAGGCTCAGTGAATATCGGTGAATAAAAACCTCGACTTCGTCTCCGTTTTTATTCACCGATATTCACCTCGCCTTCGGTGAATAATTGTTAAATACATTTTTCATTTTAGGGATTTCCTTTAGTTTAAATTAAGGAGTAGGTGACGTCATAAGTTCATTTGCATCTTTCGAAAACTTGAATATCTCTGAAACAACATAAGATATTGACGAAGTAAAAATGCTATTCTTCCTCATTTTTTGAGGACTAATAAATAAAATATTCAAACAAGATAAATAATGTTGCCCATTCTACGCATGTAAAGCAGGCCTCACATGCATATATTAACCGCGAATTCGTGTAATGTTGTGAAACATTGATTCTGCAATGTTTCCACGTTTTGCCACACATGATCATTAAAACATACATGGGGATTTCCCTTCAACTCAAATTGCGCTTCATGGGAAGAATATTTCTGACAAATTTCAGAAATATTTTCCCAGGAAAATATAATAAAATATGTACTTTTTTGTGTATACCAACCAGTGATCCCTGGATCGCGGGCAAAAAAGGGTCATCACCAACCTATACTATCAAGTTTTGTGAAGCCACCGGCCAGGGACAACCAAGATGGCGGCCAAAATTATCTATACTATAGGGAAATGTGTAAGAAGTTCAGGTCTTACATTTGTCGTTACTTGACGGGGAAAAATTATAAACAACCTTGTCGGCTAAACTCGTAAACAGCTTGTCAAATTATTTCAGCAGAATTTCACATGGTCAAAGAAGGGTTGATCTGCAAATTTTGCACTGCCTCCACCAACCTCGTTCCCAGGCCTTTCTTTGAGCCTGCGCTGTATTAACTGACATTTCTGGATTATTTTACGGCTTTCCTAACTCCCACGTAGCAATGGGGATTAATTTTTGGTAAATTGTATATGACAATGCATGGGTCCATATACCATGGGTTTTTATAGCATTTGATGAAAGTTATTGGCTATTATAAAACATTTTAACACATACCACCAAAATACTGGATATCTATTTTAGCATAATCTGATTGGTTGCTTTATCTCGGGATATCCTGTATTATATCTCGCAGGTGGATAGTACTTTTAGCGCAATCTGCTGATTAGCTCTTCAATCTCAGTATATCCAACACCATTCACGACCGAGCAAAGCGGCGGACAGTTTTGTCCAGCGAAGAACTTTTGTTGATAAACAACTGTTATACTAGCACGGAGGAAAAAGTCAACAAACTTGAGTAGACCAGTATCCACATGTATGCTTCTTTAGATCTTTATATATTAAGACATTCAAAAATTGTACAAACTGTTTTGTTGATAAATATCGAGCTGCACGTCGAGCGAGCTGAGCTTACATGAAAATAATCATGAGAATACCGAAAAATTAGGTATTTCTTTAATCAGGTATTGTATGGGAAGGGTGTTTTACTAGGGACTAAAACACACGGATAACAGCGAACAGTGAATCTAGTCGCTTCAAAGAAGGACGTCTATAAGAAAGACGTCTATAAAAATAAGCGGGCATCTATAGAAAGACGTCTATAAGAATAACAGGGCATCTATAAGAAAGACGTCTATAAGAAAGACATCTGTAAGTATAACAAGCCATCTATAAGAAAGACGTCTATAAGAAAGACATCTATAAGAATAACAGGGCATCTATAAGAATAACAGAACATCTATAAGAAAGACGTCTATAAGAATGACAGGGCATCTATAAGAAAGGCGTCTATATAAGAAAGACATCTATAAGAATAACAGGGCATCTATACAAAAAGACGTCTTTAAGAAAGACGTCTATAAGAATGACGTCTATAAGAAAGACGTCTATAAGAAAGACGTCTTTCGTCTATAAGAAAGACGTCTATAAGAATAACAGGGCATCTACAAGAATAACATGCAGGCATCTATAAGAAAGACGTCTATAAGAATAACAGGGCATCTTTAAGAAAGACGTCTATAAAAATAACAGGGCATCTACAGAAAGACGTCTATAAGAAAGACGTCTATAAGAAAGACGTCTATAAGAATAACAGGGCATCTATAAAAATAACATGCAGGCATCTATAAGAAAGACGTCTATAAGAACAACAGGGCATCTTTAAGAAAGACGTCTATAAAAATAATAGGGCATCTACAGAAAGACATCTATAAGAATAACAGGGCGTTCATAAGAATTTACCCTGCTCTAAATACCGAGTGCACACCTATAAGGATGGCGAGATACTCACCGTGCTAATCATAATTAGATCAATGGTTATTGCAGCAACGTTACTGGTACGAGAGACCCGTGGGAGTTGCTGATTCAAGTTATTTGCTGTTATTATTTAGTATTACTTCGAAGTTATGTCGACTTTCGTGGATTCCGTGGTTGGCCTATAGACTCGGCACGGAATTTGAATTCTTGATTTACCTTTTACAAATTTCGGTATAATATAAGATCTGCATTATAGGTTTATTCTTTATTTAGTTACATCATTACATTTTGCAGCTCTTTCGGAAACATTTTGGGCCCTGGAATTGGGAATATATATTCAAAATAAAACTCGTGTTAAAAAAATTTGTCCGCCATATTGTGGCTCCAGGTACCGGGTTGGAGCTTCCATTTTTATGTATGGAAGCACTCCGTGTTTAAAAACAAAAAAGACGCCCGGGGCTACTGGGCTAGTGGCTTATTGAAAGACATTGTAGGCAAATTCAGCGATTGGCTTTGATTATACATGGAGGTTGGCTCAGTATCCTAGCTGGCTTACGCGCATCCGCAGTTTTAGGTTACTTCTAGGATTTGATCGAGTACACATTTTCAGCGTACGGTTCTCAAGATCGCAGACCAACCCGTTTCGAAAGCGATCGGCGTGTGTGATTGTAAGCATTGTGAGCGTATGTAAGATCAAGATACTTGCCAGTCACATCATTATATATTTTCAGTGAAGAACACTCGAGGAAAGGTGAGCAGATGCAGTATTAAAATGACAATGGCGCATGAAGATATGCAGTAGTCTCAGTTTCGCAAGGCCTATCGGGATGACGTAATAAAAAGGAAAAAATAGAGCCCATTTTAAGACGGTATCCCGAGTAATAATCAAGTTCCGAAAACAGACTCGGTTGAATACTCTAAGTTCGCCACTAACTAAGAATGACAATCACTTTAAAACATACTTTAAAACCACAATTAAAATTTGGAGCACAATGTGATAAAATTTCGTGGGCATGAAAAGATATTTTGCAAGTATAAAACGCGATTGAAAAGACACCTTTGGGCTTGGTCGTGGCTAGATGCAATACTCGCAGTTGAGGTCACCGTGAGGTACTAGGTATGAGTCGTCTTCTGGACGATCCTTTTATTAGTATTAATGTTAGTATTAGAAAACCATTACGGGGGGGGGTTAGAAAACCCATTAGGCGGGGGGGTTAGGATATAAGTTGTTTTGGGGTTAGCAGTTCCATGATGTATTTCATAATACAGGCATGTCCGATCGTATGATAGCAGTACAATCTCTCAATTCGTCCAACGGATACTAAAAAAGATCGTCCAGAAGACGACTCAAACCTAGTACCTCACGGTCACCTCAACTGCAAGTATTCCATCTCGCCTAAGGAAAAATGCATTTCATTAAATATGTTATGGAACGGTTTATTTTAAGATTTATGAACTACTCATTACTTAGCATGACCATTACAATACATTTTAGCAAAACATCATCAGTTTATTTAGCCGATTTTTGTTAAAACTATATATCCTATTAATTTTATATTTATGTTGAAGTTAACTGAACCGCATCTTGTGGTGATGCTGACTGTTGGCCTAAATAAATAAATAAATAAATAAACGAATAAATCAATCATCATAATCAGACCATAATCATCAGCACAATCATTACCATCATTATTATCATCATCATTACCATCATCATTATTATCATCATTATCATCATCATTATCATCATCATTATCATCATTATCATCATCATTATCATCATTATCATCATCATTATCGTCATTATCATGATTATCATCATGATTATCATCATCATTATCGTCATCATTACCGTCATTATTACCATCATCATTAGCATCATCTTTACCATCATCTTTACCATCATCATTATTATCGTCATTATCATGATCATTACCATCATTAACATCATTTACCATCATCATCATCATCATCATTACCGTTATTATTACCGTCATTATTACCATGCATCATTATCGTTGATTACTATAAATATTTTTGATCAATTTGGGAGATTCGTTATTCATATTACTATGCATTTTATTTTTATGTTTAAGTACATGCAACTTTAATTTTATTAATTGAAGCTATTTTATTAAAGGTTGTAGATTTTATTAAAGTTATTACGGCACAAAGACAGTCACCAGAGATGATGCGTGTTTCGTACTACATGTAGTTGTATATTGTAACCGCGCCATATCTCGAACATATATGCGAATATCGAGAACTGCTGATAGTTAGACAACTAGAAAACAAGATGAATTATTTACCGTCTTCATCAGATCCTTCACTCTCTTCTTCCACAGCTTCTTCTTCAACCTAGGACAGTTTCAAAATATGTAACCTTGTTGTATAATTTACCCTCTTTGCCAAATGGCACAAAACCATACCTTACAGGAACTGAGTTTATTATTGATTTCACTAATCTTGCTACTCGAGCTTTGATAAAACGTCTCAGCCCCTACCGGCAATGAAACCCGTGACGTATGCTACGCATTGCTATATTTTTAAGGATGAGCCGATAATCGGAAATAAATACTATACGGGGTTTTATACTTATGAATTTCATTTTCTTTTTAAGAAAAACGCTTGTTGAAAAAAGTTGTAGTGATTCCACAAATAAACTGTTGAATATAATTAATTTGATAAGGTGCATCATGTTTAACACGTCATATTTCTTGTTTGGTGTAAACATCTTTTGTTTCCGACTTTCGTAAATCGTATTTCATTTTTCATATTTCTACATTGAATTGTTTTTAAACGTTGCACACTTCAAGATGAAGCTTATGCTTTAATTTAAATTTGGTGATATTGGCAAAACCATCTGAACAACCCTACATTTATTTTTGACTAAAATGTTTCTCGAAGCGATTCCCACAAGACTGTGAAGTTTGAAGAAATTTCACCGAAGGAAACGCGAGAAATGGCAGGGGAAAGATGAAAAAAAATTTAAAACTCGTTAGACTCGTTGTTGCCATAGCAACGATCGTGAAAAGGTAAATAACAACACAAAAGTAATTAATAATAATAAAAAATGTTTACTATTTATATAGCGCAAATTAGCATGTGTATATGATCAAATGCGCTTTACAACATCGACAATTTATTCTATTACATTCAGTACCCAGTACCCCAGTCAATCAACCTTAGCTATTTATGTTTACAGTTTTTATCATCATTAGTTTTCCTAACTATTTATCCTAATCTGCGAGAATGTCACTTCTCATAATGGAGAATTTCATGAACATAAGTCATAAGGGGAAAAAACTAGGCTTCCTTAAAGTGCCACTACGATGAAAATTCACCCCTGTCTTTTAGATTTTCTTTAGCATAGAATAGTGTTTCAGGGTCGAAAGTGATCATCGATGTAAAAAAAACTACAAAATGGTATTTTGAAGGAAGTATTTTGAGCTCTGAAATCACTATTATTTAGGCCACCATTACTAAAAACGTGTTCCAAGTGAGCCCGCAATTTCAAAAGATAATATTGTTTGTGACGTCAGATTCTCAATGCTACGCCTGAATTTCGGTCGAGGTTATTTGTTTTCTTGTTTTTTTCGAGAGAAGTAGATTAAATGTCCAGCCTTTCAGACGAAGAATTTGAAAAAACGACCTTGATTTACTTGAAGAATTAGCCACGTGAGTCTTCGCGTTGAGAATCTGACGTCACTTCGTTACGCTGGTCAAGAACATGAACGATTAATGGCGGACATAACAACTCCAGATTCGGAGTCAGAAAAATAATACTTGCCATCGTCGAATCGCAAAACGGTTTCGACCAAGTAATATTTAGCAGCTCTGCTTTATAAATACGTAAAAATATCGATAGGTAAACATTTGATCGTAGTACCACTTTAAGCACTTTAATCCTGCAATATAGTTATGCATTATGTAGAAAACCATATAGGGAGGCACCTTAAAGCTCAATAAATAAATAAAAATAATAAAAAAGTATGTCTGCAGTGTGGAACAATGGACAGTCACATGAAGGACGGAGAAAAAGCGGGAAGTAGTAAGAGTGAGAGTAGAATATACAGGAGATACAATAAATACTATATGTCAAATAAATTTTTGTAGCTTGGAAATGCAAAAATGAACAAATGAGAGACTTCATTAGAGAAAAACTCAGTTTACTTATACCTAAGGAATATGTAATTTGTAAGAACAACCTCTCAGATCACAATGAGTCATAAAATGTGTTGTGCTGCGTAGGCAGTGTAGAAATACAAATAAAATATATAAAAAGGTTGGTGTACTGCCGAAATAGCGTGTAAGTAGTCTAACGTTTCGAGCGAAGGCCCTTCGAAGGCCCTTCGTTTGTTATTTAGAAGTGCATATATTTATAACGTTCAGACATTTTCAGTTTTTCATAGATAGATTAGCAAGTGAAATCAATATCAGGAAACCAAGCTGTACTTTCTCATAACATATCAGAGTCTATATGTATCTCCAGTGGCACTTCGAATCCACTTGGAGTTGTGTGGGTGTCCAGCGTAATTTGCGCGAACCTGTAGGCTAAAATTTGTCATTTATACTCCCAAGATATAAGATCCAAATTATATTAGGTGCTACTTTTCCCTTTAAACAAGTACACTGTACTTATATTTAAGAACATAAATGGCGTAATTTTTCGACGACCCCGTAAATTAGTTCTGACTAAATATGACGATGAAATATATGTCAGTAAATATAATTTTTCATTATAATCTTCCACTCCACTTTTGGAAGGGGCCCCATTGGGTCGAGGGCCGAGGGCCCTTAGTTTTTGACATAACCCTACCTATAATGAGCGTTACGCCACTGATATAAGAACTTTTTAGGTTAACTTTAAAAATACTGGTTCTTATACGCGGTTTTTACTGTATAGTAAGCCGTGGGGCCTTTCTAAGCGTAAAACTAGATCAGTGAATTATCAACACCACCACATGCAAGATCATTTATTCACCTCTACTTCTTTGTCAGTTTGTTTTGGTTCATTCACAACCAACTCTTCTCCAGCTTCAAGTTTTTCGCGAACATGAAGAAACAACGACTAAAAACAAATAAGAATCAGGATGATTAATAATGAAGAATATCCTTGAATATTTATACAAATAATTAACTTGCTATCAGAGAACTTATTGATCATTGCTTTATTCTAACGCAATATGTATATACCTGTACTATAATATACAAAGGGTCAAATTACAAATACAAAACTACGTGATCAGTCATGTCTAATTAAATATCGGCTAAAACAAAGCAACTTATATAACGATACTTTATTATATGGTCGGGCTTGGCGGGGAAATATATGGCGACAAGGAAGGCAGCTACCCCTCCCCACACTTTTCCGCCAATTTTAGCAGAATAGTAGCATAAAGATCACTGATCTCTAAATAAAGATTGGATCGAGCAACTAAAGCTGGGATGAAAAAATTAAGCCGCGGCAGCCTATCCTAAAGGGACCTATATAAACCGCTATAGTTTTACTGTAGGCGGTGCTAAAATGAATCAGTTGTCGAAGGCTTTCCCGGTGACCACCGTGGTCACTCCAATATGGCCGCCACACGCTAATTCATTCCGGCTTCATAGTTACGTTGAGGAGCCATAATTTGTGTTCTATATTATGGGAAAACCTTGGACAACTGATTCATTTTAGCATTTTAAAAGATCAGAGAAAGATAGTCTCCTAAAGATGTCGCCTATAGTAAATCTATATAACGTGGTCCCAGCAAGATAGCCACCACGAGCTACTTTTCATAGCCACCACGAGCTACTCATTTTCTGAACAATAGTTGCTCAATCCAGTCTTTATTTAGAGATCATTAGAGATTAGTGATGTCATTCTGCGTTGTGTTCCCGGCAAGAATCATATAATGGTTTGGCAAATAATACGGGCAAGCATTTTACTCGTTTCTCACATTTTTGCTCGCCCTTTGAGGGCTCGGAAAATACATTCGAAAGTCGTAAAATACATTCGAAAGTCGTAAAATACCTGCCTATATTATCTACCAAAGTATCTAATAAGATATGTCTTTAAAAAATAATTTTTAAAGTTTGCAGCAAGAAAGTGAGTAAACGTTGCTACCCAAACTCGAATGCCATTTTATAGCAGCATCTTAGAGTGAGTGTCAACCGTGACGCATTGCACGCTCGGTCGGCCATTTTTCGAAGCACGAAATTGCCTTAGTGAACTCATCCGTAAACATCTTATCAATCCTTGATATAAATTATTCATTTTGTCTTTTAATTGAAAGAAGACATACCTCAGGTAATTATTTATGCATTTTTCATAAAATTCAACGTTTTCTTGACTTTCGTTTCGAATTGTCAGCCTTGAATGACGCGAAACGTGCAAGACCAAGTGACGAGGTTGCAAACAAAAAATCAGGTTCCGAGTCAACGTATTTGGATTGTGGATGAATAAGAAAGCATCTATAGGGTATTTTGAGAAGACTCGGCGAATTTCCGGAGTATTTACCACGTCAAGTTGGCAACGAAGCACTTCAAAACACTTCGTTATCGTACGGAAATATAAACACAAACGCGCAATGCACGACGGTTGATACTCACTCTTTAATATGTCGTCATTTATATGCATAATACACACCTGTAACGCCATTGAATCGTCGTAAATCTACAAAACATGGATGTATATATTCAGTAATGCATTAAAATACTTGTAATTATAATTATAAATTGATATTATAAATAAATTACAATTTTTAAAGAAAAGGCAAAGAAATAATAAAATACTAGCAATACGAATCCGCAATAATCCCCTCGCCCGCCTTTTCTATCCCCCTACGGGATTTTCCCCATCCATGGTGCCCAGCCCTCGCACGCCGTGGCCGTGTATGAGTATTTGAAAAATTTCACCATTTGCAAAAGCCCGTTTCGTCGAAGAAATGTTTGAACGTTATCTCGGCCAATATTTAACCGATTTAAACTCTGAAAACAGATTTGGAATTAGCGAGTCAACATACATAACATACACGTTTACTATATTACCGGAAAGTGAGTACCCTTCGTAAAAACGGTTTATGTACTTAGAAATTAGTCGGCTATAGCTTATAAGCCGGTCACTTCGTCGTATATTATTTTGAACGTTATCTCGATCAATATTTAACCGTTTTCAATTCTGAAAACAGATTTGGAATTAGCGAGTCAAAATACATAACATACGCGTATATACACTTCGTAAAACATGTTTATGTAGTTCGTTGTCCGATTCAAACGGATCACCCAAAACAACATTTTACCTCCTTATAAGGAGTTGGACCTACCACTTTACACTGGAAGCTAACTTATGTCCGTTAGTCTTTCAAATTTATTTTCGGCTTTTTCACCACCACTATCGACCATTATAAAATAACAATACTACCTGCGCTCTGATTGACTAAATACGTACCTCAATAACTCCATATAGACACATGCTTCATGTGTGATACGCTAGGTTGAATATGGTTAATTCAAATGCTTTTTAAGGCTTTTTACGAGATTAAGTAAAAAGATATATGGAAAATACTGACAGACTGATATACTAAATTATTTGGCGAAATTGGTTGTTTGCAACGCCCGTGTGTGATCATTAATATTGCTACTTAATGCTTTACACAAGCAAAAATCTTGAAGTACGCGCTTTGTTTTAGTGGAACATATTTTATAGAAGAAATAGAAAACTTTGTCACACGAGTGCTAGCGAAACAATAGGTTATCATCTCGTGTTTTACACGCTTCTCTCGTGTTCTTTGAACTTCCTGCGTGCCTCGGGGACACGATTTATATTTATTAGTTGGTAAATATCAACCATCACCTATCGCCAATCGGGGATTCGTATATTGGTTAATCAAATCATTATATCTATAAGCCGATAGTTGATTGCAAAGAGAGTAGTATATAGAGGATGGAGCGCACTTTTCCATTTAAAACAGGTCTTCATCCCTTAGCACCACAAGTCAACCCTGGCCATGTTCATGAGTTTATAAAAAGTTACGAGGAAGCGAAAAAGTGTCCTAGCGGTTATCTTTTGATTGATTTAAAACCGACGACCAACATCGACATCAACTTAAATCGAATATATTGCCGAAGAAAATACCAATAGTCAACAAAACCTGAATCGTTATATTCGAAAGCAATCGTATCAACAACCTTCCATCCTCAATGCCTTGCATTATAATTCTGAGCAAGAAATACATAATATTATGCAGGCGCCTCAGTTATCATCAGATGAAAAGAATATACTCTACTCTGATCAACTTCAACGATTCCTAACGTTTCAAAATCAACTCAACGACCAGCTCCAAGTTCAAAGTCGACTATAAAATTAGCTTCGGAATCTGTTAACGAAAAGCCTCACGGGGCATCAAATAAACAAGGTTCTATACTCATGAGCCGTCAGATCAACCCACGCAAAATCTTGTGGTGTTTTCAAAGCAACAAATCTGTCATATCCCCATTTATTAACGCTGCCTCCGGTCGAACATCCAGAATGACCGGTGACACCGATGTAGACGAGAATTATTCAGATGAAAGCGAAAGAGAACATCCAGATGATACTGATATGCAAGAGATTGATTTAATAGGCGAAACAGAAAAGGACAATCCAGATAATATAATTAGAGACCCGGTGAAGAAGAAACAAACTATACATCAAGACAATGAGGAACATCATAAATCTTTAAAGTGTCTATGAAGTGAAAAATTCACTAGCATCTTTTTTGCTTTAACGGACAAAGTAGCACGGCAAGAGCGTACACTGAAAATTTCAAGTTAATCTGCTGCATAGTCTTCGAGTTATCAACTCTCAAAGTTTGGCATGGCTAAATGTTTTTGGTGAAATCTAAAACGCGCGGTTCATTGTCTTGTGACGTATGAAGGTGTATTATGCATATAAGAACAATTGATTTGAACATTAATGACCATCTGCATACGTCATATACGATATATATTCAATCCCAGTCTTTCCTTATTTTGTAACGTGAAACTATGCCAATGAACAAACTTTGAGAGTTGATAGCTCGAAGACGAACGATCCTGCCGTACTACTTTGTCCGCTAAAGCAAAAAATTCTAGCTAATTTTTCACTTCAGACACTTTAACTAGGTCCAAAGAACAGTGCAAAGTTTTATAGAATTATGTATCATATTAAATAAAACAGTGGCATAATGCATGACACAAGTTTCATGCCGTGCAGGATTTTAGATCGTTTCCTTATAAAGGTGCAGTATGATAAATAGTTAATATACTGTCAGTTAGAAAAACAATTCTTGATCTTTATTATTTTAATCACAAGGTTGATAAAGGTGATAAGTTGGATAGAATATTATGGCAACTATGTCTATGAATAAATATTCACAGGCTAATGCCCTGTGATTATTGGGAACAAACACAAAATCCTAATAAGAGAGTTATTGCTGAAAATAAATGACAATAAACAATAAACATTATAAAAGTAAATTTTAGTATCCAGACGAGAAAGAAACAGAAAATAATGCTAGTCCAGTGTTTTGACGAAGTTAAAAGAAGCGAAGTCCGAAGACCAAGATCATGATTGATTTTGTAATAAAAAGTGCCATATAATTGTCTAATTGTACTTAATAACCTCGACTGTTCGGTCTTTACAGTAAAATACCAAACCTAAGATACCAAACCTAAACCTATAAGCTATTGCTCGGCCAATACAGGAAGATCTCGGTTAGATATTTTACCGTAAAGACCTCACTCTTGGTCATTAAGTAGTTAGTATTACAATTATTTTACTGTCACAGAAAAAGTCAATCAGTCAATATCCCATCAGTGTCCCCCGCACCCTGGGTTAACATTGATAAGTTGGCTAATAATATAATTATTCAGGCAGTTTCAAATGCTCTTAATTTCGCAATTCATATTATTGGAACAGCACCAAATTTCTCAGAGGCTACAATTATACAGTCTATGTGGTTGTTCGTATGATAATTCTTGCTCATTCACACAGGAATGTCCGTAGTCTCAAGCCAATTTATAGTTACCTCGTCCAAGTTCCTTTTTCCTTATGCCTTCTGCACCAAGGGCAGGTATTGATCAGATGGTCCACACTCTGCATCATTCCGCAGGACACCATTCGGACTCGTGGACGCTGATCTTCTTGAGGAACGCTTTAGTTTTTCCCCAGCCAGATCTGTCTGTTCAGACGAACCCAGACTTGCCGAGAAAGCTGTGTTCCGGGCGGCTTGGTGGAGGGAATCTCCACAAATCGGCTGAGTGTATTATTATCAGCCGCCCAGTCCTCCTTCCTTCGGTCTACAGCCCATGACGCTGAGAGGGGCTGACGATTCATGACGTCTCTGGCGAGAGTAGTGAAACTGTTTCGGCGGTGAGGAGGGGCATCGTCTTGGACCGGTATCGGTACTAGTGAATCAGGTTGGTGGGCTTTTGCCGTGAGTTTTACTGTAGTACCGCATGTTCTCGCCTGATTCGACTGGGAGGTATTCCAGCGAGGACGGGGAGCATGTCGACTGGCGTGGGCATCATACATCCGGTAATTAATCGGAGGGCATCGTTGATGACAACGTCGACAAGCTTCGTGTGGCAGCTGTGCGCCCACACAGGTGCAGCGTATTCTGCTGTGGAGTAGACTAGGGCAAGCGCTGATGTTCGAAGAGTGGTGAAACTTGCGCCCCAGTTGCTGCCGACTAGTTTCTTTATCAAATTCACCCTTTTGCTGGTCTTCTCTGCAACGTAAGGTTAATTAAGCTGCGATCGAGGGTCACCCCTAGGTATAGACAGGCTCATCTTCGAATTTGAGTCTGCGACCGTTGTGCATGACGGTGATCTCCCTGTTTGCGAGTCGATTTGCTAGGTGGAACACTGAGCAAACAGTCTTACATTCGCTCAACTTCAGATGCCACAGGTGGAAGTAATGGCTTAGTGTGGCCAGGTCGGACTCGAGGGTGGATTCAATCGATTCGAAGGTCCCGGAGACTCCAAGGGCACTGTCTTCTGCATACAGGAACTGTTTCGAAGTGGTTGGTTGTGCGAGTACAGATCGTTGAGGAAGGCCGTTTCGGAGCTTTCTTTTGCGGCTGCGTTCTCCAGAGGATGTCTCCACATAGAACGTCTTCACATAGATGTCTCCACATAGAACATCTGGTAGGATGCGAAGGAGTTTGAAGTATAGGCCTCGGTGCCACACGGTGGTACAGCCAATAAATGCCAATAAATGGCCAAGGAATAAGGCATGTCTTTATGGGGCATATAGAGGAAATTCATTGTTTCAACAACAGAAATGAATCAATCTAACAGTGCTTATAATGCACAAATCGGTACTCATATTAATACTTAACAGCTCAATACCCAAAACATATCTACATGTATTTCTAAGCCCAAGAATATACAATAAAAATTTCAAATAATCCATATCAAATGCAATTAACACGAAGTAACTACCGAAACTACAGAACGTAAATAATACGCTTTACAAAAGTACAGGAGTCTAATTTCTAACAAAATAATCTCGCAGGTTAACTGTACGCTGCGCTTACCTGATAGATTGAATCATGACACAACGTGACAGAAATATCCTGAATGTCAGAGCTTTATTTTATATCCGGGTTCGTCTTCCTCTAACAGACAGCCAATCCGTTCTCCTACACCATATTTAATACTGTAAGTCCACAAAATCCCTGTTTCGAGACGAAATATGTCGCTCGCTCCTTGGCTTGGCCATGTTTTGTTTCGATATTATCAAAACTCAAGCTCGCGCGTGCGCAGTAGCATGTTAACATAAATACCCGGGGGCACACATCTTATATTCGAGACATATGAAATATTCAAGATATTGAAATATAACTGCATTACAATTTGACACGTAAAAAACCCATCGATAACTCACTTACAGCGAAGCGCGACGAGGGTGTTAATGCCGTCCAGTGGTTCCCAGCCCAAATTTATTTCGAAACCCTGAAACAATGGTTAGCCTGAGAAAACAGATATGTCATTTATTTAAAACATTTTTCTAGGATTGGGATGTCGATTCCTTATTATAGGATTACGTCTGATACTGAGTTCATAATTAGGTACATGTACACTGTACTCTCATTTTTAGTGCAAAGTTGAAAACTTTGCAGTATTGTGATGAGGGGCGAAAATTCACACGATATAGTCAGCGACGATAGTTCCGGGGGTTGTGGCAACCTTATTATTTCGTAGAATTTTGGTACTTTTGGTACATAATTAGGTGAGTGGAAAAGTGAATGTGAAGTTCCTGGACAATGAGGGTTAAATAATTACGGAAGCATTAACTTACAATAGATCCTTCAATGTTATACATCTGAGCATTCCTACACATCAACATAAAATCTCCCTGAAGATCACCAAGACTACGGTAGCGATGGCAGTTAATTCGTTCCTGAAAAATGGTAGAAAGAAAAAGTTAGGGCAAAGCACGCCTACATTGTAATGACTATGATTTAACTATTGAGCAACCACTAGTCAAATCATGAACAGTCTCTAGCCTTTGCTCACGACTATCTCTATAACGTGTATCATACAGAACAATCTGTTCCTAAAAATTCAATCCATTTTTCACATTTTTATGTTCAAGTTTTTTCCCCATTTTAACCCTCCAAATCTGCTTGACCGAACAGTATACAGTAAAAACCCGCGAGTAAGAACCTAGTTTTTAAGAACCTGTTAGGCTAAAATTTGCCAGTTATACCCCCTCTATACAAGAACCTGTTTAGCTTAACCTTATTTTCTAAAATCTATATAAAAAGATGTGTACACTTGGGTGAATAAGATACAGATCAACATTTTTGGAGACACGGGTGCCTTATTACTCCAATTTAATACAATGTAAATGCCAATGTTGAAAATCAAATAGAATTGTTATTGTTGTAATTACACATAAATACTGTAACTATATATATATTGTTTATACAGTATCTCCATGGCTACACATCAGCATATGGAAGAGTCTGTTTTTTCATGAATTTCTTTATAAATACTTACATGGTATGCAGATGTTATATTATAAGGAATACAGGCTGAATACCACTAAATTCTATTAGCTACAATGTATTTTTTTCTTTAGAAAGTAAGAACCTATTTAAGAACCTAAATAGCCTCAATTTGTGCTAAGTACCATTTATATAAGAACCTGTTTAGGCTAACTTGGGAAAACGCAGGTTCTTACTCGCGGGTTTTTGCTGTACCTATACATCTATACTAAAGATACTTGATAATACTATCTCTCTTTCTCAAAAATTATCAATGATTATTTTAGATCTGGCATATTTCCTGACAAGCTTAAGATTGCTAAAGTTACACCAATTTTCAAAAAGGGCTGTAGAACTGATAAAAATAATTATATACTGTTTTATCCATATTCAGTAAAATCTTCGAGAAACTTACGTTCAAACGTGTATATAGTTACTTAGAGTATCTTAATATTTTTAATGAGCATCAATTTGGATTTAGAGCTAATCGCTCTATACATCCCTGCATGCCTTGATAATGATAAGTATGATTGAAAATTTAAAACAGGCCCTTGACGAAGGTTTTTTTTAGTAGATGGGGAGTGAGTAGATCGGGAGTGAGTAGATGGGGAGTGAGTAGATGGGGAGTGAGTAGATGGGGAGTGAGTAGATGGGGAGTGAGTAGATGGGGAGTGAGTAGATGGGGAGTGAGTAGATGGAGAGTGAGTAGATGGGGAGTGAGTAGATGGGGAGTGAGTAGATGGGGAGTGAGTAGATGGGGAGTGAGTAGATGGGGAGTGAGTAGATGCGGAGTGAGTAGATGGGGAGTGAGTAGATGGGGAGTGAGTAGATGGGGAGTGAGTAGATGGGGAGTGAGTAGATGGGGAGTGAGTAGATGGGGAGTGAGTAGATGGGGAGTGAGTTGATTGGGAGTGAGTTGATGGGGAGTGAGTTGATGGAGAATGAACTGGGGAGTGAGTTGATGGGGAGTGACACTGATATATATATATATATAAGCATTTTATGAGCGTTTTAGCTTGACGAATAGTGAACGTTTCCCAAACATTGTCCATAACTCAAAGCTCCATAATCAAAATATTTACCATAATTCTCTAACATTAAAAAACATACATACACGTGCAACATATAAAATCAGTTCAGGAAAGTAATGTAAACCTCGTAACAAAATCATTATCTGGGTAAAGCCTTGAACAACAGATTTGATTGGTCATTTTACGACCTTTTTATCCAATCAGACACAAGAACCTAGTAAACACGCCCACTAGTTAGGATCTTGTTATATGATGGTTAGTAACCAACAGCCAATCAAAAATTAGCTTCTACCAGCTACGTGATGACCCATTATCTCTCTTAGGTATCACACAAGTTCCTCGGACCTTCCCCGAAGCGAACCCGTTTTCACGGTTTCTTTCTCCACAATCTGTACCCCTCTGTACCCCTCTCTCCCAGTTTTCCCTGGGAAACCCACTACTGTACTCACTTTGATCTTTTTAATATCAACTGGCTGTTTTATGACTTGATAATAATCTGGTAAGTCCTTCTTGGATGGCAATATAGTGAAAATGTCAGCTAGAGGTCGATCATCTCTGAATAAAGAGAAAGGTGTAATAACGTTATAACCAGTTTAATTATAACCAACGTGCAGTTTATTATTTATTTATTTGGTTTGGCCACAAATATTAGAATGTGAAGGTTATTTACTAAGGTTATATTACAAGTACAGGTATAGTACATGTGGCAGAGTGGCCGCAACAGCGATCGCCAATTACTGCGGTCCCGAAATAAGTAGAAGCATAATGGTTAAAAAGCAATTAATAAATTAGGTCGCATTGATTAATATTCTATAATTGGATTTATGCAATAAATAATATTAGTACGGACGGTGTAGCGTGTTGTTCCTAAAGGGGGCATGGGCTATTGACAGGAGGGGCCACCTGGATAACCTCGTGGTGTTTTTTAACAGTGGATACCCAATGTTATTGTTGCTTCGGTTTATGTGGGTGCGATTACCCAATATTGTTGGCATACCAATATTCTAGACTTGGATCAAATCCGTCTCTCCAAAGGGTTGGGGGATTTCGGAGCGGCTGACGGATTGGGAAAGAGCGCGATTGCAGCCGTTTGAATTTAATTATCATAATTTATACAATTTCGGTTGGGAAAGATGATTGACGTTTATATGGGAGCGGCCATGTCGATTTCATTTCCTAATAAAAATCACCGTACTTTCTGAGATATGTTGGTATCTAAGAAAACCTAACCATAACTAATACCATCGTTAAACAAAATCATCTTCGAATATATTAAAGCATGCAAACTATATCACCGATTGAAATGAACACTGAACAGACACGCCTTCCACACGCCTCCGACCCAAAAACAGGTCGGTAAATCTTGGCTCGCTGCAGGTGAACCAAGTCCGTCTCCTCCCCTTGCGCTCTTCCCCAATCCGGATCCCCCAACCCTTTAGAGAGACGGACTTGATCCAAGTCTAACCAATATTCATGCTCGGTTATCTGGGGACCCACAGTCCCTGTGCTCTTTTTTCTCCAAATTGTTTTTTATTACAAATTGGCCTTATTACTATCACCCTATTGCAATTAAATGCTTGTTGCCTTGTTTATATGGTTTGTTAAAGTGCTATAGTGCCTTGCTGTTGCATGTCATTGTTACCTTATTGTTGCTGTGGTGTGCCTGTGTGACTTATTACCTATTGCTACATTAAATATATCTACTTCACTTCTATCGGTGATAACTTACATTTATAGGGTGCATTTATATGTTTTTGTTTGTGCTTTTCAGAATGCTTATTACCTTATTACCATTACTCTATTAATGCTATGTTTTGCTACTTGCATCTGTAGGGTGCTGGTTACTTTATTACTGCATGATGTATGGTTTTCTCCAAAGTTCTTATTGCCTTGTTACCATCACATATATTAATGCCATATTATGCCCCGCCCCCCATTGCTTTATCATGCTAATTTAATCTGTTTGGATGGCTTGTTGCATTATTACTGCTGGCCTATAAATAAATAAATTTTCTTCAGTATGCTTGCCAGTATGCTGTTGCTGTCTGTTTGTTCATTTTTCGAATACTTTATTGCCTTATTACCATCACCCTATTGAGCATATGTTGTGCTACTGCCATATGTGTAGATTGCGTTGTCGCCGCTTCCTATATGTTTTGATCTCAAAATGCTTATTGCCTTGCTTCCTGTCATATGGAAGGTTTTCCAGGGTTCTGACCTTATATAGGCATCACATTGGGCATTACAAACCCAACTTAAGTAAGGGCAATACAATGGCAACGCCTCATCATTCACAGCGCTATTCATTCAGACTCGCCCATCTCCTGCAGCAAGTCACCAATTGGACTACTGTGCCATTATCCAGTCCTCCCCATCAGCTTCCTCCTTCAGTCACTGCATGTTTTGGGGCAACCGGATGCGAGCTTCTTGGTTTCTCTGGGTACGTGTATTCATGATTTACGGTCTCTGATCCTCAATTGAACTGACTGTATGTGTTGTTGAACTCATTGCTGCGGGCAACACTCACCCTGTGATACAAGCTTACCAGTCTGATCCTGGCCAACCTGTCGCTTCCAAACGCAATCAACCTGACAACTGGCGCCTGATACTTGACCTGTCCTCTCCGTAAGGGTCCAGCATTAATGATGGCATCCCTAAGACCCCTATTCCATGCACTATGTGTCGACGCCATCTGGGAACTCATGTTGCTCCGTGCTCTGTTGGTCCAGGAGCGCTCGTGGCCAAATTTGACGTAAAGGCGGCCTACCAGAACATCCCGCCATTTGAACGTTTGGGAGATACCCACGGGAAGTGGTGACCAAATATGCCATTGTAACGTTGGGGAGATACCCACAGGAAGTGGTGACCTCATATACCATGTAATGTTGGGGAGATACCCACAGGAAGTGGTGACCCCATATACTAATTGAACATAGGGGAGATACCAACAGGTAGTGGTGACCCCATATGCCATTTTAATGTTGGGGAGATACCCATGGGAAGTGGTGACCCCATTTGCTATTTGAACATTGGGGAGATACTCACAGGAAGTGGTGACCTCACATGCCAGTGTAACATTGAGGAGATACCCACAGGAAGTGGTGACCTCATATGCCATTGTAACGTTGGGGAGATACCCACAGGAAGTGGTGACCTCATATACCATGTAACGTTGGGGAGATACCCATGGGAAGTGGCGACCCCACTTGCTATTGAACATTGGAGAGATACCCACGGGAAGTTAGTGGTGACCTCATATGCCATTGTAACGTTGAGGAGATACCCACAGGAAGTGGTGACCTCATTCACCCGACCGACCACTTTCGCTTCGGCGAGATCAATTTTATGTTGACCTGGTCCTACCCTTCGGTTTATGCTCCGCCCCCTATTTGTTCGACACCGTCGCCTCAGCGGTTCACTGGATTCACGGACTCCCATCAGTGTCAGTCATACGTCTCGACGGCCTTTGAAACCTTCAAACGACTCGACCTTACTCTCCACCCAACCCAATGAGAGGGCCTCGCTACAACGCCGATGTTTTAATCTGTTTTTAGATATAGAGCTAGATTCCATTGATCCGACAGCCCGACGAGAAATTCCAGCGCATCCTACGGCTCCATGTTCTCTTCCTCTGCGTTCTCATTTTCGCTTCCAAGTCAATTCCAGCGTTTAGTCACTCAGGCGGATCCGCATCCTTCCACCATCCCCCTGGCCTTGCTCCTCAGCTTGGTCACCCAACTTGATTACAAAGTGTTACGCCCTACCAGCTCAGGGTCTGTCATTATCCATACGGGGGCTCGCCCAAGGACCCTTGTTGTCTTCACCCATTGTCAATCATTGCAATCATTGGCTGCGCTCTGTTTTTACCGCAGCAGGGTATGGGTCAGCGTTCAGCAGCCAGTTTCCGTATCCGCAGCGGTCACGGGCATCCCAGATCACTTGATCAAGACTCTTGGCCGCTGGTCCATTAATGCAGATCAACGATACATTCGCACACCTCCGAACGTGCTCACCGCAGCCGCACAGGTCCTTAGTTAGTTGGGGTTGGTTGCTCCTTCTGGAGGAGGGTTTGCAGGCCTCAAAACCCGTGCTCCAGCACGCTGGAGGGGTCGAATTGGAGATGGGTTTTCTCGGCCGCGCAAGAAACACCACAAGTACCTAACTTGGCAGTAGCGGATTACTGGCCACGTACACTGGAATGCCAGGCCTGGGCGACTTACTGGACTGCCAGGCCTTGGCGACTTACTGGACTGCCAGGCCTGGGCGTCTCACGGGACAGCCTAGCGGGGTGGTGTAATTGATTGCCCAGCTTGAAGCATTCCCTGGGGACTGCGACCCTCCAAAATAATAGGTACAACGCTATTACTTCTCAGTAACATATATATATATATATATATATATATATATATATATATATATATATATATATATATATATATATATATATATATATATTATATATATATATATATATATATATATATATATATATTATATATATATATATATATATATATATATATATATATATATATATATATATATATATATATATATATATATATATATATATATATATATATATATATATATATATATATATATATATATATATATATATATATATATATATATATATATATATATATATATATATATATATATATATATATATATATATATATATATATAACTAACTCAGTGTAGTGCTGATGAGCAGGATGAAGATAACTGCTATTTACAATATATATATATATATATATATATATATATATATGTGCGGGTTGCATAGCCAGTTACGGTGACTAAGTACTAACACCGGACTGTTATTAACATCATTATAATGGTCGATCTCAGCGCGCGGAGCGGAACCCCCTGTCCTGTGAGCTCTCGCGCGGAATTAATTTCATTAAGAGCTCAAAAGACAGAAGAAATCCCGCTCCGCGCGCAAAATTCCAAAAATTGTTGGTTAAGTTGGATTTCGATTAAGCGAATATAGTCGCGCGGACGACTTTCCTATTGTATAAATTGAATGGTTTTCTACTTGGTTGCACACGAGCGCTCTTAAAACAAAAGGAAAAAGTCGCCCGCGCGACTATATTCGCGACTATATTCACTTAATCAAAATCCAGCTTTACAGCAACAGGTCGCACTCGTGAGACTACGCGCTGTGTTGCATCTGGTACAGATGGAATTCTATGTCCTTGGTTCTTCTGGGTTGTATCATTAATAAAACATCAAAACAAAAAACAGATAAAACTAGTCCTTACTCGTCTCTGTATTGAACAATATATTTCATGATCTTTTTCATTTGTTTTTTCAATGCAGAGGGAATACGAGGAAGTTTGCCTAAAACAAGAAGCAAGACAATTAAATTTTAAAATTAAAAAAACAATAAAATTAAATTTTGGTGAAATTTTCATTCGGTCGGCCGCCATTAAAATGGACGAGCCTAAATTTGGACAGTGTAATAAATCGCTTCATCATTAACATTAAATTTTCCACCAATATTAAACAATTACAGCTTTAATCGCTCGTTTCCCTTATTTTCTTTCGTTGGCGATGGAGGAATAGAACAAGGTCAAAAAAATTAATTCCAGAACTTAATTGCGGACGACAATTTTGACAAGTTTTAAAGTACCTATCTCACGTTTGGCGATTTTACATATCCGTAATATTTGGGTCTTCCTGAGCAAAATCATATTAACTTCTTATTAACCGAGAACGCGGTCATTACGGGAAAATATCAGACCGAGGTCTTGACAGTACGGACCGAGCCCGTAGGGCGAGGTTCGTGCATAAAAGACCGATGTCTGATATTTTCCCGTAATGACCAAGCGGTCGAGGTTAATAAGAGGTTTATTATATGGCATGGCTTTTTTAAACAACATACTTTACTGTGTTTACATACTGAGTGATAGAATCGTCATTTTCAATCTTGTTCTTGTTCTTCTATTGCTTTCATGATTATAGTAAGACTCTTTTAAATTGTTCATCGTCCGACTCGTACATGATTTAGTGCTTAATTTACTAATGCACTTACTAATGCACATTACTCATTGTAAACAAAATGGTTGACAAAATATCCGTAATCCGGACCATTACGGGAAATAACGGACCGGCACGTGACGTGTCTCAGGCAATCAGAGCACGCAATTTCACCGGAAGTAGCTTGTCCATATAATATATATTATCAGCCGAAAATTTCATCTTCATGGAGTTTTTCGTTGTCAAAATTACCGGATGTGATGTCACAAGAGGCATTCCAAACCAGTTTTCTTTTGTTACTTCCGATAACTTTAACAGCAAAAAAGTCCATGATGAAATTTTCGGCTGACAAGATATATTATGATTTTGCTCAGGAAGATCCAATAATAATAGCTTATTGACCGAGCGTGAGATCTGTATAGTGAAATATTGGATCGACATTTTTTGTGCGGACAGAACGAGAGCAGTGAGCCGAGGTTCGTACAAAAAACGGAGGTGCGATATTTCTTGAAAGTTCTAGATGTCATCGACCTAAACCAGGTGCGGCAACAATCAGTCATACACGTGTCAGCGGTACATTAAATTTCCCGTCGTTTTCAATGTCGGGTCTTCTGTTGATCTGTTCATTTCTTAGAGGACATGTTTAAGACATTGTTTCTTTCTTTTTCGTAACCAAAATGTGGTTAATACGTCAAAATACAGCTGGGGTTAGGGTTGGGTTAGGAAAACACTAAGGCGGGGAGGGGGTGTTAGAAAACTCTTAGGCGGGGGGTTAGGGTTTGGTTAGGGTTAGGATCTAAGTTGTTTTGGGATAAGCAGTTTTATGATGTTTTTCATCGTACAGGCATGTCCGATCGTATGATGTCGTAGAAGACCAACGTTGAAAACGATAGGAAATTTAATATACCGCTGACACGTGGATGACTGATTGTTGGCGCACCTGGTTTAGGTTGTACAGACCCATCTACTTTTACTATCCATGACAGGGTTGGTAGTTTGGCCTTTTTGAGGCCAAATAACTCTATTTTGGCTTCTTTTTTTCATGGTTGGCCTTGGAAAAAAAGTTTGGCCTTTTGGCTACTTTTTGGCCTCTTTTCATTTCAAATATGAATAAAACTGAACAATGTCAATGTCAATAACTAATAAGAATAACTTTTGCTTTATTTGTTTTATTGAACTAACCCTACGGCCCAATGAGCGTTACACCACCATTCAAAATCATTCGGTTAACCTCTTTTTGCTGACAACGTAAGAGCTCCATCGAGGGAAAAAAATTCCTGGGCACGAGTTTGCAATTTAATTTGGCCTCTTTTAGCTTTTTTTTGGCCTCTTTAGAAAAATTGTAGTTTGGCCTCTTTTGCTAGATTTTGGCCTCTTTTTTTATAGCTATTTGGCTCCGAGCATGCGCAGGACCTACCAACCCTGATCCATGATCGAGCCGAGCAATTCTGCGTGCAGCGAGGTAAATAAGTTGTTTATTATGTGGCCTCAATAACAAGAACTTTTCAGCATGAGTCAAACGTGTGGCGGGCAGGATAATTTTGCCGTAAAGACCTGCCGCTCGATCAATAAGTTTTTATTAATTTACCTTTATCTACTGGTGGTCGACCTCGTTTCTTCTTTGACTAAAATTAATAAATAAACAATGACAATGAGCGTCCCTTGCAGATTCACTAATGTAATTATCTATCATGCAGTAAGTGTATTACTTCTCAATCACATCTCCCACAAGTCGTTAATAAGACCAAATATCTACCATAAGATCATCTAGACTTTGGAACAGACTCTCCAATCAAACAAAAGAAATTAACACATATAGTCTCTTTAAAAATTATTTAAAATCAAGATACTTTGTCGCTCTCCAGAACACATTCAATACTGATATTATATCTACCTGGCGCTCAATATGTTTAAATTGTAGTTCTGTTAGAGATCTTGAATCGCAGAACTTCAGAATTTGTTGTTAATATTAACTGTGCATGCGTGAGTGTGTTAGTATAATGTATTTGTTGTAATAAGTGATATAATAAGCGATATAATAAGCGATATCGTAACACAGACTGTGATATAGTAATACGTATATGATAGTATATATATGTAATGTATGTTTGTTAATTCTTAGGGTTAGACACCATGACTAGGGCTGAACATTCCTGTTGTGTCTTGCCTCGTGTATGTAAACACGAAAACAAAATAAATAAATAAAAACCTTTCTTTTGGCCATATTCTGCCGAGTATTTGTATAAGTAATAACACGGTTTCAAGTGTAATTTGGAATGAATACACACAAGTGTGTTTCTAAAAGAGTATCAAGTTTTTACAAGCTCTTTTGAAAACACACAAGTGTGTAGTAATTCCAGAATGCACAAGAAAACCGCGTTATATACAAGAAAACCGCGTTATATACAAGAAAACCGCGTTATTATTAATAATAATAATAAATTAATAATTTACATGAAAAATGACAAAGTAAAATTACTTAATCAAAGTAAAATAATTAATCAACAAATTATATTATAATCAACGACCAAACGAGCGTCGAAAGAAAGTGTTTCAGTGCTTTTCTAAAGTATTTCGTTTTTTCTGCATGTATTGTATTTGATTTGTTCTGCATTGTATTTCCTTGAAATTGTACTGCTCTCAGTCAATCAAAAATGAGAAATTTTTTCATGTATATTTGTGGCGATCTTACTCGTCGACGTGGACGTTGCGATTTTCTTCATTTTAATTTATTACTTAAAGCCTAGATATCTAACATAAAATAACTAACATACGTAACTAATAAGTATACAGTCAATGAGTTCACTTTTAAAACTTTCTAAGCAATAAAGGATATGTTCCGATTTTCCTTGCGGCCTCTGTTATACTTCACGCGATTGCAATATCCACGGTACTACTTTCAGGGTAGTATAGGTTTCCATAATAAGGTGAGGATCTCGATAGAGTTGATGGCTTTAACCACGCAGACCTTTGATACGGCAGGACTTCAAATGGAAGATTCTGATCTAGAAGAACACGCAACCACAGCACTCCGGGCTAGGCAACGAAGACCTTCACATGCCCTGCACTTCTAATGGTTTTGATTAGTGAAAATATTCTTCTAATACGGACCTCTGTCCAACGATCTCTTCTTTATCCTGTCTGTTCTGGTCACCTCTCCAAATTTTTCCTCTCTCGAAACCACGCGAGCCGCGCCTTTTATTGCGTAGTCGTTTACTAATTTACATTCTTAATAGTCCCTAGAGGTTACAATATTATGTATTTTATAAATCAAACCTTCTGGCTCGAAGATTCTCCTTCTCCTTCTCCTTCTTCTTCTCCTTCTCCTTCTCCTTCTCCTCCTTCATCTTCATCTTCATCATCGTGGCGTTTCCTTTTTCTAGCCTTTTTTGTTTTATGCCTTTCTTCCATTTCATCTAAACATCCATCTTCAATTGCCTAAATAAATACATGATGATTTGGAGCTTCAAATTTGTTAGATACATTTGTCAACGCAAATTATTTTCAGTGCCATGCACATACGTTGCTATGGTTATAGTTAATGAATCTTGTTGTCTTGCATCAATAGCTGTGATACATGTAATTTCTTACTCGGCTATCGCCTCGTGTTTTAAACAAGATAAAACAGTGCTGCTCGTATATATATATATATATATATATATATATATATATATATATATATATAATATATATATATATATATATATATATATATATATATATATATATATATATATATATATATATATATATATATATATATATATATATATATATATATATATATATATATATATACCGGGTGACCCAAAAAAAAGTACTCCGGTTTGATTCATAATAACTTCTAAACCACTGAAGCTATTAAACTGAAATAACTTTCATTAGATAGATGGAAGACTAGCTTAGATTTTGATATATTACAGTTGTATTTTACTTACAAATTCACGGAGATATTAATGTTCAAAATAGGTAGCATATTTCTGGATGTGTCTAAAATATGCAAAAAACGCCGTATCAAATACTTAATGTTGGATGTCTCTGGGGAGTTGCATGTTATGTCTTATGGAGTTATGGTTTGATTGTGTTTCATAATTCTGAGTTTATTCTGAACATGAACAAATTTGCAATGTACCACATGATCAGCAACCGCAGAATTTAGAAGAGCTTCGCAGCATGCCGTAATCTAGAACAACGAATGATCCATGACTCCTTCGACGCAATGGTGTCACGGGCTAGGCAGTGCATTCGTGCTAGAGGACACGCGATTCCGAACGAATAAATCTTGCTTGTATTTTGCAAATAATAATACTTCGTTTCATAATAAACAATTTGTCAAGTGGCATTTATTTACTGCTAATAGTGCGTGTTTCAGTTGAGCAAAGCTTGATTAATATTTGATACGGCGTTTTTTGCATATTTTAGACACATCCAGAAATATGCTACCTATTTTGAACATTAATATCTCCGTGAATTTTTAAGTAAAATACAACTGTCATATATCAAAATCTAAGTTAGTCTTCCATCTATCTAATGAAAGTTATTTCAGTTTAATAGCTTCAGTGGTTTAGAAGTTATTATGAATCAAACCGGAGTACTTTTTTTTGGGTCACCCGGTATATATATATATATATATATATATATATATATATATATATATATATATATATATATATATATATATATATATATATATATATATATATATATATATATATATAGCAAAGTGAAAAGGTGGTAAACTGCCAAGAATTTAGTGACGAGATACTGACGTTTCGAGCGGAGCCCTTCATCAGAGTAAGACGAGATGAAATGAAATAAATAGGGCTTACACACATGCCAAAAGGGTGTCACAAGTAGAAAGTAGCCAATCAAATGCACGGGAGATAAACAAACCAATAATTAATGAGTAGTAAAAAAGTAGAGTGCTGCGTAGACAGTGTTTTGAATATATAGCAAAGTGAAAAGGTGGCAAACTGCCAAGAATCCAGCGACGAGACACCGACGCTTCGAGCGGAGCCCCCCATCAGAGCAAGACCATCTTACCCTGATGAAGGGCCCCGCTCGAAACGTCAGCATCTCGCCACCAAACTCCCGGCAGCCCACCACCCCTTCACTTTGCTAACAATTAATGAGATGGGAAACGTAAGATCATTTGCTATTTTTAACAGTCGATCAGCAAGCAGACTGAGGGGGCGGGAGAAATGACAGGTCCAATATTCAAGGGGACCAGGCGATAATATTAGCATAAGAAACAAAAAATTTGAAAAGGAATGAAAATGCATACGCGAATAATAAAAAATTAATAATAATAAAGGTTCCAAGCAAACCAAAACAACCAAAAACTTGTAGGAAATTAAATAAAAGAAAAACGTTCGTTAAGACCAAGAGGATGTGTGGTGCCAAGTTTAAAAATGAGACGCTTCTCTTGACGCTTGCGGTTATCGTTGCCAGCACCAGCGGGAACATTTTCTTGCGGCCGTTCCCGCTGTAACACATGCGCTTTTCTCAATCCCACTACAGTTATTACTGCCCCCAAATTCGACCACACAATCCGTCATGCTTTTTCATGCACGTCCACCAACATAATTCATTGCATTTCATGCGATAAATGCCCTAAAATCTACATCGGTGAAACTGGGCGACGTCTTTCAGACAGGTTTGCTGAACATCTTCGTTCCGTGAGGATCAATGATGGTGACAAACCTGTAGCCCGCCATTTCAACAGCTCCAACCATTTGGTTTCAGACATGAAAGTCTGTGCCATCCTTCCCATCTCCGGTGGCAACGATAACCGCAAGCGTCAAGAGAAGCGTCTCATTTTTAAACTTGGCACCACACATCCTCTTGGTCTTAACGAACGTTTTTCTTTTATTTAATTTCCTACAAGTTTTTGGTTGTTTTGGTTTGCTTGGAACCTTTATTATTATTAATTTTTTATTATTCGCGTATGCATTTTCATTCCTTTTCAAATTTTTTGTTTCTTATGCTAATATTATCGCCTGGTCCCCTTGAATATTGGACCTGTCATTTCTCCCGCCCCCTCAGTCTGCTTGCTGATCGACTGTTAAAAATAGCAAATGATCTTACGTTTCCCATCTCATTAATTGTTAGCAAAGTGAAGGGGTGGTGGGCTGCCGGGAGTTTGGTGGCGAGATGCTGACGTTTCGAGCGGGGCCCTTCATCAGGGTAAGATGGTCTTGCTCTGATGGGGGGCTCCGCTCGAAGCGTCGGTTGTCTCGTCGCTGGATTCTTGGCAGTTTGCCACCTTTTCACTTTGCTATATATTCAAAACACTGTCTACGCAGCACTCTACTTTTTTACTACTCATTAATTATTGGTTTGTTTATCTCCCGTGCATTTGATTGGCTACTTTCTACTTGTGACACCCTTTTGGCATGTGTGTAAGCCCTATTTATTTCATTTCATCTCGTCTTACTCTGATGAAGGGCTCCGCTCGAAACGTCAGTATCTCGTCACTAAATTCTTGGCAGTTTACCACCTTTTCACTTTGCTATATATTCAAAACACTGTCTACGCAGCACTCTACTTTTTTATATATATATATATATATATATATATATATATATATATATATATATATATATATATATATATATATATATATATATATTTATATATATATATATATATATATATATATATATATATATATATATATATATATATATATATATATATATATATATATATATATATATATACAGTGAACTCTCCCGTAAGCGGACACCCTCGGGAATCTGAAAAAGTGTCCGTAAGTGGAGTTGTCCGCTTATGGGAATAGTTCTCGTAAACGAACACTTGTCAAAATATATGAGTTTTGTCGCCTACAGAAGCTTCTACTGGTGACTTCAATGGTACTCACACAAAATGAAACTTAGAATGTCTTAAAATGATTGCTTGTTTTATTTAGTTACTCAAGGCTTAAATAGCCAAAAACGATTTAATCTAAAAAAACTTTAACAGAACTAAACATCTTTACAATAAAGTGCAGCACACCAATGTCGATTGATTTGATATCAATTAATGTATACAATTAAGTCATACATTACACAAAATATTTATGAATGGACGACTACTTCATTGACTTCAGGTGCATGTCCAATAAGATGTCATTGGCATGTCATCATGTGCAATGGCTTGAGACATTCTTCGAAAGAATCATAGCTATTTACGATTTACCGCATCCTAATATCTTTGCCAGCTGACATTTGAAGTGGTCAAAATACCCTGAGCGCGTTTCGCAATGAATAATGTCTGAACACCCTCCGTAATGCTCATACGGGTTTTAGTAATTGGATTATTTTTCCGGGGTGTCCGCTTACGGGAGTGTAAAAACAAAAGCAAAATCCAAATTATAATCACCAAAAGTGTCCGCGTCCGCTTATGGGAGTGTCCGGCTATGGGAACGTATAAATACAGAGTTTTACTGAGAGTTCAAACGGGGTTTTGGAAAGGTGTCCGTATCTGGAGCTGTCCGCTTACGAGAGTGTCCGCACAGAGAGAGTCAACTGTATATATATATATATATATATATATATATATATACATATACGTGTAGGTTTTGGTCTACGAAATGCAAAGAGTGCTCAACAACATATAGTTAGAGCAAATAATAGATTTTCGCTTACCTCAAAACTGGTCTGCTACAACTTGTTTCATCTGCCTGAAGATTCTTTTTACAGATGAAACAAGTTGTAGCAGACCAGTTTTGAGGTAAGCGAAAATCTATATATACATATATATATAGCCCGCGATATTTCTGGATTGCGGTAGGAAAAAAGTTTGCATAAAAAATGCTAAAAGTTGTATACAAGATGAGAAGTTGGGACACCATATATATCTGTAACTGATGACTCATTTATTCAATTGTGGCCAAGCACATACTTCAAGATAATTTTTGAAGCAAGTTAGTACATACCTTCAACCATTGTCTCTCTGTTAAAGGTTCGCTATAATCAACGTTTTTTCTCTGACGAATACCACGTCCGAACAGTTTCTCTTCTTCATCTTCATTAGTTAATCGTTCCACCTACGACAAAGAGAACATTCGTCTAGTTCAACAAAATGCCACAGTATATGAAGAAAAATCACTCTTTATCACTCTTTATCCTAACAAGACGCCCGGTAGGCGTTAACTTGGGCTACTACAAAAATGGGTTGTTGTCAAAAGTTTCCAGTTAAAGGGAAATGGCAATAAAAATTAAGTTTATCTTATTTGAAAGAACTTTTAAAATGATATATCAAGACCTTTTACAGATTTTCCATATCGTTCTTGGTTCTGTAAATATTTCACTTCTTTTTAACAAAGAGCATTGAACATTCCGCCATCTTGGATATGCATAACCATCCTTGGATATGCGTGACGTCACAACCAGGGTAGAAATGTTTTTTATATCAGCAATTATCGAGTCATTATAGATGCTAAATTGTAATGGGTGTTGTATACTTTTAAGTGAACTAGCAATCTATTTGAACGCATTCCACTGATATTTGGGCAATTATTTACAACTTTTAGAATGTTTACCCTGGTTTTGACGTCACTTAATTAGATCTAATTATAAAACAAGATGGCGGATTGCAGATATTTTTGTTCACAGATATTTCAAAAATTAAGGAAGTTACGGGGAAATTTTAAAAGGTCTTCATATATTATTTTAAATGTTCTTTCAAATGAGACAAAAAAATTTTTTATTGCTATTTCCCTTTAAGCAGTATTTCGCGCCCAAAATATTTTACTCTAATGAAGTCAATGGGCGACCTGAAAAGTCTAAACCCCACTTACATAAACAACTTGGCATTAATTGTAAATTCATTGAGATCGCGGATCAACCCGTTTCGAAATCGCTCGTCATATTTTAATTTAGTGTAGGTCTAGTACCGCTATCGGCGTGTGCAATTGTAATTGCGTGTGCAATTGTAATTGCGTGTGCAATTGTAATTGCGTGTGCAATTGCGTGTGCAATTGTAATTGCGTGTGCAATTGCGTGTGCAATTGTAATTGCGTGTGCAATTGTAATTGCGTGTGCAATTGTAATTGCGTGTGCAATTGTGAGCGTAGAATATAAAACCACTATACTTGCCAGCGATATTACTGACCAATAACTATGTCTGTGAATGTGTTAACTTGTCCAAGAAAGAACAGCTTGAATAGACTTCAAACAGCTTGATCAAACGATCAGGAAAGCGAAGAAAGAAATCACGCATGAAGATTAGCATTTTTATAACGCTCAGTTTCGCAAAGCCTGACGGGATGATGCAATAATTGCCATTTCGCGACCAGACAAACAGAGCCGAAATCTAGAACTCGTACGTGCTACCTGCACAAGTAGCCCGAGTAATAACAAATCAAAAGCTCTAAAAGGTTGGTATACTGTCGAAATAGTGCATATATAGTAATATAGGAGATCTAACATTTGGAGCAAAGGATCTTCATCACAGTGAAACCTAAAGTGACTATTTTTGAGATGTTTTTTCTCGGTTCCCGAAAATTTTCACCGTCAAACTTTTGTTGACGACAAATGTTGTATCAAGTCAACTATATATATACGGCCAGACGCAGCATATTTGTAGTCAAAATGTAAGTTGCTAGATCTTCTAAAAACATAACGGTACAAATCAACTCGGTATTTTATAAGGTGAACTGTAGATCTGCATTCCCTGTGCTAAACTGTGTAGCCGTAGAATCTGAATTTGTTATGTTAATTACACCTGCTTTGCCACCATTATGCTAACTACAGTCGCCAGCCCTGCACAAAGTCGGGTGAACTAAACAACTTCAACCACCAAAGCCTACGTCTTTCTACATCTTCCTTCTAGCTCCCTTTTACCTCGGCATCGTCTTTAATTATCCAACTCGGAAGCTCATCACATTTCATCAATCGTGGCTTGCGACCTGCCTTTTCCTCCTATAGGCAGAACAGATGGAAAATATATATATATGTTATTTACCGGTTGGGAGGTCCGTATAGGAAAATATTTCCATGAGGTTTCAGAAACTGGTTTCATCAACTAGGGCAAATATTTTTCCATATGGACCGCCCAAAAACGGTAAAAATATTTTAGCATTCATGATTCCGTGACCGTGGTCAACTATTGCAAAATACCACCAACTCAGGCAGCCAGTCAAATTGTTTAGTTTATTAGTTTATTAGATTTATCACTCTTATAGGAGAACGGAATACCCCAACAGGCTAGAAGCCCAATTGATAGGGGTTCCGATGGCCTACGATTTAAGGTCGTTATCCTTACCATTTGCTGGTATATTATTGCAATAAAGGCAGCACTTTCTCCTCAATTATTTTTAAGACCCTGAGTGGTGGTCCGACACAGGATTTGAACGTTTGTCTCCAAGCTCATAGACATGTGTGGTAACCACTAGACCACAACAGCAAGAAAGTCTAGGATTCCGCGTGCACACGATGAATACAAAACTAAAACTGGATTTCTAAAGCGTTTTAAAAGTTATTCAAATTTTTGAGGTTTGCATGGTGATGTTATATTGCATATAATGTTGTGGAAACACCATGCACGTGAACTCAGCCTGCATCAGAGCATGATGTAAACAACGTGTTAGCCTGGGCCACAAACGCGTAAAAACGCCAATAACGTTGTGCTGCCAACTGTGAACAATGTTATACTGCCAAAATGCAGTGAACACTGTTGTGAACAATGTCGTGCTGCCAATTCTAAACAATGTTGTGCTGCACCCCATGAACAATGTTGTCAACAAGGTTGTCCAGCCATGTTAACAATGTTGGTACAGCATTGTTCAGTCATCAACATTGTTACAACTTGTCAACGAGGTTGATCAACAATGTGTTGCCGAAGGCGAAGGCGGATAACATAAACTATGGCCTTGATAATTCGCGCTATCATACGAAAACAGAGTCCAATAATTGCCAATTGTTCACGGTTGTTGGAATAGGAAAACAATATTGATAAAACAAACATGTTCGCAATTGTTATCATTGTTGCTCAACCTTGTTACCAAGTTGTGTTAAATGAGCAATCTATGCGTTAATATACACAATGTTGTAGCGATTCCTAGTGAATGTGGGAGAGCTCGGAGTAGACAGACGATACGTGGGCGATCGTCAAGCTCATATCCTCAGAAAAATTATTCTGAGTCCCGTACAGGAATCGAACCTGTAACCTTCTGATTGCCGGTGAGACGCTCTAACCATTGAGCTAACGAGACTCAGATGGAGAGTGAAGGTTACAATTATGTACTGGTTCAATTGATATATGTACTGCCTATGCGGCAGTCACTATATATCGGTAATGCTTGGATGCGTTAATATACACAATGTTGTAGTGAATGTGGGAGAGCTCGAGAATGTGAGAGAGCTCATTAGCTCAATGGTTAGAGCGTCTCACCGACAATCAGAAGGTTACAGGTTCAATTCCTGTACGGGACTCAGAATCATTTTGCTGAGGATATGAGCTTGACCATCGTCCACGTATCGTCTGAGTAATCTATATCACAGAACAAAATAACTAAACTTAAATAACTAAACTAAGAAGAATGCATTCGATCGCCATTTCGCAAACCGGACTCTACGTTTTAGAACTATTCACACGATCTAATGGCATCCAATTTTTATCCCGATAGAATCATAAGTAGTGACAGTAATTAATATTGACAGGTAATAGTTTACTTATCAATGGTAACATTCAACTGATTCGCAATAAATCATTGTAAAGAAAGCTTAATGAAAACCATGCTTTACAGTGTACATATATTATATACACTGTGTATGTGAGTCATTACGTGTATGTGAGTCATTAGATCTATGTCCAAAAATGCCATCATGTTATTGAATTATTAAAAAATTGCTTAATTACTCAATTTATTTATTGGATAGACTAAAATTAGGTAGTTGATTTGATACTACTTGACCAAGAAGTGCTGCAAAGTTCATTTATAACTAAACTAAGAAGGACGCATTCAATCGCCATTTCACAAACCGGACTAAAGGATAATAAAAAATGTTCAAAATAACGTTTTATAAAGTAAACAAAGTTTCAATGGAAAAATAAAACATAAAATTACGAAAGCAATACACAATACCTGTCGTTTTCTGTCAGCATCCATCCTCTTAAAAAAACAACATGATTATCCAAGTTATAAAAAATAGAAAGAAAATATTTGATCGCGAATAGGAATTTTATGTCTTCTATCTTCTTTCTTAATATGGATAACTTTCATTCTTTATAGTAAATTGTTTGCTACTCATGCTTTTAAAGGATGAGTGTCAGGATCATGCATTGCGCGCTTGTGTTATTGTTTTCATACGGGATCCTTGTTGTCAACTTGCCTGTATTCACAAATATTCAGTTAATAATCCGCAAATTGACTAATCGGTCCATAAAATAGCCGCCATGAGCGCGCAATGCATGACCCTGACACTCATCCTTTAACGCAAACTCAGAAAAAATGTTTCTGAGCGCCAGACGGGAATGGAACCCACAACCTTCTAATTGCGGGTTCGATTCCCGTCTGGGGCTCAGAAACATTTTTCTACGTTTGCGTTAAATGCTTGAGTAGCAAACAATTTACCATGTTGAAATAACCAAGTTGCAAGTCACATTTTTAAATATACTTGCATTCTTTCCTTTCACAAAATTCTATGATCTTATTTTAAGAACAAAAATCCGTGTTTTTTCCATGAGTTCGAATCCTTTGGTAGTTTGATAAGTGCATTAAATCTTAAGATATGGCAACAGCGAGTCTAAAATATAATAGTTTTTTTATATTTCTCATCTTTTCTCTGCCATTTCTCGCGTTTCCTTCGGTAAAATTTCGGCGCTTTTTCGCTATATGCACAACCGAATTACTAACACGTCCTATATCTACCATCGTTCATATGACGTCGTTCATGCCGTGGTTTTTTAAAGAACGAGGGATATGTTACATGTATTATAAAGTAATTTTGATCGAAATTTTGGTTGGAGACAAACTGATCAAATTGAAATGTGATGCGATCATAATTGGGTTGTGCAATGTGCATATAACGAGAAAGAGCCAAAATTTCTTCAAATTCTAGTATTGTGGAAATTGCTTTAAGAAACATTTTCGTCAAAACTACATTTAATAGATGGTTTTGTCAAAATTTAAATTAAATTTAATGCTATTTAACATTAAACAAAATTTGTCCGATAGAATTTTTTGAAAATTGCAGAATTGAAAAGGTATAAGCTTGATCTTGAAGTGTGCAGCTTCACTGAAGTAACGGGGCGTTACATGTAGCTTTTATCTTGCAACTTGCTTCGCAAAAAAGCAAAGTTCAGGTTGTACGAGCAATTTGGTGGATGTCACACGCTAAAAAAGTACAACTTGAACTTTGTTTTTTTTGCGACGCAAGTTGCACGGAACAAAGCTAGGTGTAACGGGGCCTTAAAGGAAACGGAAGATATTTGCATTTATTTTCGGGGTTTTTACACGTGCTAACGTCATAAAATTTCCTTATTACCAGTAAATTTCCCGCCAAATTAGCAACCAGCTCGCGCACGGTCATAAAACCATAGGAGCCACCTTAAGTGAGTGGCGAAAAGCCTCAGCCAACCTGTGTCTTATTCGTCTACCTGAAAAATCTCAAATTCCTCTTCACTTCTAGCAATCATCTGATTCACAGTTTCGTCATCAGGAATTTCATTTTCTTCCTGTTTAACAAAATATGAAGACATGTTGACTAAAGGAACATGAAGTTTTACGAAATATGAACCGCATCAAGCAAGTTATGGTAACATTTTCAAGTTATGCTAACATTTTCAAGTTATGGTAATATTTTCAAGTTATGGTAACATTTTAAAGTTATGCTAACATTTTCAAGTTATGCTAACATTTTCAACAACATATACCTCTTCATCGTCTTTATCGTTTTCCAACAGAGCTTCAAGAAATGCTCGACGTTCACCGGAAGTGGAATTCTGATTAAACATACCAGCTTGAATCACCTGAAATCCAAATAAAAACAATATAATAGGAATTATATAGTGTAGCGGTTCTGGGCATAGCATTCGGACGACAAGAAAAATGCAGTCTCCAGAACCTAAAGCCCGGCGCACACTAGAGCTATCTGCTTAGCAAAACTTACGCATGCGCATTGCCGGAAAGTTGTAAGCTTGCTGCTTTCACTTCCCCGCACACTAGGGGAAATTGTCATTCGTGAAAAAAATTATCCGACATGTTGAATATTTGTGAAAGACGCCACGAGTGACAAAATGCTTACGAAACTGCCCCGCACACTGGAGCTAACGTCTCACGCCATCGGTCACGAATGAAGTTTTGCTAAGCAGATAGCTCTAGTGTGCGCCGGGCTTAAGACGCCCGAAATTTTGAGAAAAAAGGAAATTATTCTCACGATTTGCCTAAAAATATAAATATAAATGTAGAGGAAATAACACGGTTCGAGAAGAATTAATGAAAAATCGCACACGTGTTTGGCGAAATATTCATCCTGGCTAAACCTGTATGCACGCATTCCTCCAAGGACGTTTACACACTGTGATTAATCGGGCTAATTTCTTATCCGAGTGCATGTTGTGTAATGGATTTACTCAAGAGAGTATTGGAATATTCGCTCTTTGAATACATTGCCCTGATTATATAACGCAAAGCAAGGGTTATAATTTTGACGGAGTGGCACAATCTCCGGTCGGATGTTGTTCGCGCGTTTAGGCGAAATTACTTTCGAAATTATCTTTATGTCACCAGTACAAGCTTAGTGTTACAAACTTTTCTTGAATTATATAAATATACGACTTAATTAGCTTTTGATGGAGCAATTTGGGCTTTTAATGTAACGTTGTTTAAGTGCTTTCTTGATACCGTACGCCTTTGGGTCTGTAGACGTCTTTCGCCAGTTCGGAAAGTTTCTGTGACTGAATACATTCATTCAAATCGAGCAACGTCTTGCCAATAGCAATGCGCCACATATCAGTTGTCCTCCCACCACTGAGGTGAAGAGTATTCTCCCACAGGGAAAGTTGATAGTATGGGTTATAGGAATAATACTAGGAGTTCTTGTCAGAAGTGAAATGCTGCCTCGGAACATACACCGGAGCAGTGGGTATATATTAGAGGGTATTCCCGTTCGTTTGTTTGATTTGAATTGAACGCTCGACCGCCAGATATTGTCGTTCAATTCAAAAACATTACAAACGTAAACGTGAGTTCGATTTGGCAAAAGTGTCACTTGAATAGAACATTTATAACTTCGCGAGGCTTGCTCGTTTCGAGTAAATGTTGTGGTTTAGATTGTTATCGAGTGGAACACGGAAACAAACGACAGCGTCTTAATTCAAGGAGACATTATAACCTCAATGTTTTTGACAACAGTGACATCCCGCATGATTTCCGTACAAACGTGAGTTCGATTGGAAAAAGTGTCGCTTGAATGGAAAATTTATAACTTCACGAGGCTTGCTCTTTCGAGTAAATGTTGTTCGAATTGGATGTATGACGTTGAAATGGTCAGATTCAATTTCGACATTATAAACGCGGCATAAAATACAGCTAGAAGTTCAGCATAAAGCAGAACACGTTGCCGTTAGCGAGTTCCGAACCTTTGACTCGGATAGTTTCCGCATCCGGCGATATAAATCTGTGGACATACATCGTCGAAAATCGAGCGTGATTGTAACGTCGATCGACTATACATAGTTCCGCGAAAAGGTCTGGGCCACGAGACACACAACCCAAGTCAAGATTAGTGTGCTGCCTACGGGAGTAACTAGCACTAATAGCTTGGAAACTGATAACAAAAACTGTAAACAGAAATAGTTAAGGTTGATTAGTTAAAGTGGCCTATGAAATTTAAGTTTTTCGTTGTTAGGCATGTTTAGTACACACTATTCATATTTGTTAATACGTTGTTTTTACGCCTGAATTTAGCTAGAAAGTATACTGATGAGGTCAAGGTGTTTGATAAACAGAGAGAGAAAGAGAGTGTATTTTTAAAAAATGTCAAGCGATTCGGCAACTATAGTGTTGTTAGGAGCGCCAGCAACGCAATATCTTCCACCGTGTTTTGTTCTGGTGATCGCTCGAAAGTATACTTTAAAATAAGGTTTCCGCGGAAAGACTGAAAACTAGGTAAGGGTAAGGTAAGGTAAGGTAAACGTTATTTAAAATCACACGCTAGCCCCGTCAACTTAAAGTGCCTATATCACTTGTGGGATCTTTACATATTTATAGTAATTGGAACATTCTAAGAAGATTTGTAATATATCTTCTCAGGCGAAAATTTCATCTTCATGGACTTTTTTGCAGTTAAAGTTACCGGATATGACATCAAAGGAGGAATTTTTGAAGCAAGAAACAAAAGAAAACTGATTTGCAATTCCTCCTTTGATGTCATATCCGGTAACTTTAACTGCAAAAAAGTCCATGAAGATGAAATTTTCGCCTGAGAAGATATAGTACAAATCTTCTTAGAATGTTCCAATTACTATAAATATGTAAAGATCCCACAAGTGATATAGGCACTTTAAAAGCTGGTTTCCACAAGGGGCGTGTGGATTACATTATTTGTTCAAATATATACAGTTACTAATTAAAAAATGAATTATTTACTAATTAAAAACAGAAGCTAGTTCTACATATACAAATAGATAATAATATATTAAATTAAAAGGTCTGTATAGTATTAAAAATTGTGAGCGTCGATTCCATTTTTGAATATTGGTAATGAATTTGATTCACGCAAATCTGCGGGTAAAGAATTCCACAGTTTAGCTCCATCATAACAAAAACTTTTCTTAAGATTTTCAGTTCTAGGTAAAGGTAGCTGCAGAGAGGTAGAGGAGGAGAGGTAGAGGAGGAGAGGTAGAGGAGTAGAGGTAGAGGAGTAGAGGTACAGGAGTAGAGGTAGAAAACTAGTTGTTCCAGGGTTAGTAGGAAGGCAAGGATTAATATTAGGGTGACGGTTAGTAGAAGGGTTTGAGGTTAGGGTTATTTTTCAAACTTTTATACTAACCCTGGAACTAGTCTTTCAGTGGAAACTTTATTTTAAAGTATACTTTCTAGCGATCGCCATTTTGTAGCTTTCTCACTAATTTCTGCCATCTTTACACTACTTGCAAACTAGCCGCGCGTGCAAGTGACCACTTTTTGGCTGAAATGTTCTTTTATAGCCTATTTCAGTGGTATAATAATTGTTTAAGTTAATAATTTGTTCAATATATTCTAAATGCATATTGAACATTTGAAAACTGAAAAAATTATTTTCGTTTCATAGGCACTTTAAGGCTTGTAATCATGAGTCAGTGAAAAGTCCTGATTGGGCTGCTGTGTTCAGTAAACAAGCAAGCAAGCAAATACTCAATGGTTCGTCGCTAGATGGTAGGTCTGAGTCGTCTTCTGGAAGATCTTTTTTAGTAAACAACTTAGATCCTAACCCTAACCCCCCGCTTAATGGGTTTCTAATACTAACCTTAATACTAATAAAAGGATCGTCCAGAAGACGACTCAGACCTAGTACCTCACGGTCACCTCAACTGCGAGTGTACCATCTAGTCACGACCATACTCAATTCGACAATAACATAGTGGTCAACTGTTCCAGTATAGACAAAATGGCGGCCATGACCGCTGCACTTCCTACGGCCCTGAAGGTTGAAATGCAACTCCACAAGATAAACAAGGACAAGTGAGAACAAAGTACAAACAATCAAAGAAGTGCGCAAATTATAGAAAAGTGAAGATAGAAAAGATAGAAAAGTACGCAAAAGCCATACCTTTTCATCAATATTCAACTTACACCTAGCAGTCGCTATAATTGTCTCTTCAACACTGTTCACTGTTACCAGACGAAGAACTTTAACTTCATTTGTTTGACCAATACGATGAGCACGATCTTGGGCTTGAAGATCCTACACAAATGAGAGCAAATATCTGGATCATTAAAAAGCAAACAATATCTATATACTTAGTCAATACTTAGTCAATCTTTATAAATGTATAAAACGCTCCAGACATGTAACTTTTAGCGTTTGTTTTAGAAAGTCAACACTACAGAAAGGAAAATGGGAAAGAGCAAGTACTGGAAAGCAACGGAATTTTGAAAAACATTGATAGAGTTAAAGATATTTTGTAAGAAATGTCGGGAAAATCTATGAGCAAGCCAAAGAAAGAAACCTGCTTCTTCCGGTTGTTCCAACATAATTTACAAAAGAAAAACAAATCAAGACATTTGGCGAATACTACGAAAACGCCGCAAGCGAAATGTTTCGTTTTAGGAAGAGGATACAGGTCCGACAATTTTAGGGAGATTTAGGGTTAGGCTTTTTTAGGGTTATTTTGTCGCAATAGCACTCCATCGAGATGACGTCAGTAGCCATATTTGTGCGCATTTACCCATAATTATTGCGGCCATAACAAAAGAAAATAGCTCATTTGCAATCATTTGTGAGTCAAATTTGGTTTGTTTGTCCGTATTTTGAGCTATTCATAGCAACCAGAAGCTACGCTATTGCGTTTATATGTTTATATAGTGATGTCGGACCGTCGGATCTGTATCTACGGCGTTCCAGGGGCTGTTTATATATTTTTATTTATTTTTTTGGATTTAAGGTTCAAGCCCATTCACGAAATTTGTTACCGCCCGCGCAATTTGTCTCCGATTTGTCTCAAATTTGCACCAAATATAGTTAAGTATGCGAAGAACACTCTCAAATTGTGAAAAAAATAAAAAATACAATATTTTTCCAGATATATTCATCAATTTAAAATCATGACCTTCGCGGTTTAACCTGGTCTTTGGTTTTACCAAAAAGCTCTCAATTTACCATATTTACACTTCTCGATGTTTGTTCTAAAAAAGTCTGTCGGGTTTTTTTTATTACTGGAGAGGTTTAGCAGCTAGGATATTTTATTCCTCGACCTATGTTGTGGAAGAAGCAATCGATGAATAAAGGCCCGTAACTCAGTTTTTACATTAAAAAAAACGCCGACACACTTTTGTAGCCCAGCTGTTCGCTGACATCCTGTGCAAGTTTGGTGGGAATCGGTTAAAACGCGCGATCAGGTTACACCTTTTAGTGCCCCTATGTGACTCAAAATTGATGTGGTAATAAATAAGCCGTGAAAGTTTGGCGCAGTTTTAATAGCTATTGCAAATTCTCCGCCCACTCTAATAATTGAATTACTTTCCACCAATAAGAACAACAGCGATATTAATTGTTTGTTTTGGGTGAGTTGCAATTGCAAAACAAAGACTATACTAGTAAAGATGCTTGCAAAAAGAAAGGGCGCGAAAAGTACTCGGACGGCCGACGGCTAAAGAAATATGGCCAGTGCGTCACATTCTACACCTGATGGCCCCAGCACCACAGCAATAGATTTCATTTCTATGTTTTTGGTATGTTTACTCCAAGTGTAAACGGTAGAAGAAATATCCATCATGCTAGGAAAATTTTTCTGCTGCGGCTTTGCCTTTTCCTATTGCTCTGAAAGCAACAACAGAGGATGTATTCACCAAAATTTACGTCATATTTCTGGCCTGTTCTTTTCGAAATCGGTTCAGGAAAACATGTTTGGTGAGCAAGAGAAAATCCATTTCGCTCCTGAACCTTGTCTCGAATTCATTTTTTCAAGTATTTTTAGTGGAAGCTGGCACTCCTTACACACTGCAGAGTTTTCTAGCATTAATTCCAAACATTCTGGACTAACAATATAATTGCCAACGGGTGGTTTGGTAACAAGCATACTTTCATCCTCATTTTCACTTGAGTTAAAATCCGAATCAAAATCATCTGATTCAGATTGTGATTCTGACCGGTAATGCCGCTTTTCGCTTTTGGAAACTTTCCATACTTGTCTTCAGTTTCTGCTCGCTTCTAGAAGACCTTTCGGAACGTTTATCGCTGTTCGCAATCATGTCTGGCCATTGTCATGTGTCTCTTGTTCAAAGTATGAACCCTTGTCGCTGGCAGATAAATGTTCCTTTTTTTCATCCTGGCCCGTTTTTTACGACTACCACAGAATGGATTTTTATTCCGTTTACTGTCAGACATAGAGCTAGAGAGACGAGTTGAAGTTGTGTATTAAACCGTTTTAACACGATAACTCGCTCAATTTTCAATATTTTCAATTCAAATTTTTGCAGCTGATAGATCTAATGGTAACCTTTACAAACATATCAAAACACCATTTTCAAAAAAAATTACCATTCTAGGGTATTCTGTAACCTTAGAGTGTATATGACACGAAAATTAAGTTTATCTTATTTGAAAGAACTCTTCAAATAACGAAGAATATCAATTTACAGCTTTTCCATATTTCATTTAGTTCTTGAGATATTTAGACTTATGTGATATTCAAATGAGATGACCTATGACGTCACATTGTTTGCACAACATTTTAACATTTTGGAAAATCGTATAGTATTGAATGAAATCACTTGAAACTTTGCATGTCGATACAGACCACTGAACGAAATAATATCGTTTAAGTTTGATGTACAATAGTAATAATATAGTTCCCAGACCTCTACGTCTCTTTGATGAAAATCTTCTGACATAGTAGGCTTTGCACCAACGTCAAACTTCCATTTCAAATTAGTTAAGTTAGTACAAATTTACTCAACCAGTCGAAAATGTTTCCCAGCGAAGAGAAAACAAATAATTTTGTTTTGGAAATCATGAGCACTGGAATCTAATAATTTACTATGGCGACCATAAAATTAGAACGATTTTCTCCAGTTTAGTGGTCTGTATGCATATTCAAAGTTTCAAGTGATTTCGTTCAATAATCTTAAAAATATACACGATTTTCCAAAATGTTAAAATGTTGTGCAAACAATGTGACGTCATAGGTCATCTCATTTGAATATCACATAAGACTAAATATCTCAAGAACTAAATGAAATATGGAAAAGTTGTAAATTGATATTCTTCGTTATTTGAAGAGTTATTTCAAATAAGATAAACTTAATTTTCGTGTCATATACACTTTAAACGAGGATCGTATTCCATTTATATTTCCCCTTTATTTATCTCATCCCGTTTACACGGAGAAAGTGTTTTCCGGGACGTTTTTTGTCCTGGTTTGCTCAAGCGGGATTCTGGCTAGGCAGGACAATTTTCGCCATATAAATATTCCGTCCACCTAACCAGGATGATATCCAAATATATACCGTTTCTAGTGGAGAAAGCTGTTTATTCGATACAAATGAGTATTTTAAAATTATAATAAAATTTTACAGTGTAAGCTCACTACAACTGACGCACGAGCTTGCACTGACTACATACATCATCCTATCGATCGAAGCTTTTCAAAATATTGTCTTTCCGTTGGGTGCCTACTAAAATGACCCTGGTCAGCTGGTGAAATGGTTAATTAATCTTACGTTAATAACGCACTCTCAATACGGAATGAAAACATGACGACATTTTAATCCCCTCGCCCGCCGTCCCAGCGCCGAGGGTGATAATCTTGACGGGGTGGTACAATGTCCGATCGTGTACGATGTTCGGTCATTTGAGTCAGGGCAAAGTATTCTGTAAAATATTTGTGATATAGGTATCCATCAACGGGCATTGGTTGTCTTGGTTATGATGACGTGCCTCACGGGGAAAAAAGTAGGTAAACAAGGATATTTATGGATCTACAAGGATATTTATCTAGGTCGTGAGCGGGAACATTTTGTGTTACTCGAAAAAACGTGAAATATTATTTAACCCTAATACTAACCCTAATACTAACCCCAATCTTTACCCTAACTAAAAAGATCGTCCAGAAAACGACTATATATTCTTAACCTGCAACCTGCGTTTTATATCAGCCCTGCAAACGAGCTATTTTCTTTTGTTATGGCCACAAGAATTAGGGGTAAAAGCGGACAAACATGGATACTGACGTCATTTCGACGGGTGCTATTCAAGTAAAAGAACGAAAATAAGTACAGTAAGCAACTGCGCTATAAATTTAAACGTTTCAAACAGTAAGCGGGCGAGGGGTTGTTGCGTATACGTATTTCTAGTATATTTGGTCTTTATCTTTGGTGTTCTCTCGTTGATTACATTTACATATAAACAAAACATTTAACATCCACATTAGATTTGTGAGTCTTAAATTTGATAATTTGAAATTAATTTAAACTGATAAGTGCTAAAAGTTAATGATTCTACTTGTCCGTGTTAAATCGAACACATCTAAAATATAACTTCTGCCGACTAAAATATAACTTCTGCTGACTGAAACTCGTAAAAAGGGGTGTGGCACCCCCACACACCCCCCTCCTTGCTCCGAGTCTGAGTAGCTGTTAATATTACCATTTACAAGCTACCCTGAGACTTAAAGATTTGAATGCGGCTGTCTACAAGTTTATAACCGATTTTTCCGCGGCCAGTTCACATGCTCATAACAATAGATGATTGCGCACAGTAGCTTTCAGTAGGTTCAAGGTTAAGCGTGGGGGTGTTGTGCATGCGTATTTCTAGTTTTAAATGAAGTTATTACCTGATGAGGATTCCAATCACTATCAAATATCACAACTGTATCGGCCACTTGAAGATTCAAACCCAGTCCTCCAGCTCTGGTACTCAGCAAGAATACAGAATAAATAGCATTAGGAGCACTAAAGAGCTGGAGAAGTGTTGCGCGATCTTCAGCTTTGGTTGTTCCATCCAATCGGAGGTATCGTATTCCTACAAACGTGATGTGTAATATTTTGAAAAGGTGTCTTCTGATTGGCTAAAAGCAGTGTTTCTATAACTATATAGAAATACGATAATGTTCCCGCCATTTTTTAACACAAACGAAAAGTTGATAAGGTATAGTTTAAAACACGAGCAGTAGTGTTTTATCAGGTTTAAAATACGAGACGATAGCCGGGTATAAAACACGAGGCGATAGCCGGGTTTAAAACACGAGGCGATAACCGGGTATAAAACACGAGGCGATAGCCGAGTTTAAAACACGAGGCTATAGCCGGGTTTAAAACACGAGGCGATAACCGAGTTTAAAACACGAGGCGATAGCCGGGTTTAAAACACGAGGCGATAGCCGGTTTAAAATACGAGGCGATAGCCGGGTTTAAAACATGAGGCGATAGCCGGGTGTTTTAGACCCGATAAAACACTGCTGCGAGTAAATACAGTATAAAACGACTGCATCTAAATAACGATGTTTACAAACTATTTCAGTGATTCAAGCCATTTTCGCCGAGAAAATCGAAGGAAAAGTTTATGTAAATCAGGAGGAATCTTTATCACATATAAAGACACGATACGGTCAAAATTTTCGTGTTTTCCTCATAAATTATTAATCATTTTTGAAACGTTTTTAAAAAGTATAAGAAAGTCAAATTCTGATTTTTCTCTAACGAATTGCTTTTTCTCTCATAATTCAGACACATAGACAGCTGAGAGTGATTTTGCGTGAGTATGAAGAATTTACATTTTCATGATTTTAATACTAATGAACGCACTGATATCAAAAGAAGACTGGATCGAGCAACTATTGTTCAGAAAATGAAGCCAGAAGTCCGCCATTACTAAGGGACCAACGGAGGATCCTATGAGGTTTTTTGTTGGATTATGTGCTCTTAACATCGACAAAATAAAATAATTTTACTATAAAGAGAACCAGAAGACATTACTGGATAAAACAATTCATGGCCTACCTACAGATTTACTGCGACTTTGGTCCCTTAGTAATGGCCGCCGTTTGATTGATTGATTGATAACTATATTTAATGAGGGTAGACACCAAGCTAACACAAAGGTTAATAAGGGTGGCCCTCAAAATATATAACATTTACAGTTTAAATAGATAAAATAAAATAATAAACTGGCTTTAATGGCTCTAATTATCCAGTGAGAGAAGCCTAATATGAGACGTCAAATTAGGTTCAAGATTTTATGCATTTAATGTTAAAGAAACTATATTGGCCAGACACTCATTTCTCGAGCGTCACAGTTTGATTTGCTTGCAAACTCGGAGCTTCAAATGATCTCTCGTCAATTTACATTATGCAAATATGCAGGCTTCAAAATCAGCTCATCAGATACAATAAAAAGCTCAATCCAGTCCTATATTTTTGAGATCAGTGAATGAACCTCATTCCTACGTTTTACCAATGTTTGCATACAGTTATAAACACTGGTGAAAGTTTGGGCATACTATGATTTGGGAGAACTCGAAATTGCTGTAGAATGAATAACTGGAAGGCAACTGGATGGCATATCATCACAGCGAATGACTATACCTTTGTAATTGAAATAATCTTCCATGACTGTCATTAACGCGGTCATTTGACAAAATATCAAAAGCCTGAAAAGAAATGAAAAATTTGTAAATGATTGTACAAGATAATAATGAAGCACAAAAAACGTTACTGACATGTTTTACCTCGACGTGTATTTAATTTATTTATAGAAGTAAAGCTAATTAGCGATATAATTATCAATCACAGCCGGCGAATCCTAACCCCCCGGAATTATTCGCAACACTGCCACAGCTTGACACAGTTTTTCCCTATATATCGGTCAAAAATTCCGGGGGGTTAGGATTCAGGGTGGGTTGGGGTCATTGTTTAGGATAGCAAAGACCGTTTACGAAAGGGAAGACTGCGCCGGCGACGCAATTTTCCCTTTCGTAAACGGTCGTTACCATCCCAGCTCTCATAGAATGTTGGGTAAGCGGAGTGAAATTCCTCGTGGTCCCGCATGCTTTGTTTGGTGCGGTGACATGTTCGTCATGAAATTCAAAATATGTAAATATTTAGTATTTGGTATACAGGAGAAGAGCGTTCGTGCAGAAGAAATTATACATGGCAAACTCTCAACCTGAACCAGTAAATTCGATTTTGTGAACGTATATGTAGATACTTTCCAAAAGGCAAACGACGTTATTCGGGATTTCGAAATATCAATCGCAACAACGTATGCTGCGAGGTCAGTCAAAATATATTTGTCGACCGACAAACTATTATATGCGCATTGCATATATGGACCACCGTGTAATATATAACCATAAATGTAGTTCTGCATTTGCCATAGAACATATAGTTAATTCGTAAAGTCACTTACTAGTCATAGATGTTTTTCAATTGATAGGTGATAAAACGTGTTGTGCTGCGTAGGCAGTGTAGAAATACAAATCAAAATGTATAAAAAGGTTGGTGTACTGCCGAAATAGCGTGTAAGTTGTCTAACGTTTCGAGCGAAGGCTCTTCGTCAGAGAGTGAAACATATAGGGTGAAATAATCACTCAGTTATTATTTCACTTTACGTTTCACTCTCTGACGAAGGGCCGCTCGAAACGTTAGACAACTTACACACTATTTCATAGACTTGCTCCAAATCTGCCTCTTGATTGTTTCGGGTTTGTTTAATTTGTTTTTTCAAAGAACTCACCATATAGATGCTTGTTCGCTTTTTAGATAGCAATATTATGAAAGAACACGAGGAGCCGCGAAATAAAGTGTGCGGGGAACCTTGGGACCACGAGGAATTTCACTCCGCTTACCCAACATTCTATGAGAGCTGGGATTGGTAACGACCCTTCGGGATGGTAACGACCGTTTACGAAAGGGAAAATTGCGTCGGCGACATCATGGCAAGGTTGTATTTGCGAGAGGACCTGCCAGATCTTGTTAGAAGAAAGAGCACAGAATAGCTCTGCATAATTAACGGAATAGTTCATGAGTTTGAACATGGATAATAAAAAGACTGGATAGGAAACTAGCTGACGTCAGCGTGAAAACCTTGTTGAAAATCGTGATATCACGAAGATGTCACGAGTATGCAGATTCTCATGCTGAGTTTCTCTTTGACTTCTCCATATTTTCGTATTCAGGTAGCTATATTGAGATTCCAAAAAAAAGTTCCATCGTCTCACAAACCGGCCTAAGCCACGATTAAGTGTTCGAGGTAAATGTTGCTCGTCTTTGTTTCAGCTGTTTTCGTTTTGTGGTGAAGAAACTGGCGTCGCAAAAACTACCGTTGTTTTAGTTAAAATTTGCGACGCGTTTTTCACCGTCTAAAGTTGGAACTTTTCTCCTAAAATGAGTAATGGTAGTCGGATATTCCATCGTAAAGTGGCATTGTTATATTTTTGGTAGTTAGACTATCGTTTTTAGCTGTATTATTGCTAAACGTTGCGATTTATTGAGATTTTGTGACGTCACGATTTTCAACTAGGTTTTCACGCGATCAACTGGTGCCTTAACCAATCAGCACGCTGGAAACGTCACACGTGATCTTAGTTTCCTATCCAGTCTTTCTACTATCCTGGTTTGAAGAAGACATACCGTAGTTATTCTGTAAACATTTGGAATTTTCATACCGCCTAAAAATTTGTAAAAATATTCCGCCGAAAAATTTGTTTTTATAGAGCTGTATAGTACATAACTCATCATTTATATGTTGAATCGCCCCTTTGGCTGTCCAAAATACGCATGACTCGTACTGTACACCAAACTGTACAACAAGGTGTGCGTGATGGGATCACACGCCATTTTGTTTACAAAATCTGGCAACCCGAAAATCACACCCTTTTACTAACCTAACCTTAATACAGTACTAATGTTAATAACGTAATATTAACTCGGGTTGGCACTAGGTCGGACAATGCTAAAATGGATGACTCAAAAGGACCTTCCCATTTTCACGAAATAGTCTAATCCCAAACCTAATCCTAACTCTAATCATACAGTAGCTAACCCTAACCTAACAAAAAATAAAGACCAGACAAAAATAGAAATGTCCTTTTGAGTCATCTCATCCTTTTTAGCTATTTCCCACTAGATCATGGTCGAGATACGGAGAAACGCGAGCCTGTTAACTGTATGCCATAGTGCGGGCAACGAATAACTTGCATTCGAAGTATTAGCGTTAGTATTACACTATTAACGTAGTATTAAGGTTAGTATTAGGGATAGTATTAGGATTACAACCGACATTTAAATCCAAATGCTAACCTTTTACTAACCAAGGAAATCAATCATTAGCGAGAAAAGTATTATTTCATATGTTTTATAACAGGAGTTGACTTGTAATGAACGCAAGTTGCCCGCTGGACTGCAAGTTAGCAGGCGCTCCTTTATGCGTATCTCCCCGGAAAAATTGGAAACAACCTTCCCATGATGCTGCAAAGGCCTGCGGAGTGCTCTGATCTCGAAATGAAGAGTGTTTGGATGCTGAGAAAATGAAGCCAAACAATTTTGCGGCAATCTATTATGGAACCGTTGTTAATTACAGGAAAATCTTCGACAATTGATTCATTTATAGCGTTACTACGGCGCGCTACTTCCGGCTTTATTTTCCGAACAATAGTTGCTCGAGGCAGTCTTTATTTATTGATCAGTGATTACAGCACTTTCGTTTTCACATTTCTCAGGAGGGTTGGGAAAGAAAAGTAGAGAAATATATCTTTGATATTTTATTGATGTATTACCACGCTGTCTCTTACCTGTGTTTTGTAAGGATCAGTTTATGAAGGATGCGATCCAATAGCTCAAATTTACCAGCAACACGTACCAACTGTGGTCTATAATTAAAAATAGGTCCACAGTGGTGAACACCCACGTAGATTATAAGAAGATAATAAACGAACGCAATAAAGAAAATAGAATGTTGCCAAAATTTTGGTTCAACCAATATCATGAAATAACGTTTCTAGGTAGAATATTTCTACAACATACCCTTGCACAAGCCCTCCAGTGAAGCCAAGATGTTCAGCTATGGATTCCTAAAATAGTACACGCGCAGTTATTGTTGTGCCACTATAACCCCCAACCCTGATTCTAGTAAAGCAAATGGATACGGCATACCAACAACTAACTAACATTAACAAGTAAACAAACACAGACGGACAGACGGACGGACGGACGAGACACATCTCTCTTAATCACTCATTTAACCATGATCCTATTCTCACACACCCCTTCCAACACACACATACACTATTTAAAATATTTAATCCGCTAAATGATTTATTTGCTTAATACCTCAATGTGTTGGAATATAAAAGGATGATTGCAAATTTTTCTCAACTGCATGATAGTATTCATCAATGTCTTTGCACCACCACGACCCTTAAAAAAAAAGATTTCAGTGTGTATAGCGTGTATAAAAACAAAGAAAACAGGTTAACTGTGAGGCAAGCGACAGCCAAGCAGGTAACACTCTGACTATTTGTCTATTTCATTGGTCTGCAAAAACAAACATCTTCTACGATATATTTAACTATATGTTAACTCGTTTGTGTCCTCCACTCCAGTATCTCTTCTCAGTATGTCAACGTATGCTCTCCTCTATCTCCCACGTTTTCAGTGTTCTTGTTTTAATTGGTTCCCATAGTATTAGACCACTGGCAGGTAACTCTGGGTATCGATAACAGTGCCCAGCTACAGTAGGCAGCTAGTCGCATCCTCCTATATGCAACCTTGTCCCCAATCCTGGGATGCTCTCTATACAAACATTTGTCATATGCTGTTTCCAGCTGATACCCAGAACTGTTCTAAGCATGAGCGTATAACAGCCATTAAGTCAAGAGACTTCTCTAATCGCGGCGACAGAGTCCAAGCTTCACACCCATAAGACATATATACAACCCGATAGTTCTCTAGTGCAAATGGGGTTTCGCGATTCTGAGCGATCTAAAAATACATATTTACAGCAATGATGAAACAGCAGGAAAAGTAACATTACCTTTTTGTCTCTCTCTGAACCATCAGTCAATAGTACTCCTTTCTTGTACATATGTTGGTACAACAATTTTTGCAAGTCTGACATGTCGCACTTGATAACATACTCCGTCTGTTGATTATAAAAAAGTCGCACATCATTAATAATAGAATTTATAGAATTACCTAAATCTTATTTTATGCGCATTTTAATTACAAATGTTGGCATATAGGTAGGGACACGCACATTATGCCGGCATTGCTTTTAGCATAATAGGGAACCTTTTTGAAACCGAGCATAATAGGCAAAAAGCGAGCATAATAGGCAAAAGTTTCGGTATGACGTCATTTTGCCAACGTAATTACGTAATAAGCATATGCGCCAACCGTCTGCGGGCCAGTGGCGTAGCGTACACGTGTTACTTTCGGCAAATACGTGGTGTATGTAGAATATTTTGAACCAATGAGTAATGGCGATTTTAATTATGGGCATAATAGGGAAAAATCTAGGGCATAATAGGATAAAGTCAGGAGCATTTGAGAATAGCATAATAGGCAAATTTTTTAGCATAATGTGCGTGTCCCTACATATAGGTTCTATCTTTCAAAAACCAAACATCAAATCTCAATGTGAATTCATTTTTGCCTATGCCCTGCCTAACTAAATCAAGTACTCTTTATCCAAAAACTTGTTTACTTTAATTTCATTTCTGCTTTCTCAGCCCAGACTTTACCTGAATTTGATACTTCCACTGACAATGACGGGTCCCCCAACGCCCCCCCCCCCCCCCATAGTAACATCAAGGCCTTCCGGCTGGAATTGAACCCGCGACCCTACGATGCTAGTGCAGTGCTCTGACCACTGAGCAACGGAGGCCGGTGCCGAGTGGTGTATTACAAGTATAATATTTGGCATTTCACTTCATATAAATCGCATATCGCATATCGAATCTGATTCCATCATCACCAAATGAAATATAGATCTCTCACATTGAAATTAAAATCCTGTTTCCTTACCTTTTCTGGAAGCTGTGACTCCACTTCTTTCTTTAAACGTCTCAGCAAGAACGGACGCAAAACCTAAGTTTCCACAGTGAAAAGTTTGTTTAGCAAGAAGGTTTTCTACCAAATTTATAGTTCAGTTATTTCACTGTGAACTTCATACTTACTTTGTGTAGACGTCTAATGATCAACAATGTCTCTTCCTCATTGAGTTCCATCTTAAAAAGACCACCAGAGATGAAATCAGAAAAATTATCTAGTCACCATAAAAACATATTTATGTATATAAGATGTTCTTTCGTCGCTATTTCGTCGTTTATTTAACAATTAGACAACGAGCCCGTGTTTTCTATGAGCCGATAGTCAACGAGGCGGAGCCAAGTTGTCTAATTGTTTTAGCATAAATTTACAAGTTTTAAACCTAAGAAATAACTTATTTCACATTTTTTATAAAAAAACTAAAAATATTCTTTCGAAATCACGCGACTTTTATCCCAGAGGTTTCTATCAGCGGATATATAGTAACTACTGATATAGGCAATGAAAATTGAGGATTTGTAATAGAAACTTGTCAATTTATACTAAATGGTGATATAAACGTGTTGTTCTGCGTATTTTCACATAAGAGAGGATATTACGAGATGTCCTCTCGTAACTAAATATGCTAATGTTCTGAGGTTGTGCGGGCGATTTTTGCTGCGATTTTATTGCGATTTTAGCTGCGACTTTTATGGCGCTCGCGCTGCGATTTCAAACTGCGATTGTTTTCTCTTTTCCCTTTCTTACTCTTGAAGTGCCTTTGTCAGATTCTGCGGCCTCCATGTTTGCGTGCGAAATCAGCCTCGGTGTGTGGAGGGAGTCTGCTCTAGAGTATTTTGGTGCTTTTCCACATAAGATCGCAGCGAAATTCCAACAAACTCAAAACCACGGCGATTTGCTGTGATTTCAAAATAACAAATCCCGACTGTTCACACGCGCGGTTTGAAATCGCAGTGCGAGCGCGATAAAAGTCGCAGCTAAAATCGCAATCAAATCGCAGTAACAATCGCTCGTGTGAACGGGCCTTAAAGGTTACGTTAAGGGGTGCTACAAGCAGATATTCACTAAACTCATGGGCAAATGTAACTGCATATTATGGAAGATATATTGAAAGAAACCCTATAAAACCATATATTTTTAGAAACTACATTCAATAATTCACAATATTTTTCTATGTTTGAATCATTGAATGTATATGACATGGTCGAAAGCCGGAGTAAATTACATGATGTTGGAGTTCCCTTTGTGGGGTTCCATCATGCCCCCAACAAATCTCAACACTCATTTCAATTCATGTCTTTATATTTTCAGTGCAAGTTAAGGGTTCAAAACCGAATGCTCCTATGATGAGAATTTTCGATTTGGGCACTGGTTGTCATGGTAACTAACTTAGAATTCCAACAATAAAAAAACATTGTAGCTCCTCAGCAATCGAACATATGTTCAAAAGCCATCATAGGAGCACAGAACATGGTTTCCATATGTTATGTAGAAAATCTCATGAAAATCCATCATAATGCCACAAAGTTAAAGTGGGGGGCGCAAAAATACTCGAAAATTACCATATTTCGAGAAAAAGTGTTTAAAGTTCTGACTTCTGGAGGGTAGTTCTTTATTTCTTTTTATTCTTAGAAAAAGTTGCAGTGTTCTTAAAAAAAATCGATCTTGTAAATGTTTTCTAATTTTCTAGCTCCCCTTAATTAAGTTGTTATGTAAAGGCCCGTTCACACGGGCGATTTTTGCTGCAATTTTATTGCGATTTTAGTTGCGACTTTTATCGCGCTCGCGCTGCGATTTCAAACCGCGCGTTTGAAAAAAAAAAACTTTTTTCTTTTTCCCTTTTCTTACTCTTGGAGTGCCTTTGCCAGATTTTGCGGCCGCAGTAGTAATACCCCCCATCGGGAGTTCAAAGGGATGCCGCCTCATTAGATATTCAACTTATTATTTATGCATACGTCATCGTACTCAGGCTCCTTTGGGACCCTCTAACCCTAATCTAACCCTAATTTCCGAAGGCATTACGTCATCATCAAAAGGTAGCTCTTATTGCTTTTAATAATATAAGAAACGCCTTTGTAATTATACACTTCGCCTCGCTACGACAATGTGAATGTGGGACAGTAGGCAGCCCGAGAGCAACGCATGCGCACGATCGATCTTGGCTAAATAATATAATCTGGAACTAAACAGAGTAACGAAGAAGCATCTTATACAGTACTTTCATAACTCGTCTTTAGACCAACAGAGATTCACACGATGGCCTTTACGATCAATTTAGTTCTTCGACAGTTCTACGAAGATATGAACCAACAGAGATTTATACGATTTGCCTCGCTGAAACACCGGTTAGATATTCGATAGATCTATGCAAATAAGAACCGCTTTAGGAAGGTTATGGAGGCTAGTATATTTTAAAAATCGCGGAGTCGAACGAATCATAACGGCTTATACGATTGTATCGGACTTTACGGCTTTACAAAGTTCATAAGGCCTCTAGTGTGTAAAGTAAGCGATTCCTTGGATAAAGAAATACTTCGGCAAGGTAATCGAAAAACGAAGTCAAAGGTATCGATTTTCCTAAGCGAGATAAAACCTTGCTTGGTATATATTATATTAGCATTAAATTATTCAAGAGATAGCTTGTCAAACGAAGCGAAGGTTGAGTGACCACATAGACAATAGCGCATGGATCATTAACAGTCATTAGTGCTCAACTCGGAAATATTTGCATGACTTGGGAATAATTAATTTGTTTTGAGGGTAAATACTGGGATTTTGAGGGTAAAAAATAGTCAATATGGGATGATGAGGGATAAATTGAGCGGGCAAGAATGCGTGGGTTCGAATTCGCTTCGTCGATTATAAGCCTGCGTTTTAAGTCTAACGATTATAAGCCTGCGTTTTACGTTAACTATCAATGGACGAGATTTTTGCGACTCCAATGAACTTTGTGCACGAAAGACCGATATTGCTAAAGAAACGTGGTTCAAAGGAAGTTTACGTCTATTCCGATCAGTTCTTTCAAGAGATGCGTGTATGTATCAAAGAGTTTACGGATAGTGACGGAGTCAAATTGCTAGTGGAAGGTAGAGGAATAACATTAACCGAGCCGGTATTTGAAAAAATGTTGGACCTTATACCGATGCTTGTGGAGATTGTTGAGCAGAAGGATACCTTAACTGAAGACATCAAGTTCTCGTTGTTAGAAGAAGAAGAAGGGGCCCTGGTTAGACCGTATCTTTCTGCCAGCGATGTTAACTGCAAAACGCGATTTAATATTGGCGTTGATAATTTCGAATGGGACCAAACGTTTGGTGGCTTAAAGCAGATCTATGATGGGAAACTCTTTTCGTTCACCGAGAAAGAGCTACCTCACGTGCAGAAAGTACTGAGAAGTACTTACGTTTGCCAGTAGGACAAAAGGTAGCAGTCCTCTAGAGGTAGCAGGCGCAGCAGTTTAAACTTTTAACTTTAACTTTAAATTTACTTTAACTTTTAACTTTAACTTCTAACTTTACTTTAACTTTTCTTTAACTTTATTTTAACTTTGCTTTAACTTTTAATTTTAACTTTTAAGTTTACTTTAACTTCGCATGCAGCGGGTCACAATTTCGGCTATATATGGCGATTTGAGAGCTGGATGGGTGAATTGTGAGGGAGAGGTATTCATGGAGGTGAGCGGGGATAGTCGGTATATTTCTCAAACGGGCCACAGGGCCACGAAAAAGGCCCTCCGGGCCATTTGGGGTGTTTTGGTGGGATGATTCTCTTCAACGTAACATCACCGCCATGAAGTGTCTTCGTTGGAAAACCCGCTTCTACCTCAACAACGAAGAATGGAACATTCGGTTCTGTGACGGAGAAGATAAAGAATGGAAACGAGCGATGAACCTTCTACTTTATGTACAAACGATTAACAGTTCTGTAACCATAGAGTAAATACAGCGTCGTTCCATTCGAGTACTGATTCTCTTCAACGTAACATCACCGCAATGAAGTGTCTTCGTGGAAAACCCGCCTCTACATCAACAACGAAGAATGGCACATTTGGGTTCTGTGACGGAGAAAATAAAGAATGGAGACGAGCAATGAACCTTCGACTTTATATACGAGATCATCAACTTGTGGAGAACCGAAAAGACGAAGATTTAAACACCCAATTACTTCGGGCACACACAATCCTAAAACTAAAGGAAAGAAAAACACTGCAGAAAATGGTCACAAAAGCTAAAGAGGAAACGTCACAGCCTTGGAATCCTAATGAGAAACGCAGTTCCTATCGCAACGACAAAATATCATATTGGTTAACCAGCTACGCCAATATGCAGCGAGAGAAAAAAAGAAGGAAAAGCGGATTAATGTTAGTCAGAGAAGCCGATGATTTTGTAGTGTTATTATTCGAACAGTCGAGGGACTTGCTATATGGAATTATGGACTAAACATGCATTCTTACCACGCGTTATATTAATTTTAGTGACTGCTGTAACAACACGTGATGTGTATTAGGGAATAAAATGAAATTAAAGTGTATTTTCATCACTCGCCTGACTTTCACCTTTACGATCCCTAACCCTAGTCTCGTGTACCTTTGGGACCCCCCATGGTATTATATTAGGCCCGTTTAGGCCCTATCTGGCCTTCTTTGGCCCGATAAGGCCTTTTGGCCCGTTCGTAGGAGGGAGTTTATACGGTCATCACGCTCCCTTCACGCTATTCAGCAGTCCTTTCATTCGAGTATCTCTTGTCCTCGTGAAAGGTTCGAAAGTTTTCTTCGAAATGTAGGCATGAAGATTTGTAAGTCCGTAAGAATCGTGATGATAAATGATTGATTTGAACAAATAACGTTCGAAACTAATAAAGTCCCTGTACAAGAACAAAAACCCTAACCATACCCATAACCCAAATAAAAACTCTAGTCCTAGCCCTGAAATAAAAGAATACTATAACCCTACTTTTAAACTAAAGATTTCAATTATGTAATACACGAAGTAAGAGCCCCATTTTGACTATTTGCGATATTCGCCTATTTGCGTATAGCATTTGAGGAAATTTCTAGCGGGGAATTCAAAATAGGGCTTTTTGGCAATGTTTAAAGACAGATATCTCGGACACGAATGGACAGTCCATTCGCGACAAAATCGAAAACCTTAAAAGAACTTATCAGCTATTTTTGCGTCCTCTATATGGAGAGAACTAAAATTTATGGAGGGTTTATATGATCGAGCTTTAAATTTGGCTGAGTTCATTTTCAAAGTTATTGTGTGCCTAAAAACCTGTATAGAGGAACATCAAAGATTGTTCAACGGTATAAGTGTCCGAATAGCTGGATTAAATCTTTAACGCGTTTATGATAAAATGAAACCTAGCGACTTTAATGTATAACCTAAGGGATTCTCTGGACGAAGAGAAGCCGTACGAAGAACGAATTTTGAGTCGTATTGACTTGTCAAACGAAGCGAAGGTTGAGTGCTCACTTGGACAATAGCCCGTGGGTCGTTAAGAGGCATTGGTGGTGCAACTCACAAATATTTGCATGTCTTGGGAATATTTAATTGCTTTGAGGGTACACACTAGGATATTTATGGGTAAACCGGCATTAGTCAATATGGGATAATGAGGGATATTTATCATCCATGACTTCGTATACTTAATTAGTGTTAAGAACGCCTCACATCCCTTGTAGACTCCTAACCCTATTCCACGTTCATAACCCTAAATTAAATTATATTTGGAATATCACCGATTCTAATTCCAACTCCTTGACTCTCATCGGGAGTTGTGCGATTGTTGCCTAAGCGTTCGGCTGAGCCTATATATCTTAGCGTTCGACTGAACCTGCGTTTTCACAGCATATACATACAAAGAGATGAACCCTAATAATTTTGGCCGTATTATGGCTTATCTCGCTTTAGTGTACACAATTCCTATGATGAAGAAACACTTCGGGAAACAGTGCGAAGAACTGTTCAAGATCTCACACACATTGACTTGGAAAAAATATAAATTTGAACGGCATTGCGTTACAGCGTTGCTATGCTAGAAAATCGTTTACTGTTCGTTGAACAGCCTTTCGAATCGTTTCACTGTCGTAACAATCCCTCATTCTATATACGAGAGAAAGATACGCGATTATTCTCCCGAAATTATTTACATCCATTTCTTCATAGATGTGATGAAGGCTTAAGCTCTTTGTTTGAATGCTTAGTCTATCAAAAAGGTGTCGATGTTTGCTAAGACATGTTTGAATATTATAGGATAGTGTATCTTTATTGATAGCAACGTTGTGTCGTTTTAACTCATCAAAAATTATGTCCATATCGATTCGTAGGGATAATCGCAAAAGTTTCTGTTTTATATGTGAGAATGTATCCTTTACAAATTATGGGATACATAAACACGACCCAATAAGAAGAAAAAAGACACGTATACAAATGTATAGTAGGAGAAAACATTTATTACACAAGAAATTAGAATACAAAAATATATATATATTCAGCTCATCAATGTCTTCAGCCTAAGCATCCTGCACTTTTAGGGGCGTATTGTCTATTTTGTACAGTTCTCTGTAGGTTTCCATTCAAAGAATCCGCACGAATGTTCTATTTCGTTAGGACAGCAGTAAAAGAGACGATCTTGGTTGATACCATCTTTCTTGACTTTACGGATACGACAAACCATTCCATGTTTACATAACGGTTTCGGGTTCTCAAAGATATCTCCCCATTGCCAAAACGAACAAGGATTTTCTCTCTCTGAACAAACGAAGTACGGTCTTCCATAACTTTCTTTCATCTTATCTTTAACCATTCGCATCTTTGTCAATCTTTGATGGGTGGCACACACTGGATGTATACAGCCACTCGTTCGGAAGGAGTCTACGGCTTTCCCGAACATATAACAGTCTTCCTCGGGGCAAAAGAACTGACAGCTAGGCTTTTGTCCGCAGAACCAGAAGAGCCCATTTGTGGTTATTGAGGAGGATGCAGGTTTACCGTTAAGACATTCCATGACAACGATCTTACACTAACGAGGAATAGTGTAAAGTAATGTTGTATGTTTGGCCGGCGTTTATGTAGGCACGCAGACACGGATAAAAAAAACGCGCGAAGAAGAGGGAGATGTCTTCGCAGAGGTCCGACTGAAAATTCACCAATGAGGTTCAAGTTAGTGTACTATTCTATCCGTTAATCACCCAAAAGTGATCCGTCTTAATGACTTTTTTAATGTGGCGGCATCCCTGGGATGTCTTCGCAGAGGTCCGCCTGAAAATTCACCATATTTTGTGTAAGAATAAAGACACGTTATAATTGTAAAAAATATTTATTCAATAAAATGTTTACAAAAAAGATTATGAATGCCATTTATATGGATTTTTGTTTCTACGTTTCTTTCTTGGTTTCGCTGGTGACCCTGGAGACTGTAGTGAGGGCGTCAGAGGGGGGTCGCTAGAAGCAGATGAAGGCTTGTTCCTATATTCCTTCACCAAATGTAGACGCTCTTCGTTTCTGACGATTCCTTCGGGTACATTCAAACGTCCTAAAGCTTTTGCGAACAGTTGCCATCCTGCAGGGTTGAAATTCTTTCTTTGGCGCAGAGTATCGTTGACTAAATCAATGACGTTAGTACCCGGAATAGTTCTTCCTTCAAAAACCATCTGCCCTTGATCGTTCCAACCAACCACATCTTTATTTTCTTTTATCTTCTTTATCAGTTGTACAGCTCTTGATTTCATCGTGGAAGGTACACTTTCTATGATATCACTCTCGATTTCTCCAGGTGCTTCAGGCGTTGTCTCTGTTGAAGGTTCGTGGTCTGTTTCTTCTGCTGCGATAAGTTGGGTATGGGTAATACTTACAGGAACAGGCCGATGCATTCGTTTGTCATAGTAATTGAGATAGCGTTGAAACGTCTGATTATACAACTTCACTTTATCCTCTTGTGTTATATCTTGACGTTGCAGCAAATTGTCCATTTCCGAATCCAGTTGGTTCACTTGAGCAGTCAGTGGAAGAACCAAGGGTTTCTTTGTAGTCATGTGTTCAGGAACTAGAACCAGTCTTTTGACATGCTCCATTATTTGGTTAGAAAGCTCGCCAATTGTTCTAAGACAGGAGCGAGTAGAAAAGGTAAGAATCCGTCTCCGTTTTGTATAATAACCCTCCTTCTTTTCGTGATCGGGTTTCTCTTATCAGCAACAGCCTCAATGTGATCTGAGTATGGTGTAAGCTTTTTATACGTTTTTGGACTAATTTTAATCGTTTCACGGCAAATGTTCAATAGGCACTCGGTTATGGCTTCCAATAAATCTGTATCTGCAGCTTTTATGATCGCTTTTCGCATAGAAGGTTTACACTTTGCCAATACTTTTAAAACATCGTGGTTCCTTCTCACACGGCGGGACATCCTCAAATGAATACACCTTTGACAGCACTATGTTTTTATACGCGAGGTTGGTAGACGTAATGAGTGTCTGTCGGGAAGATTCCGGATCGAAGTCGTATTTCATCGGGACATGTTGGTGTTAGGTCAACAAATATGTAAGAATACGGCTCTTTTGTTGCCATCTGGTAAGCTTGCTGAAAAAATTTGGTATTGCTTGGGTACAACTGTTTGGCTAGGTGGATCACCTGGCTGGCATCACGGACGTTCTTAGTTAGAACCAGATAACTGGCGTTAAGAGATATAGTTCGATGATCTTTGCTCTGATGAAACATATTCTGTACGATATAGATGACACTAAGGTTTCCATGATGCGACTTTTTCGTAAATAATTTACCAATGATAGCATCCTTTTCCCCCATCATGTCGTCAATGATAAATAAATTCCTTATCTTGGGGTTAATAGAATCCAACATGGAATCAGGTAAACCTTGAACAAACTGAATACCGGAAACTAGGGTCTCTATTTGAGCAAAGGATTCCTGATATTCGGAATAAAAGTAAACAATATTTTCAGGTGGAGGATCGATCATCACTTGAGCGTTCGCTAACAATGTTTTGACAAACGTTGTTTTTCCTGTCTTGGTTCCTCCAGAGACCATAAGTCCAAACGGGTGTGTTAACTGAATGGAATACGTTCGGCTTTGGTTTGAGTTTAGTGAGTTTGATACAGCTGATACAGCACTAGTAAACGGGAGATGTGTCGTTCTTCTATCGTAGGAAGCCATACCCGGTTGCTTGTCTGTGACTTCAGAATGAAATACTTTCTTATGGTTAGCGCTATTACTTGATGCGACGAATAAACCAACGGAAGAGATTGGTTGAGAGGAGATATTTTTACCATGAACGTTGTTCATATGGCGGCGAAGGTGTTCTTTTCTTGACAAAGTCTTTCCACATATGCCACACTGATGAGACATGTTCTCTGACTCACGACTGAACATGAAATGAAACTATTTTCTCAATTATTTTAATTTTATAGGATACCTAATCTGATCACCCCGAAAATACCCCAACACCCCAAACGCCCCCAACGCACAATCTAAAGCACCCCGCAAATACCCCAAACGCCCGCATCTCCCTACGAACACCCGAATGCACCCCCAAATGCCCCGGAAACACCAAATACACCCCCGAAACACCCCAAGCGCTCCATCTCCTTACGAACACCCCGAATGCACCCCCAAATGCCCCCGAAACACCCCAAGAGCCCAATCTCCTTACGAACACCCCGAATGCACCCCCCCCCCAAATACCCCGGAAACACCAAATACACCCCCGAAACACCCCAAGCGCCCCATCTCCTTACGAACACCCCGAATGCTCCCCCAAATGCCCCGGAAACACCAAATACACCCCCAGACACCCCAAGCGCCCCATCTCCTTACGAACACCCCGAATGCACCCCCCAAATACCCCCCCAAACACCCCAAGCGCCCCATCTCCTTACGAACACCCCAAATGCACGCCTAAACGCCCTCATGATTCTTTGGACGAAGAGAAGCCGTACGAAGAACGATTTAGTAATAGCTTTATTACTACATGAACACAAGTTTGATTGCGAATGTTAATTATTATTACATGCGTGCAAGTGTCTGGCGTTTAATAAGTCCTCTATTCTTCGCGCAAATCAGTGTTCTCCAGTCTTGACATGTATACTTCAATAGTTCAAGACCTTTCACAATTGGCCTGACGTTTCGTAAACTGTTCATGAAAGCTTCGACAATCTTTGCCTCTGACACTTTTTCCAAAGCGCTGTCGAAGTACAACAACATTTTCTGGTCGTCTTCCATCATTAGGCAATCGTGTTGTCTTTGAGACGAATTCTTAATACGACAGCCTTCACAATTTTCCAACACCAAAGTAGAAATGACGATTGAAACCTCTTCTGCATAACATTTTAATAATAGATGTTCAATCAGCTTTTGACGGCGGTTCAGAAGTCTTTTCGGCAAATCTCCAATGTCAGTAGGTATGGAGAGTTTAGTCAGATCTCTTTGGAAAGCCATAATAAACACAACTAATAAATATTCACGAAAATCCCTACTTTTATAATGTTTGCCAATAGTAACAACAATCTTCGCAAGCGAGACAATAGAACAAGACCGGACTCGCGCGACTCGCCATTGTGACGAAACTCATTAAAAACCGATTATCTGAAACAAGTCTGATCAACTTTAGGCAAGTGATGAAAATACACTTTAATTTCATTTTATTCACTAATACACATTATTCTTAGTCAAAGCAGTCACTAAAATTAATATAACGCATGGTTCACATTCCCTTAACTCCAACGACCATCTTCCAATATCTTCTGAACGTAATGCGCGATTTTTTAATGTCTGGTGGTTTCTGAATGTTTCTCTCGTTCATTTTTCGTTGCATCTCTCTCAGTACTTTCTGCACGTGAGGTAGCTCTTTCTCGGTGAACGAAAAGAGTTTCCCATCATAGATCTGCTTTAAGCCACCAAACGTTTGGTCCCATTCGAAATTATCAACGCCAATATTAAATCGCATTTTGCCGTTACTCGTCCGTTGCTAGTTAACGTAAAACGCAGGCTTATAATCGACGAAGCGAATTCGAACCCACGCATTCTTGCCCGCTCAATTTATCCCTCATCATCCCATATTGACTATTTTTTACCCTCAAAATCCCAGTATTTACCCTCAAAACAAATTAATTATTCCCAAGTCATGCAAATATTTCCGAGTTGAGCACTAATGACTGTTAATGATCCATGCGCTATTGTCTGTGTGGTCACTCAACCTTCGCTTCGTTTGACAAGCTATCTCTTGAATAATTTAATGCTAATATAATATATACCAAGCAAGGTTTTATCTCGCTTAGGAAAATCGATACCTTTGACTTCGTTTTTCGATTACCTTGCCGAAGTATTTCTTTATCCAAGGAATCGCTTACTTTACACACTAGAGGCCTTATGAACTTTGTAAAGCCGTAAAGTCTGATACAATCGTATAAGCCGTTATGATTCGTTCGACTCCGCGATTTTTAAAATATACTAGCCTCCATAACCTTCCTAAAGCGGTTCTTATTTGCATAGATCTATCGAATATCTAACCGGTGTTTCAGCGAGGCAAATCGTATAAATCTCTGTTGGTTCATATCTTCGTAGAACTGTCGAAGAACTAAATTGATCGTAAAGGCCATCGTGTGAATCTCTGTTGGTCTAAAGACGAGTTAGTATGAAAGTACTGTATAAGATGCTTCTTCGTTACTCTGTTTAGTTCCAGATTATATTATTTAGCCAAGATCGATCGTGCGCATGCGTTGCTCTCGGGCTGCCTACTGTCCCACATTCACATTGTCGTAGCGAGGCGAAGTGTATAATTACAAAGGCGTTTCTTATATTATTAAAAGCAATAAGAGCTACCTTTTGATGATGACGTAATGCCTTCCGAAATCAAGTTCGGAAGGAGTCGGCGGCTAATCGGACGTGACGTATGAATACCAGGGGGTTGGATAAAAGCTAGGGTTAGGGGTCCTACTGGTACAAGATCATCATCGGAAGGAGTCGGCGGCTAATCGGAATTGCCTAAATGACGTAATGGCATCGGTTGGGGTTTAAAAGGATAATGACAGGTCCTACAGGTACACGAGCTAGGGTTAGGGATCCTGAAGGTTTAATGACGTAATCTGAATAAATAATTAGGGTTAAGGGGTCGTGTAGGTTCGCGAGAAGTCATGACGTAATGAGACTAGGGTTAGAGGGTCCTAAAGGAGCCTGAGAATGAATAATTGAATATTTAATGAGGCGGCATCCCTTTGAACTCCCGATGGGGGGTATTACTACTGGCCGCCATGTTTGCGCGCGAAATCAGCCTCTGTGTGTAGGGGTCTGCTCTAGCGTATTTTGGTGCTTTTGCACATAAGATCGCAGCGAAATCGCAGAGAAATTCGAGCAACCTCGAAACCATGGCGATTTGCTGCGGTTTCAAAATAACAAATCGCAGCGAAATCGCCGGCTGTTCACACGCGCGGTTTGAAATCGCACCAAAAATCGCCCGTGTGAACGAACCTTATAAGTCTGTTTTCTGGGCGTCTTCTATGTATTTGTCATGTCAAGAAGTCGAAATAAGTTTTCTTGTAAGACTGTTCTTATGTACAAGTTCACGTAAACAACACGAAACAGTAGAAACCCGTAGTGATTTCCAAATTAACTGAAAATCCACTTGCATTATTCGATACCACGATGACTTAAAACCACCAATTCGTTCTACTGATAGAAATACTACATGTCTGAACTGCCAGATCGAAGCAATTTATTTCGCGAACTCGGTTCTACAACAATTTGAGTACAATATGTGCAGTGTATCACTCTTCCATGCAACTGCACCACCTTTTTCACAGCACAAGTTACACGGAAAATTGGATTCCAGTGTATAGTATAACAATGAACTACCTCGCGTTTCTTCGGTTCCCTAATTAGTAATTACATTATGATAGGGGCAATAAGAAACCAACTAATTCTAGCCATATACTGTACCTTTTCACCAGTCATGGCAAATGGAGCGTTAAACCACTGATCAAATGTGTTACAACATTTGAAGATTGAAGGCAGCAAGAAATTAAGCAACGCCCACATCTCTGGAAGTCGATTCTATAAAGAAAATATCATCGTCGATTGAGACGAAACATACGTTGCAGAACTAAACCCTTTATAAAGGTCTTGAAAAATGTTTATTCCGGTACGAATTTCGATACTTATGTATAGAATAGAGACCTCTTTCATGTTTACCATTTTAAATATTCTTTTATGTGTATTTTTACTTAGCTTTATAACCTCGTTAGAAAGCGAAGATTCTTTTGAATTACTGACACAGAAACGAGGCCGTAAAGGCTAATTAAGATGCACGTAAAGCAATATTTTAATTGGTCGTCATTAGTAAAAGAGGTCTATATACAGTAAAAAAACATGCTAATAAGAACCATTATTATATGGCACAAGCTACTATTGCCTGAGATCACGTCACGCGCCGGTCCGTTATTTCCCGTCAATGGACCGGTCCGGATTACGGATTTTGTCATCCATTTTGTTTACAAAGGCACAAGCCGAACAACGATAGGAAACTTTGAAAAGCAGCAAAAATTGAACGAATTTAGTAAATTAAGCACTAAATCATGTACGAGTCGGACGATGAACAATCGAAAAGAGAGTCTTACTATCATAAAAGCAATAGAAGAACAAGAACAAGATTGACGATTCTGTCACTCAAAACGTATGTAAAGTATGTTGTTTAAAAAAGCCATGCCACAAAAACCTCTTATTAACCTCGACCGCTTGGTCATTGCGGGAAAAATATCAGACCTCGGTCTTTTATGTACGAACCTCGCCCTACGGGCTCGGTCCGTACTGTCAAGACCTCGGTCTGATATTTTCCCGTAATGACCGCGCTCTCGGTTAACAAGAAGTTATTATTATATGACTCGGCTCGTGAGCGGTCTTAACGCAGCTTTTCTGCAATCTGATTGGTTCCTGAGTGGTCTTTACAAAGGAGTAAAGACCGGTCATTACGAAACAACTGAAACGTTTTAAAAAATCGCGAAAAAATTGAGGAAATGTGAGAGCCATATAGTAAAAAACTTGTTAACGTCAAATAGGTGGAAGGTTTTTATGAGCTTTTTATAAGGTTTTTATAAGTGTTTACTGTATATAGAACTTTACTCCGTGATAATGTTTTACGAGCATGCCTGGTAACCAGTTATTTAAAGCATGCATACTGTTACCTGTAAAGGAGTCCCAGTAAGTAGTACCCGATGTGGAGCAGAGTAGTACGTGTTCAAAATTTGAGTTAATTTACAATGATGGTTTTTCATACGATGACCTTCGTCAATAATCATGTATTTCCAACGGACCTAATTTTAATAATAAAAAGACGATGATGAAGACTTTCTGTTGTTATTTTTCAACTTACGCCTTCGTTATGACTTCGTTGTAATTTGGATGTGGTTTGGTTACGTTTTGCTCGTGCTTTGCTCGTGCTATTGTAGTGATTTGATTGCAATTTGGTTGTGGTTTTGTTGTGAAATGGTTATGGTGTCATAGTCGTGATTTCATAATAATAATAATAATTAAATTTAGTTGTGGTTTATTCAGTGGAAGTGGTTGGACAGTAAAGTAACTAGCCGAGACATGATATTTTAAAACATTGTATAAGGAAAGATGGTACCAACCTTCGATAATACAGCTTTGTCTTTCATGACGTACTCATAAGTCGTTAAAACAACATTAAATTTTCCTGTTCTGATCTGAACAGCATGAGTTCGCCTACAGTTGGGGGAACCCTACGAAAGAGAAAAAAATATGATGTAAAGAAACAGAACATGAAATAGAGAACAAGTGCAATGAACAAGACTTCATTTTTATTCACAACTTAATTTTAATCCCAACATTTTTCTTTTGTTAATCTCATGATAATCGATAAAACATTTTCACGATCATGTGTACAAGCGTTTTTCTCAATCTATTCTCGGTTTTTCGTTACGTTGAGCTTTGGGTATTTTAACTCTTTCCTGTCGGGCTGAAAAACATCCAAAATTGAACCACCTCTTGGCTCTATTGATATCTCTGGAAATAACCATAACTGTTGCGAAAGCTATACATTTTCTGAATTCCCAATAAACCGGCTTTTACTAGTGCTTTTAAATTTCCAGCAAGACACATTATGTTAATATAAACTAGCATTAATTATCATAAATCAGGTTGAAAATCACGCAGTTGAGTGGATTGACTTGAGATTCAAGCAAGGATCGACTTGAATGCGCGTATTCAGGCCTCAAACGCGCATGCGTAAATTTCACGCATGCGTATCAAGTCATTTTCAAGTCAAACCGTGTTTACATCAATCAGATTGACAACATTCAAGTCGATCCTTGCTTGAATCTCAAGTCAATCCACTCAACTGCGTGGATTGACTTCAGCCATCCGTTTCGACCATATCGAAAACTTTCAATCTTCTTCATGTAAACACAACAAGGAGAAACAACATGGGAGATTTGACTTGAACACTTAATCCGCTTCATGTAAACAGGGCCTAATACGACCGGTTTTGACTGGACCGGACAGGAAAGATTTAAGGGCTCTATTTTGTCGTTGGTTTCAAGTTTGGGCATAGTAAATGTCCGCCATATTGCACTAAAATATTTGCGACTGATAGCCTCGTTTTCCTTCCAAAAAACACATGCGTGCGGATGACCATGAAACTAGTCTATTGATAACGTGAATGCAGTGTTCTTGCTAACCTCCAAAAACAAGATGACGTCATACCAATGTATAATTAGAACAAAAGAAAAACTTTGGTGAAACTCTAGAAAATGCTCACCTTGTAACTGATGAAAATTATCGAAGGACACCATTTCGTAAACTCCAAATTCCAGTTAGATAAAGTTCTATAAAAATCGTAAATTTATCTTCAAAAATTACAATGCTGTTCAATTTACCAGTGATGTCATATAAACTACAGTGGAACACAATTAAGTTTCAAAATAATGCTATAAAAATCTATCGTATTCAATATTCGTTGGTTAGACAATCTAAGGTAGAACAGCAGAAATTTAAGCATGTTCAACACCTCTCGACTGAAATATAACAGCAATCAGGTTGCAGAATAGCTCATATCTAGTAAATGTCTATATTATAATTATTGCAAGATTTCAAAACATTAAAATCCACTGGTGTTTCGCGTTTTGATGGTTATTCGTTCTTACTGCCACCGTTCATAAGTGGGGGAACCACAGAGCACAAAGTTGTTATTGTCACTTGGTTGTATATCTATGTATAATATGAAAAGGAGAAATAGGAGAACTTCATTGTGTCGAAAAATACTTAAAGAGTGAGTGTCAGGGTAGTGCTTTGCGCGCTTGTGTTTTTGTTTTCATACGAATTGATTGCAGTGCATCGCATCGTTAGAACTATAATTTGCATGTGAACTCTAGATTTATTTGGAAATGTTGAAATTGGAGTCCGATCCTGACTTCGGGGCGTTATGAAGTTAATGTTCAAGACGATTTGAACAGTTGCGGTTCGCTTGTTTGTGAACCACTGCGGGCCGCGCGCAACGCCGTTTCTGATGAACAAGCTGGCCCGGATGGCTTTAGTTCCTGAATCTTTGCAAATTCAAATGAACAAAACATCGAAAGAAACAAAATATATTTCTTTACTAGTCAATCATCAAACACTTCCATTCGCAAACTTATTCGCGCTGTTTCAGCAGCATAACCCGGCTTTCCACGCTTCGGAGGCGAAGCGCTCGTAGCAGCTTCTATGTATCGAAAATATTACAGTAGTAAATGATCAGTTTTACGAACAATATCACAATAATTGATCACTCAGGTATATTTACTTCTTAGAAAACTTGAAAATGGATAATTTATAAGAAGGATTGATCAAATATCGACGGATTCGTTTGTGAACTGAAATAGGCGTCCCATAAAATGGCCGCCAAGAAGAAAACAAGCGCGCAAAGCACTACCCTGACACCCACTCTTCAAGACGAAAAATACGACGTTTCGGACGATGTGTCCTTAATAACCATGTCTGAAGAAGGAATGCACATCGTCCAAAACGTCGTCCTATATACGTAATGTATCAGTCAAATCCAAGCATGCCCATCCCCCCCCCCCCGGGCCAACCCCCGGGCATTTGACATTTTTTTCAAAAATGCTGCTAATTCCCCACAGTGGGGATGAAATGCAGGTGCAAATGCCCCGCGGTGTGGGTGAAACATGAAAGCAATAACAGCAATATTCAGTGTTTTCAAATATCAAATTATTATATATAAATACTATTTACAAGGCAGGTATTAACCTTTACCTTCTAGGTATGTCATTCTGCTAAATTTGTCCCCCGCGCGCGGTCAAGGTAGTCTTTAGTCTTCCCGCGCGGCCATAAACGACATCGTACATGTTTTCGAAAACAAGAGCAGTCTGAGTCATGGATGAAGCTTTGAAATCGATATTTAAAATTAAAAGAAATTGAATTTATTGTAATTGAAATTTTAATCAAGTACCAAAAAGCCATGAACAAACAACAAAACAAATCCTGTTTTTAATTGACAAAAAAATCCGTCAGGCAAAATGTCCGACAAGTCATAACATTGATCGGACATTTGTATTTTCTCGTCGAACAATGTCCGACGGTTAAATCGAGCCCTGCCGTAGGCTAGACTTAAACTCCTCCATGATCGAATCACACTCGAACAACAACACGTTTTGTAAGTGTAGCAATGCTATGGGGGGAAGTGGCAAATCAATTGCACCTGCCCCCCACTGCCTTTTGATGCTGTCCAAAGGGAACGAGGCTCATATTACCGTATTATCTAATGCCCGCCCGCGAGCAAAGATTTGGGTTCAAATTCCCCACCCCCGAGATTGGTCAACGTATCAAATGCCCGGCGGTGTCCCGGGGGGGGATGAGCATGGTTGGATTTGACTGATACATAAGGTAGTCTTACTTAAGTATTTTTCAACATATTAAAGTTTTCTTATTTCTCCTTTTCTTTTGAGAACTTAGCAACTTTCATATTTATTCTTATTATTACTGTATAGATATACAGTAATATTTAAATATATAATATATTTAAATATATATATATAAAATATAATATCTATATAACATATACATTTAGAACACTGTATTTATATAATACGCTGGTTGCATATAACGTCGTATTTCACATGTTGATAACAAAACCGAATGTTAGCACTTCTAAATGCGATAGTTGGAAAGAGCTAATCAAACTTACTAATAAAATCCTTTTGCAAAATATTTTGCAAAATATCCTTCCCATTGATTTCCTTTACAAGTTATCAAGTGTAAATACCAATATTATTCATAATATATCCTATAAATGTTCACCAGCATTACCACAAACCATATATACTAGAACTCACGACTCGCTCCCAGCAACGGTCTACATGGCTCAGTTGTCAGTGCACCGCACAGATCCGCGGAGGCGTGAGTACAATTCTCACCCAAGGCCTTGGAGTTGCATTTTTCACAAATTATTATTATTATTATTATTATAGTCTTTATTTCAACACGGTACTATTTCACCAATAATATTACAAAAAATAAAATAAAATAAAAAAGTGTTCTTCCAATAGGCCGTGATTTACTAATAAACTTAATGTTAATAAATACGAAATCTAATTACTAACTACATAATATTATAAAACATGCTAACTAATTACAATAAGCTACAAGATATGAATGACTATTAAATATCTAATTTATTTATCTTATTTTTGAAAATATGAAGAGATTCAGAGGACTTTACGTCAACGATAAATTATTCCAGACCAATGGTAAATGGTCTCGGTTGGGTCTTAGAAAATTTCCACACTCGCAAAATATCCTTCCCGTGTAAATATAAATATCCTTCGAGTGTAAATGCCAATATTATTCATGGTATTTTTAGGTATTTTTTTTTGTGTTGTTTTATCAAGAAAATAGCTGATTTCTTGCTCATTTCTTCATTTATTTAGTAATATACATGCGCTCGAGTCGTATATGAGCAATACGACGAGAGCGAATGGTATAATTGTTTTATTATATTACCAAACACTTAGTTAGTTCGGGGTTTCTTTATAAAACCCCATCGATTTCAGCTTTTTTCGACCTAAAAAAACATGCCGCCATCTTGTTTTTTCTCTACTGCTAGGATATGAGGTGATAGCCAGTAGGATATGAGGTGATAGCCAGTAGGATATGAGGTGATAGCCAGTAGTACATGAGCCAATCAAATTGCGAGATAGCTCATATCCTATTAGTAGCTATACTAGGAGTAATCAAAGATTATGTAATTGCGTTCGAGGCATGTGGCCAGTAAATGGCGAAAGAAGATTGGTAATTATGCTGTAACGAATTATGAAAATAAATAAAGCTAATAAATATATAACAGCGTCTTAATTGAAGGAGACACTGTAACTTCAATGTTTTTGACAACAGTGATATCCTGAGTGATTTCCGTACGTTATTTTAATATTAGGAGGGTATATTTCCCGTTCGTTTGTTCGATTTGAAAGTTGACCGCCAGATACCTGTAAATCGTTCAATTCAGAAATATTACAATCGTGAAGTTCGATTTGGCAAAAGTTTCGCTTGAATGGAAAATTTATAACTTCGCGAGGCTTGCCCGTTTCAAGTAAATGTTGTTCGAATTAGATGTATGGTGTTCAAATGATCAGATTGAATTTTGACATTATAAACGCGCCATTAAAATGAGAAGGCCATGGATTGGGCCATATGATCGCCTTGATACGATGTTTAGATTGTTATCGACTGGAACACAGCAACAAACGACAGCGTCTTAATTCAAGGAGACACTATAATAAACCTCAATGTTTTTGACAACGGTGACATCCCGTTCGTTAGTTCGATTTGAAATATGACCGTTCGACCGCTAGATAAGTCAGCAAATATTACAATCGTGAAGTTCGATTTGGCAAAGTGTCCATGGAAAATTTATAACTTCGCGAGGCTTGCCCGTTTCAAGTAAATGTTGTTCGAATTAGATGTATGGTGCTAACACAGGAGGCTGCAGTGGATACGAAGTTGCCTGTAGAAGTGTTCAGGATTAGGCATGCCAACAGAATGATGCTAGAAATTTTCTATAGCATGGATCAAATAAATAGAATGTAGAATATAAACCATAAATAACATATGGTAATCATATGGCGCGTTTATAATGTCAAAATTCAATATGATCATTTGAACCCCGAGGCAGCATTTTCCTAGCTAGTACTAATGCCATAATTTATTCCAAATTCCAAAACGGTAATTTATCCAAAAAGGGGAAAGATTTTATCTTGATTTCTTTTAGCTGTAAAGCACAGTAACCCATAACATGCAAGATTAGAATGCGTTCTACTTCGTCGAACGCAAAAATAAAAGCTAATATCCTGCTACTTACTATAACAACCAATCAGATTGCAGAATAGCTCATATCTAGTAGATGTATATATTATAATCACTGTAAGATTTCAAAACATTAAAAATCCACTGCAGGTATACTTAGCGTTTTGATGCCATCATCACATTTGGCTTTCTCGGTCTATTTCTCAAAATGTTAAATATTTTTTATTAACATTATTGAAAGCAACCTTTTCTGTAAAATGCATGGGTGTGTAAACTACTTACGATAATGGCACGATTATCAAAAACGGTCCCATGATTTTCTTCTTCTCAATTAAGTAAGCCAACAAAGCAATCGTCTGAATAGTTTTACCCAATCCCATTTCATCAGCAAGGATTCCATTTAGATTATTATTGTGAAGAGACACCATCCATTCCAAGCCTGCAACCTGGAAAAATATTACAACACAACATTCAAACTACAACTGGGACATTGGAACTCATGTGAGTAGAGTTATAAGTTATTAGTTGAACTCTCCCGGGGTCTCCGGTTTTCCTCCCTCAGTAAGGCCAACTTTAGACGTCGCACTTCACTCGACTCGAATCTAATGTACCGATTAAGTTCGACTAAAGTGCGACGTATAAAGCCAGATTTAATTAGAGTCACAGTCTTAGGAATGACTGTTGGTACCTCAGTCGAGACCATCTTCAGAGTCAAGAGTATATCAGTGTGATGTTTCTTGAAAATGATTGTCTAAGTTAGAGTAGTCATGAGAAAGACTGGTGGTGATGGTAATTGACGTTTAAATAACCTCAGTGGAGACCATCTTCAGAGTCAAGAGTATCAGTGTGATGTTTCTTGAAAATGATTGTCTAAGTTAGAGTAGTCATGAGAAAGACTGGTGGTGATGGTAATTGACGTTTAAATAACCTCAGTGGAGATCATCTTCAGAGCCAAGAGTATCAGTGTGATGTTTCTTGAAAATGATTGTTTAAGTTAGAGTAGTCATGAGAAAGACTTGTGGTGATGGTAATTGACGTTTAAATAACCTCAGTGGAGACCATCTTCAGAGTCAAGAGTATCAGTGTGATGTTTCTTGAAAATGATTGTCTAAGTTAGAGTAGTCATGAGAAAGACTGGTGGTGATGGTAATTGACGTTTAAATAACCTCAGTCGAGACCATCTTCAGAGTCAAGAGTATCAGTGTGATGTTTCTTGAAAATGATTGTCTAAGTTAGAGTAGTCATGAGAAAGACTGGTGGTGATGGTAATTGACGTTTAAATAACCTCAGTCGAGACCATCTTCAGAGTCAAGAGTATCAGTGTGATGTTTCTTGAAAATGATTGTTCGTGAGAAAGACTTGTGGTGATGATAATTGACGTTTAAATAACCTCATGAGTGGAGACCATCTTCAGAGTCAAGAGTATTAGTGTGGTGTTTCTTGAAAATGATTGTCTAAGTTAGAGTAGTCGTGAGAAAGACTGGTGGTGATGATAATTGACGTTTAAATAACCTCAGTGGAGATCATCTTCAGAGTCAAGAGTATCAGTGTGATGTTTCTTGAAAATGATTGTCTAAGTTAGAGTAGTCGTGAGAAAGACTGGTGGTGATGGTAATTGACGTTTAAATAACCTCAGTCGAGACCATCTTCAGAGTCAAGAGTATCAGTGTGATGTTTCTTGAAAATGATTGTTCGTGAGAAAGACTGGTGGTGATGATAATTGACGTTTAAATAACCTCATGAGTGGAGACCATCTTCAGAGTCAAGAGTATTAGTGTGGTGTTTCTTGAAAATGATTGTCTAAGTTAGAGTAGTCGTGAGAAAGACTGGTGGTGATGATAATTGACGTTTAAATAACCTCAGTCGAGACCATCTTCAGAGTCAAGAGTATCAGTGTGATGTTTCTTGAAAATGATTGTTCGTGAGAAAGACTGGTAGTGATGATAATTGACGTTTAAATAACCTCAGTCGAGACCATCTTCAGAGTCAAGAGTATCAGTGTGATGTTTCTTGAAAATGATTGTTCGTGAGAAAGACTGGTAGTGATGATAATTGACGTTTAAATAACCTCAGTCGAGACCATCTTCAGAGTCAAGAGTATCAGTGTGATGTTTCTTGAAAATGATTGTTCGTGAGAAAGACTGGTGGTGATGATAATTGACGTTTAAATAACCTCATGAGTGGAGACCATCTTCAGAGTCAAGAGTATTAGTGTGGTGTTTCTTGAAAATGATTGTCTAAGTTAGAGTAGTCGTGAGAAAGACTGGTGGTGATGATAATTGACGTTTAAATAACCTCAGTCGAGACCATCTTCAGAGTCAAGAGTATCAGTGTGATGTTTCTTGAAAATGATTGTTCGTGAGAAAGACTGGTAGTGATGATAATTGACGTTTAAATAACCTCAGTCGAGACCATCTTCAGAGTCAAGAGTATCAGTGTGATGTTTCTTGAAAATGATTGTTCGTGAGAAAGACTGGTGGTGATGATAATTGACGTTTAAATAACCTCATGAGTGGAGACCATCTTCAGAGTCAAGAGTATTAGTGTGGTGTTTCTTGAAAATGATTGTCTAAGTTAGAGTAGTCGTGAGAAAGACTGGTGGTGATGATAATTGACGTTTAAATAACCTCAGTCGAGACCATCTTCAGAGTCAAGAGTATCAGTGTGATGTTTCTTGAAAATGATTGTTCGTGAGAAAGACTGGTGGTGATGATAATTGACGTTTAAATAACCTCAGTCGAGACCATCTTCAGAGTCAAGAGTATCAGTGTGATGTTTCTTGAAAATGATTGTCTAAGTTAGAGTAGTCATGAGAAAGACTGGTGGTGATGATAATTGACGTTTAAATAACCTCAGTGGAGACCATCTTCAGAGTCAAGAGTATCAGTGTGATGTTTCTTGAAAATGATTTCTAAGTTAGAGTAGTGGTGAGAAAGACTGGTGGTGATGGTAATTGACGTTTAAATAACCTCAGTGGAGACCATCTTCAGAGTCAAGAGTATCAGTGTGATGTTTCTTGAAAATGATTGTTCGTGAGAAAGACTGGTAGTGATGATAATTGACGTTTAAATAACCTCAGTCGAGACCATCTTCAGAGTCAAGAGTATCAGTGTGATGTTTCTTGAAAATGATTGTTCGTGAGAAAGACTGGTGGTGATGATAATTGACGTTTAAATAACCTCAGTCGAGACCATCTTCAGAGTTAAGAGTATCAGTGTGATGTTTCTTGAAAATGATTGTCTAAGTTAGAGTAGTCGTGAGAAAGACTTGTGGTGATGATAATTGACGTTTAAATAACCTCAGTCGAGATCATCTTCAGAGTCAAGAGTATCAGTGTGATGTTTCTTGAAAATGATTGTTTAAGTTAGAGTAGTCATGAGAAAGACTGGTGGTGATGGTAATTGACGTTTAAATAACCTCAGTGGAGACCATCTTCAGAGTCAAGAGTATTAGTGTGATGTTTCTTGAAAATGATTGTCTAAGTTAGAGTAGTCGTGAGAAAGACTGGTGGTGATGGTAATTGACGTTTAAATAACCTCAGTCGAGACCATCTTCAGAGTCAAGAGTATCAGTGTGATGTTTCTTGAAAATGATTGTCTAAGTTAGAGTAGTCATGAGAAAGACTTGTGGTGATGATAATTGACGTTTAAATAACCTCATGAGTGGAGACCATCTTCAGAGTCAAGAGTATTAGTGTGATGTTTCTTGAAAATGATTGTCTAAGTTAGAGTAGTCGTGAGAAAGACTGGTGGTGATGGTAATTGACGTTTAAATAACCTCAGTCGAGACCATCTTCAGAGTCAAGAGTATCAGTGTGATGTTTCTTGAAAATGATTATTCGTAAGAAAGACTGGTAGTGATGATAATTGACGTTTAAATAACCTCAGTCGAGACCATCTTCAGAGTCAAGAGTATCAGTGTGATGTTTCTTGAAAATGATTGTTCGTGAGAAAGACTGGTGGTGATGATAATTGACGTTTAAATAACCTCATGAGTGGAGACCATCTTCAGAGTCAAGAGTATTAGTGTGGTGTTTCTTGAAAATGATTGTCTAAGTTAGAGTAGTCGTGAGAAAGACTGGTGGTGATGATAATTGACGTTTAAATAACCTCAGTCGAGACCATCTTCAGAGTCAAGAGTATCAGTGTGATGTTTCTTGAAAATGATTGTTCGTGAGAAAGACTGGTAGTGATGATAATTGACGTTTAAATAACCTCAGTCGAGACCATCTTCAGAGTCAAGAGTATCAGTGTGATGTTTCTTGAAAATGATTGTTCGTGAGAAAGACTGGTGGTGATGATAATTGACGTTTAAATAACCTCATGAGTGGAGACCATCTTCAGAGTCAAGAGTATTAGTGTGGTGTTTCTTGAAAATGATTGTCTAAGTTAGAGTAGTCGTGAGAAAGACTGGTGGTGATGATAATTGACGTTTAAATAACCTCAGTCGAGACCATCTTCAGAGTCAAGAGTATCAGTGTGATGTTTCTTGAAAATGATTGTTCGTGAGAAAGACTGGTAGTGATGATAATTGACGTTTAAATAACCTCAGTCGAGACCATCTTCAGAGTCAAGAGTATCAGTGTGATGTTTCTTGAAAATGATTGTCTAAGTTAGAGTATAGTCATGAGAAATACTGGTGGTGGTAGTGAGTGAGTGATGTTTCAACAAACTCAGTTGTGGTCATCTGTTGCTGGTCATCTACACTGTACATATTCGACTCCGTTATAAGGACAAGCAGAAGTTATTGAGTGCTAGAATATATATAGTTAAGACCCAACCGGAAAATACTCTTGACCAGCGAAAATACTCTTGACTACGGCCTCCGTAGCCTGAGCTTGGTCACAAGTTCAGTCACAAGTCAATCTTAAAAATATACATTCTAGTACTCGGCATTTCCCTCAGTAAACTTCTTCTTGTCCTTCCACTGTACATGCATTGATTGGAGGTGCTCAACAATTTTTAATGCAGACGAACAAAGCCAGTTTTTCAAAACGTTTTCGCCCGGTCCCCAAAATGTTCCCGGGGGGTCGTATACCACCATTTCAGTGTTCCTCGTCACGCGCACTTCATGTGACTATTCCGACTTTTCTCATTACGATTCAAGCACTTGCCCTTCACTTTCAGAACACCAACGTATAACAGCGAAAATATCACTGACTGGGTGACCCTAATTAACCTTTACTCCCAAACATCAATAGACAAATTCTCCTTATTGGTCTCCAAGCATTTCTTATAGTACTAGTTGGGAGAAGTTGTTTTAAAACAGGTCTGAGTTCATCTTTGGTGATCATTTCCTTTATTCTCATTACCTCTCTGCTTGGTTAACAATTGATATTATTAGGAGAAGTTAAATGCTGATCACTGCTGGGGCATAAAAGGTTAAATAAAGATTTTCTACTTGGACTCATTGGTCAATAATTCACATCATGTTCTTCACATTACAAATGTTTAACTTTATGTTAATTAAGAGTAACAATTCAGTAATATGAAAACTGTTTTCAGAGGAGTTTACTTGGAGGTGTCACACCCAATATTACTATTAAATTCGGCGATCGCTAGAAAGTATATTTTAAAATAAAGTCTCCGCAGAAAGACTGAAAATTAGTTGTTCTAGGGTTAGTAGGAAGGTCGTTAGTACAAGGGTTAATATTAGGGGGACAATTAGTATCACGGTTTGATTTTGGGTTATTTTTCAAACCTTTATACTAAAAACCTCGCCCTAATATTAACCCTTGTACTAACCTTCGTACTAACCATCAAACAACTAGTTTTCAGACTTCAGTCTGCGGAAACCTTACTTCATAAGTATACTTTCTGGCGATCACCTATTAAATTCAAGCAATCTTTTGTCTGGTATAGTAGGATTCTCATGTTCTGTGACGTCCAAATGCGTGGAATACGGATACAGGCAATTGTTGAGAAACTACAATATTCGGGAAAGTTCGCACAATCATAGAGAATTCGCAACACCCTTGGCTGTTTTACAAATGAGATCACCGTTGCTACAAGAAGTAGTTGCGTTTTTATTCAAGAAGCTTTGATTTGGATTTCCATTCAAATCAAAAACCTTAAAGCCAAGTTTTCACTAGCGACATACATAAGCATAATGTATCAGTCCAATCCAAGCGTGCCCATCCCCCCAGGGCCAACCCCGGGCATTTGACATTTTTTCAAAAACGCTGCTAATTCCCCGCAGTGCCGGGGGAAACATGAAAGCAACAACAGCAATTTTCAGTGTTTTCAAATATCAATACTATATCAATATTATAGATAAGGCAAATGTTAACCCTTTACCAACAAAAGGTATGTCACTCTGCGAATTTTTTCTGCTTAGACTTACTCCTCCATGATCGAATCAAACTCGAACAACAACACGTTTTGTAAGCAATGCTATGGGGGGAGTGGCAATTCAATTGTACCTGCCCCCACTGCCTTTTAGTGCTGCCCAAACTGAACGAGGCTCAGATTACTGTATTATCTAATGCCCGACCCCCGAGCAAAGGTTTGGGTTCAAATTCCCCACCCCCGGGATTGGTCAACGTCCATGAAATGCTAACTGCGCTTGCGTTGTCGTTATGTATAAGTCAAATCCAACCATGCCCATCCCCCCCGCGGGACACTGCCGGGCATTTGATAAGGTTAACCCCTTTGTACTTAGGAAGAACAAAGTGTTAAATTGACCATGGAGTGCAAACTTTAAGTCTATGTTGAAGACTTTTCTTTTTAGCAATGAATTTTTATAATATTAGATAGCTTTGGTATTTTACAGCAAACTAGAACTGCTTTATAGCATTTTGTTTTTAATCAATTAATTATTATTTATTTATTTATTGTAAGAGCATTGAGACTTTGTATAATTGCTCCTAGAACATTACATTATTATTATTATTAAACTGTGCTTGCATATGTCGTTATGCTTATGTCGCTAATGAAAACTAATCTTAACTGACAATAGACGAACAAGTACAGATTAGGAACACTAAATAAGACAGTATAGGGAAAATAGATATTTTTCACTAACTAATAATACCAAAGAGATCATGTGATGTCGAAAGATGTTCGGCCAACAAACTCAACTTACCTGATATTCTTTTAATGTTCCGCCAACGAGAATGTTAGGCTGTTCTTTCACATCTTCTTTCAAAGCGTGAGCAATATTGTAATAATTTTTACTTTCATAAAAGGCTGTACTTCTAAATAAGAGAATGAAAATAAACAATTTAACACACGATGACGGCGCAGCGTATGTAGTACAATAGTCGATAGTAGCGTTGTCACAGGTTAGCATGCTTTTATATGCCTTTATGGAGATAGTAAAAAGGTAGAGTGCTGCGTAGACAGTGTTTTTGATATATAGCAAAGTGAAAAGGTGGTGAACTGCCAAGATTTTTAGTAGCGAAATACTGACGTTTCGAGCGGTGCCAGTCTTACTCTGATGAAGGACTCCACTTGAAACGTCAGTATTTCGTTACTAAAAATCTCGGCAATTCACCACCTTTTCACTTCGCGTTATGTACAGCACGTGGTTTGTCACTTATTTTATAATATATATTATTTATCAAACTTACTCAATGTCATCTTCAGCACCATACTCAGCTTTTCGTTTTTCTTCTTCCGTTTTCTGTTTTTGTCGTTTCATTTGCTCTCCATCTTCATCTTCATCTTCGTCCTCATCTTCATCCACGTCATCTTCATTGTCAGAATCCTCTTGTCGTGGCGCAACTTGATAACTAAATACAAACAGCATATATGGATAAATATTCGTTTCATCTTAATAATAATAATAATAATAATAATAATAATAATAATAATAATAATAATAATAATAATAATAATAATAATAAAAGAGAAGAAGAATAAAAAGAAGATGATTAAGAAGACTGAAGTGGAATGCCCAATCAATCTCTTACAGAAGGCATGTTTGCTTGAAGATTTATTAGAATATTCCTAGATACTGAGGCTGTGGGATGCTAGATATCTAGATGGTTATATCTGGCTATAATAATTAAGCTATGTGTAGATGAAAGAACAATAACAATAACATTAACAATAACAATAACAATAACATTAACAATGACAGTGATAACGAAAACGATAACAATAACGACAATAGTAATAATGATAACTAGAAATACGAATCCGCAATAATCCCCTCGCCCGCCTTTTCTATCCCCCCCCCCCCCCCCACCCCCGCGGCGGGATTTTCCCCATCCATGGTGCCCAGACCTCGCACGCCGTGGCCGTGTTCTTGTGTATTTGCAAAAATTCACAATTTGCAAAAGCCCGTTTCGTCGAAGAAATGTTTGAACGTTATAAAATCTGAAAACAGATTTGGAATTAGCGAGTCAAAATACATAACATACATGTCTACTATATTACGTAACGTGAATACCCTTCGTAAAAACGGTTTACGTACTTAGAAATTAGTCGGCTTTACTCGCTATAAGCCGGTCAATATTATTTTGATCGTTATCTCGATCAATATTTAACCGTTTTCAATTATGAAAACAGATTTGGAATTAGCGAGTCACAATACATAACATACGTGTCTACTATATTACGAGAACGTGAATACCCTTCGTAAAAACGGTTTATGTACTTAGAAATTAGTCGGCTATTAAGCCGGTCACTTCGCGTATATTATTTTGAATGTTATCTCGGTCAATATTTAACCGTTTTCAATCATGAAAACAGATTTAGAATTGCCTGGTCCAAGTACATAACATGCGTGCCTATTATCTTACGTAAACACGCATACCCTTCGTAAAAACCTGTTTATGTGTCGGGCTTAAACTTTTATGTATATATACTGTATGTATTATTGCCCCTTTCATGTGTTTTTATGATGTATGTTTTTCTGCCGTAGGGCTGCGCCTCGCATGGGACTGTGTCCCGTTCGCGCAAACCTGTTGGGCTCGTCTTTTATTTTTCTTGTATCTATGTATTTTTATTAGTTTGTCACATAGACGTGTCCAATAAAGCTGTTAAATCAATCATGGATTCAAACGGATCACCCAAAACGACACTTTACCTCCTTATGAGGAGTTGGACCTAACCAATATATACAAAGGGAACCCTGGAACCCTAGGGGATAATAATAATAATAATAATAATAATAATAATAATAATAATAATAATAATTGTTCCAACATTTTAAGTTGGAATTATTTGGAAGGCTGAATATCAACGCTCTTCTTACGAAGATGTAAATGTTCTTAGGCATTGATGGTTTGCCAATTTATGATAGACTGGGATTGGGATGAAGATGCTTGAAGACGACTGTAATTTGTCAGTCAATTATTCTGTAATTTATCAGTCAATAATAATAATAATAATAATAATTATTATTATTATTATTATTATTATTATTATTATTATTATTATTATTATTATTATTATAATAACATAATAATATATAATAAACGGCTTTCTCTATAGCCCAGTTCAATGTTTGCATGTGGATCCGATTAGTAGAAGAACGCATCCCTCTTATCGCCGTCACTGCAGACCGTATCAAGGCGAAAGATAATGTGCATATATAGCATCCACGCAAGTGTGATGCTGTATTCTGACTTTCACTTCTGTGCTAACAATACTGCTAGGCGTTTATAAGCAAAGGTTGTCTCTTTTCCAAGTCCCCCACCTGTTGAAAACACAAGAGGTGTAAATGCAGCATATTCCACTTCCCTAATTCTGTCTCCATACTCCCTCTTCTTAGCCATCTCATGTTGTCTGTAGAGTGCAAGGATATTGGCATTTCGGTAGCTCGATGCGTTTGGGTGAAAAAACCTAACATCAAAAAATGCAACTTGCTGCCGACTCCAAAAACCCTTTGCTCTAATAATAATAATAATAATAATGGAAACTTTATTTAAATCTTTTGTTATATATACAATTATAAATCTCGCTCAATGAGGTAATTTACAATTGACTACTTGAACCACTATAAACTATCAATTAAAGATTATACAAATGAAAATATGAATATATACGTCTATTTTAAAAGTTCATTAATTCAGGATTTGTCCATTCTTTGTTTCTACAGCAAAAAATATTATAATAATAATAATAATAATAATAATTATTATTATTATTATTAAAGTTTATAGCTTTCGCAATAGTTATGGTTATTTCAAGAGATATAGAACAAAGAGGTAGTTCAATTTTTGATGTTTTTCAGCTTGTCGGGAAAGAGTTAATCCATCCTCGAACAACTTAATGAACGACCTAATTTAATCTAATCTACAGTTTACAAGTTCATCACTCTTGTTTCAACCATCCTGTCAACGTACACAGGAACTCGTGGCTTGACCATCTTGATAAACGCAGCTAATTTTTCAACAATTCGAATATGTCGACGACTATAAAAGTTTCCAAACTGTGTGTAACATCCATTCAGAAGATGGGCAATAGATTCTGTATGCGATTTACAAAACGGACATCTCGGGTCATTTTCTCGGTTCCACAGGTACACGGTGAAGTTCGTAGGAAGAACACTCAATCTCGCTTTGATCGCAAATGTAACGAGATTATTATCTAGACTCCAGTTGTATAAAAAAGAGTGCGATGACTTTAACTGAATGTCTTCCATTCCGAGAAACGAACCTTGAATTGATAACGACTTTGCCTTTTCAAGTTCACGTTCAACAGTAATATTAAACAGAGCTTTTTGTAGATCGCACTTGTCATCCAACCATTTATCATTAACTAGAATCATCGCTTTGTCATCACGAAAGCAAACTCGAACACCGATCTTTCTCGCATACCTTAACATTTCCGGCCAGTCTGAATACGATCCGAAAGAGGTTTTCGAATTTAGAAAATTTCCGTCTCGTTTCAGCTCATAGCCGAGAAAGTTGTTATCCTCGTCGGTTGACATGTCTACATTTCTCTTCCTCATATCCAGCTTAAGTGATTCTCGAGCAACATGCGAAAACTTTGCACAGGATGATTCAGCATTTTGATTAGAAAAGCCAGTCGTGTGGTTCGGTAAACATCAGATATTCTCTTAATACCGATTCCTCCAAGCTCTCGTGGCTGGAAAGCATCGCCGGTTTACAGACGACATCAATTGATAAATAAGATAGCGCTCAAAGAGTCTCCAGTTTTAGTACCACGAGTGATATAGAACTTCTTTGACAGTAAATAACCAGATATAACTTCAAAACATGAATCACGATACAAATCTTCGATAATACGACATATATAGGTCAGTATGGAAAACTTCTCCAAAGTTCGAAAAATGAAGTCGTGTTTAACACTACCAAAAGCGTCAGCAAAATCTATAAACACTGCGTAGAATTTGGTGCTTAGATGTTTGAAGTCATCGATTTCGGTCTTTAACGTGTAGATAAGATCTTGTCTGTCTCTCTTACTTAGAAAGGCTCGTTGCCAAAAGGAGATAACGTCGCTTATGTACGGCAGCATACGATTACAGATAACTTTTGAAAACACTTTATAGCATACCGGTAGTAATGAGATGTCCCTTAGTGTTGTTAAATAATTTACGTCGAAGTTCTTCTTTGGTATTCGTTGAATAAGTGAGTGTTTCCACCCCGTTGGTAATTTCTGATTAGTAAGGATGATGTTAAATATCTTCACTATATTATGTCCTTCACGAAGCCAAAAATTATTATTATTATAAAAAAATATTAAATATTAAATATTAAATATTTATATTTATATATATTTATATATATATATATATATTTATATATATATTTATATATATTTAATATAAAATATAAAATATAAAATTATTATTATTATAATAATTATAATAATAATAATAATAATAATAATAATAATAATAATAATAATAATATGATGATGATTATGATGATGATGATGATGATGATGATGATAATGATGATAATTGCAAGAGAAAATTGATTATCAAAATAATAATCTTTTAAATGTCTTGCATACTTTAGATTTTGCAACAACCACTCCTCTACTCGACTTGCAGTGGGAGCTTCATTTCCAGTCAACATTTCTCCAGTTTCTGTGTTCACAACAGCCACATGTTCCTCGGGATCCATGATATCTATCATATCTCCAAGTTCACCTTCAAGTTCCCGACGTTTCTTACGATGTTCTCTCCTCTTGCGTTTGATGTCTTGTCTGTGTTTTTTCACAAGCTGTGTCAAATTACTAATGTATTCGTCGGTTTGTCCAAGGAGATATGCCAAACGTTTGTCTTTCTTTTGATCAACAAGTTTGCGGTACCCTTCTTCGTCCTCTTCCTAAAAAACAACAACCTCATTATGATCTTACAGTGCTCGAAATAATGTTGGCAAAGTCGGCGGTCAGCATGACCAGTCAGGTCAGATCTAAAATTTGGATGGTCAACTATTTTTTTTCTTTAATTTGTGCATTAAAAACAAAAATCGTCTTCCTTCTATAACTTTGTATCAGTTCACAAGGCTGTAATAAATAAATATAATTTTCAAATTCTTATTTCCTTATTAAACCAATAAAAAGCGGCCTTTTAAAACCTTTTTATAGCGTCACCTGTTAAAGCCATTTACTGACTTTAGTACATAAATGATATAAACAACGTTTAAAGAAATCGAGTTCACTAGTAGAAATAATTTGACCAAATGACTGATTTCAAATTTGACCGTGACTGATTTCTGGCGATCAAAGCATAAAAATCAGCGGTCAGTGACCGCTGACCACTCGTTACTTCGAACGCTTATTCTTGGGGGGAGTTTCATTTCTCAATTATGAGCTCGAAATGTCTGAGGGCATGAAGATCTCTTTCATAATGGCTGCCATTTTAAATATTCTTTTACGCGCATTTAAACTAGCCTTTATAACCTCGTTAGATAGCGAAGATTCTTTTGAATTGCCGACACACAAACGAGGTCCTAAAGACTAATTAAGATACACATCAAGGAATACACCTATAGTTTATTTCTGTGGGTCCGCTCCTACTTACGAACTCTCCAAATACCTAACAACTTTACTTCAACCACTAACAAGCAAATCACAACACAAACTTTATCAACGCCATCAAAACAGTACAAATACTAGACGACTTTAAACTTGTGTCTTTTGATGTGAAATCACTGTTTACCAGTATCCACTTCAACTGGCTATACAATGCACTGAAACCTCTATTGAACGATCTGCCGACGCATTTCCTTTACCCACTGACGACATTATTGAATTACTAACGCTTTGTTTGACCTCCACTTATTTTCAATAAAACGGCACACACTACAAACAGTTACATAGGACAGCTATGGGATCTCCAGTCTCAGTTGTGGTTGCTGAGATTGTCATGCAAGCCAATGAGGAACGCGCACTCACAACTTACAAAAAAAACATTACCTTTTTGGTTTCGCTACGTTGACGACACCATTACTGCGCTACATGAAGACGACGTCGACGATTTTCACAAACATGTTAACGAACACAAATGTGACATACAATTTACTAAAGAAATTGACGAGAATGGAACTCTTCCTTTTCTAGACTGTTTGGTAACACGTGACAAGAACAAAACAAGGACTAGTGTTTACAGAAAACCAACACACACTGATATAGACTACTGGACGAACCATCTTACAACCCAACGGTACACAAAGCAACAACCATCAAGACTTTGACAAGATGAGCCAACTTATTTGCGATTCACCCGAAACTCTGCGCAACAAAAACGACTATCTTCGGCGCGCGTTTCGCAAAAACAACTACAATACTAACTTTATTGAACGGAACAACTACAATATCAATGAGACCAACGAGACCGACAGCAGTACAACCGTAACAACAGCAACAATACCATACATTAAAGGTACATCAGAGACTATTGCACGCATTTTACGACCTTACAACATACGTGTAGCCCACAAACCTATATGACTACTTTGCGACATATACTGACTAACGTGAAAGACAAAGAACAGCCTCAGGAAAGACAGGGTGCAGTTTACAAGATCAAATGCGCCGATTGCCAGGACACTTATATTGGTGAAACCGGCAGAAACCTAAAAATCAGACTAGCTAAAAACAAACGAGCTACTAGAAACGGGGACAGGACTAATCACATAGCTGAACATCACGTACACCTGTACAAACAAAACACGATATTGACTGGGACTCGGCTTGAATGTATCGCCTTTAACACAAACTACAAACAGCGACTTACATTAGAAAGTTGGTATACCAACTTGGAGCATAAACCACTTAACAGATCACAATGCAACAATTACCAACACCATACAAAAGACTTCTTCGCACACACCAACGAACAATAGACCTACCGACAAACAATACACCCACGCTTAACGCATGACGCAACACCCACTCACATTGATTATGACACAAACAACCGATGAGGAACAATATTTGCCCACGCATGTCGCAACACCCACTCACACTAATTATGACACAAACAAACTATGACGTAATGAACCAGACGTATATATAGGCAAACCTGACAAACACGCTTTACTGACTCTGAAGATGACCGCCGCCGAAACGTCAGTCACCAACAATAGTCTTTCTCAAGACTACAACCTGGACAATCAACTTCACACATCTAATGATATACTCCTGAGTTCAAACCATTTACTTTAATTCAGTCAATTGATACAGACCAACTAACACAAGAAACCGATAAGTATGATGACCCCTGTATCAGGGGTTTGGGGATTTAATATATTTGTGATCTTTGGAATCTCTTGAGAAGAATTGTAAAATATCTTGTCGTGCGAAAAATTCATCTTCATGCCTTTCCCCCCGCAAAGGGATTTACTATTCACAGGAAATGACGTCAAAGCAGGGACACGCAAAGATATTGCAAAATTATTCAGCAGTGAAATAAGTGAAGTTGGGAATTGAGCGAACTTTATCTATACAGGTGTGTTTAAAGTTCACAGCTGAACTTTCACTGTTGAATTACAGTGCAATGACTTTGCGTGTCCCTGCTTTGACGTCATTTCATGTGAATAGTAAATCATCAACTTTAGCAGGGTAAAAAGGCATGAAGATGAAATTTTCGAAAGACAAGATATATTACAGTTCTTCTTGGTGGAACCCAAAGATTACGAATATGTAAAATCCCCAAACCCCGGATAGACACTTTAAAACCACCCAATATCATGCTTTCCTTGTTCTCCTTATCTAAATTTATCATCGTTTCGATTTTTTCAATGATATCAATCTTTACGCTATATGCGGTTTGCGCTAAAGGTTTACACTTAATATTCATAATTTCAATGCAGATATAGATTCTCAGGTAGAAGGTCATCTCTGGCTATCACATTCACACAACTTTCATATGGTAGATAGCAACACCACCTCCCTATCGCTTTCTATCTTTTCTAATAACATCATATCCATTTATTTTAATTTATAAATCATCGTGTCTAAACGAGATTTGGTTTATACTAAGAACATCCAGTGGTTCACCAAGTAAATAGATTTTAAGCTGATCTATATGTTTTATGAGGGAGGGGGGTGATGTTGAAATACCATACCCTAAATCAAACCTTGTACCCAGGGTCTTATCTCCGTTGCTAAATCCTTTTTGTTTATACAGGACATTATAGTAATTGTAATATATTATTCATCGTATCGAAGTCATGTAAACAATAGACTGGTCTTATTATTTTGTTGACAGTGCTTTGTTAATACTTTGTTTACCTCAGGGCTCAGATAGATAATATATTCCGATTGCGTTGTTATAAAAGTTGTTATTGAAGTCTCATTATAAGCTCAGATATGGTAATTAAATACAATAGCCGCAATGAAAATAACAAAGCACACAGTTATTATTTATAGACAACAAAACTCAGACAAACAAACCAAATTGGAATCTCAAGGGATTCCTAAATAGCCATTTTCTATTGTTTGGAAATGCAAGAATAAACAAGAATAAATTATAGACTCATACAAACATGAATAATGACGTCGTCTATGCACTTCGCTTTTAAAAATCCATCCCAACAATAAAGTAAGAGCGTACTGTAATGGTGAAAGGAATTACTAAAAGGGATGACTCAAAAGGACCTTCACATTTTCTTGAACTTCTAATCCTAACCTTAATCTCGATCCTAATCCTAGCTAACCCAGTGATGGATCCAAGTTGATCTGGTAGGGGAGGGGGGGGGGGGGGGGGGGGTGCTGAGCGAGCGAGGTGAGATCAGGCCCGCGGCGTGGCCGAGGCAGGGTGGAGTGCCGCTGAGGGAGCTAAGGTCTGGGGACACAGCCCCCTATTCTATGTCTAACTATTGTACGTTATCATGCTATTATCTTATTTTGTCTCTATTTTATTTTTGCTTGACAATTGCCTTGACAAACCCAAAAAAAAAGGATTTGACAAGGCAATACTGCCCTAAACTTGATCCTAACCTTAATCCTAACCTTAAACCTAACCATAACCTAACGAAAAATAAAGGCCAGACAAAAACAGAAAGGTCCTTTTGAGTCACCCTTTTAGCCATCCCCGTACTGTAAAAACTTTGCTTACCATAAGTCTTTTCATTCTTTCCTTTTCCATTCTTTCTTCCTCTTTCTTTTTTTCCCGATCACTTGTAGCATGGTAATTCAAAATAGACTTATTCAGTTTGCTTATCTTGGAAACATTAGAACGGTGAAATTCTCGGAAATCTCGAACATGTTGCAAAATAAAGTTCAAATATTCTTGATGTTTCTGTCTTCGTTTGCGTTCTTGTTCTATCTTTTGTTGTTTTTCAAGTTTTTCAGTGATTCTAAGAAAGTAAACACAAATATGATCATCATTGATGCCAATGGACCTTTGCCGCATTCGCTTCATTGCCCATGAAATAATAGCTTAAAGTAGGAGAGTATAGTAAAGTATAGTAAATATATTACGATGTCCAACCTAGACGTTATCAAGGATCTTAAGCAAACAATTTGTCAACATACCAATTAGGATAATTAAAGTAAAACACAACTATAATGTAATTTCTTCGAGCCCGTAAAAGCTTCTTAACTTTCAACGCGTATGCAATTAACGAGTCAACGTTATAAACTTAACCAACGAATTTTCATGTCTTAACCCCCGGTCTCGAGAAGGTTCAAATATTCTTGGTAGACTCGGGAGATTTTTGCGGCGATTTGATTGCGATTTTAGCTGCGACTTTTATCGCGCTCGTACTGCGATTTCAAACCGCGCGTTTGAACAACCAGCGATTTTGCTGCGATTTTGAAATCGCAGCAAATCGCCATGGTTTCGAGTTTGCTCGAATTTCGCTGCGATCTTATGCGAAAAAGCACCAAAATACGCTAGAGCAGACCCCCTCACACAACATAGGCTGATTTCGCGCGCAAAAATGGAGGCCGCAGAACCTGCCAAAGGCACTCCAAGAGTAAGAAACAAAAATTTCAAACGCGCGGTTTGAAATCGCAGTGCGAACGCAATAAAAGTCGCAGCTAAAATCGCAATAAAATCGCAGCAAAAATCGCCGGTGTCAACGGGCCTTAAAATCTACGACGGCAACCTAGAACTGGGGCGTCGTTCAAACAAAAGAATCTTTATGCGAAACAAAAAAATGAATAATTTTTATTCCCAAGAGTAATCTCAACGCCGTCCTCGTTCTGTTTACAACGCCAGTAAGATGAGAGCATGTTCACGTCTTCAGGACGTGAGCTGTTGTTGAAGAATGTTGATGAGAGCTGTTGTTTAAGAAGACTGACTTAAACACAGACACTACAATCGTTTTAGAAATATTGGAGCGTTTTGGAGATCATAAAACAAGCTTTGAGTGTCAAATACACTAGTCAATCGACTGTAATTTCATTCAAATGCTAAAATGTATATTGCTTTCACTGCCGTCGCCATCCTAGGTTGCCGTCGTAGATCTTAAGGTCCCTGATGTCATGTGTAGAACGACGACGACGTTGTTGCCGTGGTTACTCTTGATGATAAATTAATCATCGAATTTATTCTAACCATTCATCATCTTTGTTTTAAAATTAAAAGATCGAAGAAAGCAACCTTAATAGAAACCAACTATATCTAAAAAGAAACCAACTATCACCTATCCTATAAATCAACTATCTTGTTCAGGGAAGAACAAGAACTGTAACAAGAAACGTGGAGTAAATAAAGAGTTCACGAGTAAGTGTGTCAAATACAAATACAAAATACTGAAAGGTTGGTGTACTCCGAAATAGTAAGTAGTAAATGAGTCATACATTTAACCAGCTGTTGTGGTCTAGTAGTTACCACACATGCAGAAAATCCTGAATGAAATCGACCACATCACACCCTTGCTTCCATGCAGTAAGATACCGTCCTTCTTCTGGTGTTCAAGGCACTTAATGGCGAAGCTCCTAGCTACATTTGTGATTTCGTAAATGTTATAGCGTCGGGAGATATCATCGCAGGTCAGTATGATGACGTACCAACTGCAAAACATTTGGAGAAAGAGCGTTTGCTAAAGCTGGCTCCACATTGTGGAATCAGCTTCCATGCGATGTGAGTTGTCCAACATAGAGACATTTAAGAAACGCCTAAAAACGCTTCTCTTCAATCTTTCTCCGTCGATGTTGAATGACTGTAATTTTCAGCATTCAATTATAGTGAATAAATATATCTCACCATTTTATATTATTATTATTATTATGTTGAAATCCGAGCACCACTCAAGGTCTTAAAAAAAATTGAGGAGAAAGTGCTGCCTTTGCAATAATACCAGCAAATGGTAAGATTTTCGGGTCTTGTAGGATTACGACCTTAAATCGTATGCCCTCGGAACCCCTATCAATTGGGCTTCTAGCCTGTTGGGGTATTCCGTTCACAGAAAAGAGTGATAATCATAATAAACTAAACTATACTCGGAACTTTATACCACCTATTCACTGTTGAAATTGTAGTACACCACTGTCTACACAACACACTATATTTATATCATTATTTTAATTACCTGGCTTCTCTCAATGATTGTTTTTTATTTCTTTTGTAGGCCTTCGAGTTGAGAGCAGTTTCTAGTGTCGTATCCTGTCGCGTTGAGCCAACCACTTCTGCACGCAACTTGAAAATAAGAACAAATAAATTATCTAAACACATGTGTCATAAGAATGTTCGGTATGCCGATATACCGAAAATACCGGTATTGAATCCAATATCGGTATACCGGTATGACTTTTCCGGTAATACCGATATATCGAAATTACCGATATATCGAAATTTCCGGTATACCTAAATTGTTTTCGGTATAGCGAAAATTTATATAGCAAAGCACATGCCTAAATCTTAAATTTATATTCTAATACTTCTTGTTTCGCTCAATCGCGTCCTGTGTAAGCACGTTGCTTTGCGAAAGGAGTCACAAACGAACAATATTATACCGTATTTTAACTACATTTTGATATTCACAGAGATTAGAATTTATCAAGAGTTTTAAGGTGTCATGTTTTGAACTATTAGTTCAATAGTTTGGGTTTTTTCATGGTTCTGTAGATGCAATAAAACATAACTTTACACAAGGCCCAAAAACCGGTATACCGGAAATACCGGTACAATTTTACCGGTATACCGATACCGGAAATTTCTCATACCGAACATCCCCAATGTGTCATGTGTTGTAGTGCAGTTCATACAGCAGGAGTAATCAAGAGCTATAGTAGGGAGGAATTAAAAATTGATCCTTGCACTCAACGACGTCAATACTGATGCACCAAATACTGAATTTTCATTATTTACCAAATACTGATATACCAAATACTGAATTTTCATGGTTTACCACATACATGGTTTACAAAATATTTAAGAAATACCTAACGGTTTTCCGTGTTTGGATAACGTGATCCAAACACGCGGGGATGTTGCGAGACTTGAGAAAAGCGTAAAAAACACGAGCCGATAGGCGAGTGTTTTTTAGCTTTTCGAAAGTCGAGTAACATCCCAAGGGTTTGGATCACGTATTTCTTTTATAAAATAACCACAGAGAAATATCACTAAAAGTGATTAATATAATTAGATCAACATTTTAATTAATTCTCCCAAAAACCGTCAACTACTAAACAGTAAACAGGGGAGGTGTTTCACACTCTTCTAAGCTGATCGGCCAATCATGGATGGTTTTCTTTATGATGCTGACGACAGCAAACAGCCGAAAATAAGCTTGCAGTGGTAAAAACATCAGGAAAACATGCTTAGAAAGATGAAAAAGATATTTCCAGATGGATTTAATCACGAAAATATGCCGTTTAACTTTATGTTGTATTGCTGCAGATGTAAAGTGATGTTGTGAGTTTGCCTAGCCTTCATATTCTGCAACACAGAATCTTTTTTGTCGTTTTCTCTCATTGTCGAAGTGTTGTTCGGTGATTTTTTGTTGGCTACAAGAAAACGAATGGTTTCTTCGTGAATATCAAGGCTTTCGTTTAGTTCTGATGTAGGTGACTATCAAGTTCCCGTCAGTGTTAGATATCGGCGCCAAAAGGACATTCTGATTCATTGAGTGCCAGGGGGTGCGGTCCATACTACTCATACAAAATGTGAATCTTAGGAATACAATTTTTAGCATTTGGATAAATTATTCGTATATATAGAAAATTCAACTATATTATCAACGACGTGTCCCCTGGCATTCACTGCATCAATTACACTGATGATGGAATTTTAGCACATTTTCATAAAAACAAACCTGCAGAGACGATTCTGCTTGGACATCTGGAAAATATAGCCGGCGATTTGCTATACAGTACCCGCCGGAGCTCCGTTGCGAGCCGGGTCTTAGCGAAAGCCATGTAATATCCTGCCCGACGAGAGGTAAAATGAACATTTTTGCACCTTTTCCATGTTCTCTTGGTGGACTATATTTATAAAAGTTTTGTAAAAGTTTTGTTATTTATAAAAGTAAAAAAACGGAGAGCATAATTTCGCGACGAAATATTTTTTCTTGCAAACCATTTTGGTCGAAAGTGCGATTGAAAAAAAAGGTGAAATATTAGATTTTCAGCATAGCTAACAACATTTTCATTATTACGTCCAATTTTTTCTACCTGTTTCTGGAAATTCAAAAGTCTTAATGCTTTTAACTCAATTGTTGCTTGAAGAGCAAGGTCATCTGGTAAGGTGAAAGGAAGTCCTTCCAGTTCATGGATACGCACAGTAATACGAGCTTGAATCCTGAAATATAAAGAAGAAACAAGATCAGTATACCATGGATCTTTTTCACGTGACGTCATAGCCACCATATTGATGTTCCTTAACAATAGATCTCTAAGTAGCTTCTTTTGTTAGGTACACCAACATGGCCACCATATTGATGTTCCTTAACAATAGATCTCTAAGTAGCTTCTTTTGTTAGGTACACCAACATGGCCACCATATTGATGTTCCTTAACAATAGATTTTTAAGTAGCTTCTTCTGTTAGGTACACCAACATGGCCACCATATTGATGTACCTTAACAATAGATTTTTAACTAGCTTCTTCTGTTAGGTACACCAACATGGCCACCATATTGATGTACCTCAACAATAGATCTCTAAGTAGCTTCTTTTGTTAGGTACACCAACATGGCCACCATATTGATGTACTGTACCTTAACAATATATTTTTAATTAACTTATTTTGTTAGGTACACCAACATGGTCGCCATATTAGTGTACCTTAACAATAGATTTTTAAGTAGCTTCTTTTGTTAGGTACACCAACATGACCACCATATTGATGTACCTTAAAAATATATTTTTAAGTAGCTTCTTTTGTTAGGTACACCAACATGGCCGCCATATTGGTGTACCTTAACAATAGATTTTTAAGTAGTTTCTTTTGTTAGGTACACCAACATGACCACCATATTGATGTACCTTAAAAATATATTTTTAAGTAGCTTCTTTTGTTAGGTACACCAACATGGCCGCCATATTGGTGCACCTCAACAATAGATTTTTAAGTAGCTTCTTTTGTTAGGTACACCAACATGACCACCATATTGATGTTCCTTAACAATAGATTTTTAAGTAGCTTCTTCTGTTAGGTACACCAACATGGCCACCATATTGATGTACTTGTACCTTAACAATAGATTTTTAAGTAGCTTCTTTTGTTAGGTACACCAACATGGCCGCCATATTGATGTACCTTAACAATAGATTTTTAAGTAGCTTACCAACATGGCCGCCATATTGGTGTACCTTAACAATACATGTTTAAGTAGCTTCTTTTATTACTTTAACAATAGATTTTTAAGTAGCTTCTTTTGTTAGGTACACCAACATGGCCGCCATATTGGTGTACCTTAACAATAAATTTTTAAGTAGCTTCTTTTATTACTTTAACAATAGATTTTTAAGTAGCTTCTTTTGTTAGGTACACCAACATGGCCGCCATATTGGTGTACCTTAACAATAAATTTTTAAGTAGCTTCTTTTATTACTTTAACAATAGATTTTTAAGTAGCTTCTTTTGTTAGGTACATCAACATGGCCGCCATATTGGTGTACCTTAAGAATAAATTTTTAAGTAGCTTCTTTTATTACTTTAACAATAGATTTTTAAGTAGCTTCTTTTGTTAGGTACACCAACATGGCCGCCATATTGGTGTACCTTAACAATAAATTTTTAAGTAGCTTCTTTTATTACTTTAACAATAGATTTTTAAGTAGCTTCTTTTGTTAGGTACACCAACATGGCCGCCATATTGGTGTACCTTAACAATAAATTTTTAAGTAGCTTCTTTTATTACTTTAACAATAGATTTTTAAGTAGCTTCTTGTGTTAGGTACACCAACATGGCCGCCATATTGGTGTACCTTAACAATAAATGTTTAAGTAGCTTCTTTTATTACTTTAACAATAGATTTTTAAGTAGCTTCTTTTATTAGGTACATCAACATGGCCGCCATATTGGTGTACCTTAAGAATAAATTTTTAAGTAGCTTCTTTTATTACTTTAACAATAGATTTTTAAGTAGCTTCTTTTGTTAGGTACACCAACATGGCCGCCATATTGGTGTACCTTAACAATACATTTTTAAGTAGCTTCTTTTATTACTTTAACAATAGATTTTTAAGTAGCTTCTTTTGTTAGGTACACCAACATGGCCGCCATATTGGTGTACCTTAACAATAAATTTTTAAGTAGCTTCTTTTATTACTTTAACAATAGATTTTTAAGTAGCTTCTTGTGTTAGGTACACCAACATGGCCGCCATATTGGTGTACCTTAACAATAAATGTTTAAGTAGCTTCTTTTATTACTTTAACAATAGATTTTTAAGTAGCTTCTTTTGTTAGGTACACCAACATGGTCGACATATTAGTGTACCTTAACAATATATTTTTAAGTAACTTATTTTGTTAGAAACACCAACATATGGCCACCATATTGATGTTCCTTAACAATAGATTTTTAAGTAGCTTCTTTTGTTAGGTACACCAACATGGCCGCCATATTGATGTACCTCAACAATAGACCTCTTTCATAATGGCGGCCAGTCTAAATATTCTTTTATATGCAAGCAAATTAGCCTTTCTGGCCTCATTACAAAGCAGGAGTCGAAATTTAAGCTATTCCGAGCAGTGAACTTTATGACTTGGTATTCCGTTTGTGTTGTAGAAAAATCTATCGACAACACAAGATTTTGTTCTGGTATGAAATTTTTTTTTTCAATTTGAACCATAAATATTTATACTGTATGTTTCGTGTATTTTTGATATTTTCTTGATGGTTAAAGTTTTTGTTAATATAATCATTAACCACAGATCTTTTAATCTTCCAGCTGGAAAATGTCGGAAGCATAATTAGGAATAGTGGATCTTCAGACGGAATAGTAGATTTCAAAATCTACTATTCCTGTTGTATAGTAGAAAAAAATCTAAATTTTGACCCCTGCAAAGCAAAGATTCTTTGGAATTACAGACACACGAATGAGGTCAGAAAGGCTAATTTAAATTAATATAAAAGCATATTTAATTTGGGTGCCATTATGAAAGGGGTCTTTTGATTTTTAAGTAGCTTCTTTTGTCAGGTACTACATGGCCGCCATATTGATGTACCTTAACAATAGATTTTTAAGCAGCTTCTTTTGTTAGGTACACCAACATAGCCGCCATATTGGTGTACTGTACCTCAAGTATAGCTTCTTTTGTTAGGTACACCAACATGGCCACCATATTAATGTACCTTAACAATAGATTTTTAAGTAGCTTCTAAATTTTGTTAGGTACACCAACATGGCCACCATATTAGTGTACCTTAACAATAGATTTTTAAGTAGCTTCTAAATTTTGTTTTGTAGCTCATTGCCAGTAATAAACGACAAAATGGCCGCCACTTGATGGTTCATTTACATACGATCTTTAGAAAATGGTATGCCATTTTACAGTGAGTTACATATATAGAGCAAAAATATTAAAATTAAGTTTCTGCTTATTGAATAGCTCGTTCATGAGCTCGTTCATGAGCTACCGATTTGATTACAATGATTAGATCAGTAAATTTACGATCTGCCGAATGACAATTTCTAGAGACAACTTTTTTTAATCTTGGGTCTCTATTATTTAATGACGGAAATTTTAAAATGCGCATTGTGCTGTTGTCATTACAAGTTTAGTGAATAGCCAAATTACCCAATATTCAATTGTTAACATATACTGTGGGTTCTTCCATCAACTTTCGTACTTTTGACCAAACGCTTTTGAAAAGGTCGTGACTAGATGGTATCAGTAACCATGAGGAAACTGGAACTAGAAAATGCTCATTATTCAGTCCCTACACAACCATAATCTACATGACATGCGTACGGTTTAGGTAACCCTAATGTAGGGTTAGGGTTGTGTTAGGGATTGAATGACCATATTTATTTTCTAGTCCCAGTTTCCTCACGGTTACCTCAACTGCGAGGATACCATCAAGCCACAACCTTTTGAAAATACCACAAAAAATCCAACAAATCAATGACGCGTAGCCTATTTTATTTGTTGGCTGTTTTCAATACAATTTGGCGGATAGTAGATTTGATTGATTACGCAGCACTCTACTTTGTTACTACTTTTGAATATTCTACCACTGCGACATGCCTAATCTTAAGATTCTATTTCATCACTACTACTCTTTCCTTCGCAACGCAAGGGGTCTATTTCTTGACAAATTGTTAGTTGACATGAACCAACCTTCAAATGCACATTAAAATAATGACACAAAGACAATCTGGACCATCTAGTAAAGTTATTTTATGAACGATAAAAAACACTTAATAAATGAAGCAAAAGATTGAGAGATTAGCAAGAGATAATACAGTAAAAGATTTTGAGAAAAAAATTATTCTACCAGCACAGTATTTTTCAACTGAAACTAGTTTTTGTCTTCGTGCGCATGTCACTGTGTTTATATAAGTAGGTCGTAGGATGCGCTAAAAGTATTTCGAAACTGTGTAATGTCTAATTTGACATTGATTGATAATGAAACTTTGATAAATCAATTAAGTATTTAGCTATTTTAGCACTTTTTTAAGCAATTTTTCGTTTGGTTGAGTAATTTTTTGAATAGCGATTTTTCGTTGGTTGAATAGCGAAATGAGAAAAATGAATAGCATTTCGCTATTCGCTACTTCGTTAATTCGAACCTTGAATCTTAAGATTATATTTCATCACTACTACTCTGACGAAGGGCTCCACTCAAAACATCAGTATTTGGTTCCTAAAAATATCGGCAGTTCACCATCTTTTCGCTTTGCTATATAACCAAAACACTGCCTATGCAGGCTGCAGCACTCTTCATTTTAAAGGTCGTATAACGTCTGTGGAAATTTAACATATTTGTAATCTATGGATTCTCCTAAGAAAAATTGTAATATATCTTGTTAGCCGAAAATTTTATCTTCATAGACTTTTTTGCTGTTAAAGTTGACGGGAGTGATGTCATAGCGGACATCTATCTACATGATCTCTTTACAGATGCCCACTATGACATCATTTCCGTTTCAGCTGACAAGATATATTACAATTTTTCTCAGGAGAATCCATAGATTACAAATATGTTAAATTCCCACAGACGTTATACAACCTTTAATATTTTTGCTCCACGTAACTCACTGTGAAATGGGATGCAATATTTGGTCAGCAATAAGGAAGCCATGTTTACAAAAAATTGAGCCATTTTATCATAGTTTATATTGCACCTCAACTATAAATTGTCCAATCAAAGAGCTAGATTTGTACCACGTGACCAGTCAATTTAAACTTGAATTCCCCGCTATTTCTCCGGGGCATAATATTTGACCTCGAATAACCCGCTTATAACGAATACACCGGGTGATTCGAGTTTGAATCACCCGCTGATCACATATACATCCGCTGATCACAAATACTAATGGAGGAACAACAACACGTTTCTAGATGTTTCAAGACAGCATTCAAGATTGTTTCGGTATAATATATAATTTGTAGACCCCTAAGAAAAATTGCTCAGGGAATTCGTCGAAATATTACCCCTCGGGATGATATATAATCACTCAGGGTAAATTTCGTAATAATAATTCCCCTCGCTCCGGGTCTGTAAATGATAAATAAAATGGAAAACCATTTAATATTTCATTATCAATCTCTACCTGCTCTCTCTTTCTCGAAGAATGGCCACTGGATCTAAACCTGGTGGTTTTGCAACAGGAGCAAGTTTTGATCGGGAAGGATTCTGAATGTTGGCTAAAATTTGAGATGCAGTAGCAGGTCGTTGAGGGGTAGACAGTGGCTGACTAGGTTGCTTCTGTTGTTGAGGTTTTGTGTCTTCAACTGAATCTTTGCCTTTTTCTTGCTGTGGTGTTTGGGATTGATTTGTGGCGTTCGGAGTGGTTGCTGAACTCCAAGAGTTAGGATCAGTGAATGGTATATCTGACGAGGACTGTTGCACTATAATAATCAATAAATGTATAAATAAAACTGGATAAGCTAGACCAATAGAGGTGTAGCAATCCACTACAGCAAAAACGATAGCGAAAAGAATGGCGTTTGGGAGGAATGAGTCAAGACTGCTTTTGACATCATAAAACTACAAATATAGTTCATGGACAAGCTAGATCTATACAGGTTGTACCCACGTACAGGTATAGGATTAACATATTACTGTTCCAGCAGTCCACTACACCAAATAAATGGTGACTTGAGAGGATGCAGACAAATTTAAGCAGAAAAAAGCCCAGCTCAATAATATACGTATGTAAATGTATTGCCATAAAAATGTGGAAACAAGACAAGTTTTCTTATTATGGCAATACATTTACGTATATTGAGCTGAGCTCTTATCTTTATACTTTGATTACGCTTTCCGCATGGAAAATCTATAGCCAGGATGGAGTCATGATGTTCAACATTAAATAATCTTTGTTATTAGAACTAACTTACAGTAGTTTTGAAAAGCATTGTGGTTACAGTAAATGTGCACCAGAAATGGTGACATGTACAGTTGTACATCTAACTGGGTGAATTGGATTTAGTATCCGGCCGGATACCGGATCATTTGTTTTCAAGGCATAAAATTTGTGTTAATTCAATATAATAAAAATAGACATCAATACAACAAAACAGCAATATTGAGCTTATTTACTGTTCCAGTATTGTTGCATGGTTACGGTTAACTATCTTCTTAAACAGACAAAAGATATCAAATTGCAAAAAATAAGTTTAGTCACAAAGTCACATATAACAGTCAACACTTAACATGTTTCCATAATGCCGCTTCAGTTTGTTCGGCGAATCGCACACCTGAAATATTCTGCGCGTGCGATGCGTTTTCGAATAACTAATTAGTGCCTCTTTAGGAAACGATCTCGAGATGTTTTAATTTAAACTTTTTTCAGAAGACAAATAGATCAAATAAATTACTGATATTATCAAGAATAAATGTTCTGTAGTATAATATTATATTGTATAAAACACGTCCATTACAAAATATTTGAAAAGGACTTCAACAGGAAAGTAAACTAATAACGTTATATACTGTCAGTCTGTCACAAGCTCTCGCTTTCGGAAGATGATTCGCTGCTGCTGATTTCGTAACCATCCGAAGACAAGTCTTCGACTTCTAAACGCGGCACTTTCGCTGTTTGTTGTGGTTGACGAAGATGCCTTTTTTGCCGTTTCTTCAGGTACGGTATATTGCAAGTGTGCTTTCGATTTTCTCTTCCCGTTCTGCATCGTTCCACACCTTGTCGTTGAGTTTTACGAGGAGCAAGTTCTCTAAGGTGGCATGTTTTAAACTCATACGCTTATCACTTAAGATATTGCTGAGTGTGCTGAATGCTCTTTCAATTGAGGAATTAGATCCTGACAAGGAAATAATGATTTCTGCTAGCAGACAGAGGTTTGGATACTCGTTTCTGCGATACAGCAGCATTCCTTTCCAGACATTGCGCATGCATCTCTTACAGCAGGCTTGTAATTTGCTTTGACGTAGAATTTGAATCGTTTTTCTCAATTTCATCCACGCCATACTCCCCCGTTCATCTAACGTCGTAAAACAGTGCAAGTAAAAGGAGGTTTCTGCCTTGCTTATCGCGATCTTTGTAATACGACAAGGCTGATTTTATTATTTTAGTGTTGTTTTTAAATCCTTGAGGATTTATGACGTGTGCCGGCGCGTGCAATCGCACGCCTTATAACGAGAACACTGCCATGTAATAAACCAAACAAAACTACGAGGTCGAGAGCATTTCGACACATTTCAAACTTTGTATACACAGCTTTTAGATAATATATGCACACGTTTATCGAGTGACAAGCACCAGCTTAGCCTTCGCGTTCAAATTTTGAAGCGATAAAAGTTATGATATTATAAATCAAACAAGACAGGGTTTTAAACAGGGTTGGAAAAGTCGCCACGCGATTAACGATATTGATTATTGTGAGTATGTTCTTGAAAAAACCTTAACAGTAAATACGGATCGATTTTATTTATCGGCATCATAACTTTGATCGCTTCTCAACAAATAAGTTGAACTCGAAGCGCTTGTCACTCGATAAAACATGTGCGTAATATGTTAACTAAAAGCTGTGTATACGAAGTTAGAAATGTATCGAAATGATCTCTTAGTTTTGTTTAAAACCCTGGCTGTCTTGTTTGATTTATAATATCATAACTTTTATCGCTTCAAAATTTGAACGCGAAGGATACTCGCGAGTACTCGCGTGTAACGAGTACTCGCGAGTGGAGGTTACCTTACTCGCGAACGGTACTGTAGTTTAATACTATTTATACTTACAAACTACAGTACTATTTGAGACTGCAGTTATAACATTGTTATTGGTATAACTGCAAGCGCAAACCCTGAACCAACCTCAGGGTAACAAAATAAACAGGGAGGTTACATGTACTGTACCAGGTACATATGGACAGACAAACGTATTATTATTAAAGTCCCTATCTCACGTTTGGGGATTTTACATATCTGTAATATTTGGGTCTTCTTGAGCAAAATCATAATATATATTGTTAGCCAAAAATTTCATCTTCATGAAGTTTTTCGCTGTCAACGTTACCGGATGATTACTCCGAGCTCTCCCACATTCACTACAACATTGTGTATATTAACGTCACCAGATGTGATGTCACAAGAGGCATTCCAAACCAGTTTTCTTTTGCTACTTGCCACAAAAATGCCTCTTGTGACATCACATCTGATAACTTTAAGTTAACAGCAAAAAAGTCCATGAAGATGAAATTTTCGGCTAACAAGATATATTATGATTTTGCTCAGGAAGACCCAAATATTACGAATATGTAAAATCCCCAAATAGGATACATGTAGGCAATTTAAGATACTTCAAACATGGAAAACACAGTACAAGTGAAATTACTGTACCAGTTCGAGCTGCACGTAAGTTTGACATTCGAGATGAAGGTCCTTTGCTTTGTATCGCCATTTTAATTTGATCATTAAGAGGCTGGTTATGGGATAATAATTTATATGCCATAATTTGGCTCCTTAGTTGGCTCATTTGATCTCCAGAGAAACCAGAATTTTGTGCAGGAATATTTCCTTGCATACCAGCATGCTCCTCATTCTCATGTGTTGTGGCCATCGGTTGTTGTGATGGAGCATGGACTCCATTTCCCAATGGAACACTCACGTCAGATGTAAAACCAGGCTGCTGTTGTACTTGTTGTGCATTGCGTGCTAACACCAAAAGCTGTCCATAACGAGGATCAGCTTCCATGCCTTTTTCTTGCATAGAATGAATTGCCTAGCAAAGGAAGTCAAACAACAAACAATCAATAATATGAGGATGCACATAATCATTTAACAACTAATTAGCCAAGCCAGGCATAGTTTTCAATTACATGCCTTTGTGAGGGGTCCAACATGCCTACTGCATGTGTCATTGTACAATAGTGTTCCATGTGGTCACAGAAACCCTTTTTACAGTAGGATACTGTAACTACAGATGTGTTTAACTAGTGGAGAGAATCTACCAAAGGTTGTGATGATGAGACATTAGATGTACATGGGAAAACAACAAAGGGAACACCAGGGAGATATTGGTGAAGACTAAAAGGGATGATTCAAAAGGACATTCCCATTTTCAAGAACTAGTCTAATCCCAATCCTAATCCTAACCTTGATCTTAACCTTAAACCTAATCCTAAACCATAGCTAACCCTAACCTAACCTAACCAAAAATAAAGACCAAACAAAAACAGAAAGATCCTTTTGAGTCATCTCTTTTAGCCACTTCCAGAGATATTGAAAAGAAAATATCAGCACCAGGCTTGTTGTGTGAAGAACATGTAACATTTTACAGACAAAATTACTTCAGTAAACATATTTTTACCTTGCCAAGAAGTTGGATATTCTCTGGAGTATATGAGAATTGTGCCCTTTGCACACCTGGGTCAGATGATGACATCATTTTGGCTATAATATATTTCACTTCTTTAACTACTCTAAATAATTAAAAGCAATTTTATAATTACAAAATATAGTATACAGTATAATGTAATTTTGCAGCAGGCAATATATGAAGCAAAAATAAACAAATGCATGGGAGGTCGTAAAATTCAGGTACTACGATATTTTATTTGGCATAATTAATGTTAGTATGATTTTAAAAAAACATTAACCACAAAATTGTTTTGATAATTTTTGGATATTTACAATTGTATGACACATTTTGCACTGTGCGATTGTTTTAATTTTAGAAAATATTGAAACCAAACTATCAAACATAGTTAGGGCGACACCAATTTAATTTTGTGTTTTACGGGCCCACCGAAAACAAAAATTCAGGAATTTGGAAAAAAATGAAATTGTGTTTTGCATGTTTTTTCCCCCGAATTCGGAAAAGCCTGTATGCAACCCGAATTTCCGGTTCGGGAAATTTCGGGCTGCATACGAGGTTGGGGTTCCATGGTCAAACGTCAGTGCACATGTGCGGTGAACCCGGAGCACGGGCTGTGACTTGATAATAAAGAGTTTGTTCTTCTGGAATTCTCTTTTATTGAAGATGGATTCAGGGATTAAAGCTTGGTTTTCAGTCAGTATAGAAAAGATCAACAGAAATTGATTAGGGCATGGTCACTGGACGAGACTCTCTCAGATGTATTTATCAGCATCTCGGAGGGCGCTGGTGTTGAGTGTTTGACAAAGAAATATGTTGGAAAGATTGCCAACAAAGTGAATGAAGAAGCCAATTTAGGAATGCCTTTGAGAGCAGCTGTAGCATTTTGGTTCAGATTCATACAGTTTGACGTTGTGGATAGTAGAGAATCGAACGGAAAAGTGTGCTATCAACGGCCAGCACAAGTACTACTTTATTAGTGCCAGACTGCAGTTTAATATTGATTTTATAATGCTCTTTTAGTTTGTGAAATAGTTCAAGTGTATCTAATAATAGATTGAACTGCACGTTGCTAGTATCACACATTCATATTTTTGTAAAGTTGGTTTAACGTATGAAGTTTCAGTTACATTTCAAAAATCCATAATAAAAATCCGAAAATTTTTTTGTCGTCCAAGAGCCCGTAAAACACAAAATTAAATTGGTGTCGCCTAGACAACCTTTTGACTTTCTCATTCCATTTTGGTCTAACATTTTTGTTGGAATAATGTTAACAAAATGTTTATAGAAAGCAAACTCCATTCAACATCCATTCCAACAAATATGTAGACCAAAATGGAGTGACAAACGATCACCTATGTCTACGAAACGATACAGGAACAGTTATTTTATTCATCACATAACAAATGGTCAGTCAAGTCATAAATAAATATGTTTTGTAGGAGCCGTCAATATGAAGATATAGAGTTGAACTCTAAATTTTGAAATATAATTTACAATAAAGCGATATATCAATCAAAATATTGTTCTAAATGGACAAAGTATATAGTTTGCGCTACAAACCTTGTAAAATATCAAAACATCACTACATTTCTTCCACTTCTTGTTGACTTGAGTAAACGTGCGGCCATTTGCTTCGGAGCCTCGACACTAAGAACAATATATTCGTCCCAGGCCCCACTCCCTTCCTATAGCAGTCACTATACTTAGAAAGTATTGAGCTGCTTAGCGGTTAAAACAATTTTAGTGTTTTTACAAATAAATACCCGAATTTATATTTGTATATATAATTATTTGGCGTTTGAACTCAATATGCGAGATAAAAGCATGGGATCCATACGCAAAATAATATACGCCGTGGCCCGTCGCCCGATGGATAATCTAAAATTCAGCCTATACTTTGTGAGAGCCACTTTTTCAGGATTAGTAAGTTTTAGCGGGAAAATATCAGAGTTTCCGGTCTAAACATATCTCAAAAACTAGCGCTCCGGTAAAAACGCATAACATTAAATATTAAGTACTTCTAAATGTTATTGGCATACCGTAAACTGCGGAATATAAGGCCTCCCGTTTATAAGCCCATCTGTCACAAACAGAAATTATATGCCGGTTATAAGCCCGCCGAATATAAGCTCCCCTCTAAAAATCAAGGTGACCCCTACCCCATCTCTCTTACTAGTGATGTAATCTTACGGAATTTTGGGCTTTGGAGGTGTAACAGTTTACTCAGTAGTCAGACTGACGCTAAAACTGTTTAATAATATTTGTCAAGTTGAATTCCAAGTAGGACGTCCGTTTTGTTGAGTTATTAGTTACATTCCGCGGGTTGTTACCTTTGTTTTGTTTAGAAAACTGGTATGTGTTGATTTATTGTGAAAGTTAGGTGCTTGATTAATTAAAGACCAGTAAATAAAAAACGTATATTGATAATGCCGTATGTTAGTCTCAATTTATTTCACTAGCAGTTCGATCATTCCCAAACGTTTTTTTATTTCGCTTATAAGCCTACGAATATAAGCATCCGAATATAAGCCCCCCCCCCCCCCCCCCCCGTTTATATGTAGATCTTGGGATCTTTTGCCATGTGTTGGTTCGCTTGACTTTGACACTTTGTCTTTGCTTTTGATGTTATGAATAGTTTTGTAAATAGTTGTAATAAAGATACATTCGACATAATAGCAGATCGGCTACACTTCCGTTGTTCGAGTCCCCAAGGGCTTATATTCCGCAGTTTACGGTACTCAATGAAGTCAGTTGGCCGAAAAACCAACAGAATCGCCATTAACATTCTACTTCTGGTTGGCTAAGTAACAATATTCAAGTGTTTATCTTGTTCAAGTTTAACTACAATATTTCTACGCGTTGTTTTCCAGAGCAGAACGATAGTAATTGAGTAGTGAATTTTTAAAGGTTGTTAGAGTGATATCAGTAAATATATCACTCTAACAACCTTTAAAAATTCACTACTCAATTACTATCGTTCTGCTCTAGAAAACAATTACAATGTAGATGACCCTCGCTCCTGGAAAACAATTTGCCTTAACTGTAACCAAGCACGTGACTTAACAAAACCACTTTCATGTTGTTTCTAGTTTGTATCTGTATTTGTATATTGTAATTATCTGTAACTATATATAAGGTGTGTATTGTTTAGTTTACATATGGACCGCAGTAATTGGCCAAAGCTGTTGTGGACACCCTGCCATCGTCTTGTAAGAATAAAAGCGCTTTAGAATAAATCGTAGCAAGCAACGAAAAATAACCATTTTTTAAACGTCCGTGATTCAGCAAAACCGTGACTTAATTGTGAAATGCAGTAGCCTATGAAATGTACTCGTGTACATTTTTTGTGATAATCAATCAAACCGGGGTGGCGCGCAGAAAAATGTTTTGTGATCACTTCCATGCATGGGAAGCCATCTGATTGGCTAACCCGAAACAACTTTTATCCTAACCCTAACCCCCGTAGTTTCTCCTTCCCGAATCCCCCCCACACACCCACTCCCCTACTTGAGGTGCTAAATTAGTAGACTAGTGAGTGAGACTATGAATGTGGGAATACTACACATGCGCAGTATCCCAAAAAGTGATCCCAAAAAAATGTTCTGTGGCCGGCGCCCCTGGCACATTTCCAGTTGCCTGACCCGCCCGCCCCCCCCCCCCCCCCGAAAAAAACAAGTCAGAGAGGCTATAGAAAAATCAGGGGAAATTAACCAAAAAATGCGCGTAGCAAACAGCTGCGAATAGCTAGCTTGTAAAAAAAGATCGGGGCGCATTACACGTGTCCCCCCAAAAGCCAGAAAACGTGGGGTTCCTAAATTATAAACATGGTGCCATAAATAAAAGTGAGGCACAAAAAATCTGCGGGGCCCCACGTAAGCGCGGGGCGACCCCCGTTGATCCGCCCCTGGGCCCTGGTGATAACAACTCTTCCCTACTACTCTATCAACAACGTTGCAATGCGTTGAACTTAATTCCTGGGATCGAGGGACTAGTGCATAAACCACTGCCGAACTGAAAAGACCAACAAAGAAAGTAGATCCAGGGTTGTGTTCCATAATATTCTATGCACGATGTAATATTACGTACGTATCTTTATTCTTTTTCTGTATTTTATTTTTAACAGTTATACTGCATGTCCAACAGTGTAGCTATATATATGACACGCATACAAGTGCTGCATAGCTTATATGCGCATGTTAAACAATATTATTAAATGAAACCAAATTTGTTTCGTTTTTTGTATAATTTAATATTTCTAAATTCTATATTCGACAATTTTGCAAGTTCATTTACAATTGATCAGCCCTAAGTATGTCGTTAATTTCAATAAAAACTTGTCGGGAGACTGGGACCAAGTTTGTAAACAACTTACGTCAGTCACGTCACGTTCAAGTTCGAAGGCTGTATTAGGGTTAGGGTTAGGATAACTTTATAACGATCTAGTAATCTGGTTAGAGTTAGGATTAGGGTTAGGATGATCCTCAGTGTTAGGGACACGACTGTTGTTTTCGTCACTAATAAAACTAGAACGTATATATCCATCACAAGTCAGAGCCTTTCCTGTTGCTAGTCATACATAGTGACTTTTTATTTTCCTCCTTTAGGTACTTCTTTTGAATATTGCACCATCTTAATCAGTATTGCAAAGTTGTCTGGACTCTAATGCACCAACTTTTGAAATAGATTTGCTGTCAAATATTGTTCTGCCAAATTCTGTTTTTTTTCTTTAGCATTTCTATGCTCTATATTCATTTCAAAACCGAAATCTGATTTAAAAAAATTAGTTTCATGTCCACTTTAAATATTATTAGTTACGTATTAATTATTGGTAGGGGGGAGTAACAGACGTCACTGTGGCACAGAGTCGTAGACCATGTTGTTAAAACAGATTTGAGTCCTGTCAGGGATCGAGTTGAATAAAAAGCAGCTAATTTTCAGTACTTCAGTAGCATCTGATACATGCCGACCTGAAAATCTACTGAAATCCTTGCAGTAAGAAAGCTTCAATATATTTCTCTATTGTCACAGTCGTACGCATTGATCATCAGAATTAATTATTTTACACCAACGGTGAAGGCTAAAAGAGATGACTCAACTAGGACTTTCACATTTTCTAGAACTACTAATCTAACCCTAATCCCACTAATCCTAACCTTAAACCTAACCCTAACCGTAGCTAACCTTAACCTAATGAAAAATAAACACCAGACAAAAACAGAAAGGTCCTTTTGAGTCATCCCTAAGTTTAGCCATCCCCGACACCAACGCGAACGTCGAACTCAATGTAGCCATCCCTCAGACCCTCACTATTTGAGTTTACGTAACTTAATAGTTATAACACACGTTAACACCTCATCACAAAACAATCTTAACTAAATCTCCAGTAAAATTTTAATATGATTAAATTTTACAAATATAAACTATCAAAATAATTAAGAGTCAGTGTAAAATGTAATTTAAAATACTAATTACAACTGATAGTTTAACCAAATTTCCAGAAAGCACGCAGCCGAATGAAACCAATAAAGAATGTTCAAAGGATTAATCATCGAAGTGATGATCGTCCATGTTCGTTTGCCAAAGAGTGCCTCTTCTTTTATTTGGAAAACAGGTGAATAAAAAAATATCCCATGAACAGCCATGGCTCCATTACAAATCACTAGAAATTTTACGGCATTGGACAGAGAATTATGCCATGTGTTCTTGCTGCAGTAATCTAATGAATAGCATCTAACTTTACAGATGACGAACGTCTGAACAAATGCTTGAAACAAATTTAGAGAACTATTAATTATGATCCAAACTGACTTGGTATTAATATGAACAAGACTCGTCATAATCTGGAACGTTGTATATGCATAATAGCCAATAACTGAGACAAATAGAGTCGCTTCAGTTGGCGAAAAAGGTGCCCAAGCATAGAACGGATAAAATTGACACAGTAACCAAGCAATTAGCCAATTAACAAACAGCATTGTCAAAATCATGATCACGTGATAAACTCTGTAAACGGCAAACAGTTCGGGCCACACCGAGTTATCCTGTAATTCTCGTAAAACTAATAATAGTAGTGCAAGAAAAAGACTTGTAAATAATCCTATGTCCATATTTGAAACTGAGCCTCCGTAATTTCGCAACGACAGTGAGGAAGTGCTCAGATATTCTGACTGACTTCTACGGAAACAGATTTCGTGGCTCAAGCTTACATCCCGCCGTTTTCTGTAGAATGTTTTTGGTGATCCATATTCCAATAATGCTGGTGATTCATCAATAATGTTACTGTTAATGTAAATAAGTATTATTAAGACCACCACGAGATATTGTAAATCTAATAGTTGCAAAATATCCGTAATTCTGTTGAGTGCGTGTTCGGTGATTTCACAGTAACTTGGGAACGATTTGAAGCCGGTATATGTCTGGTTCACTAATGATGCCATATCTGTCTCTTTTGACGATTTTCTAAACACCAAATGCAACCAAACTGAGGTGTTTGTTCCAACCATGTGCAATACAGCCAGTCTTGCTGAACTAGTCCGATAAAATCTTGCGTTCATGAACGAAACCAGGAAAAATATTTGCGTTAACACAAATACGATTTCGACACATAAAAACACAGCACGAACATGTTCTACTGTGTTACATCTTAAATGAAGTACCAGTTCTAGAATGTCAGTTAAACAAAATGCTGCGCCAAACAAGTAAATGCCATACAACAATGGACGTTGGTTTAACCGCATTGACTCAGTGTCGAGTTCTAGTATATTCGTATCATTTCTCACCAGAAAAAGAATAACTGTCCACACAATTGCTGGTAACATATAAAATATTAACAAGACATCGAGATGACTTTCCTGCACAAAACGAGATGTGATATTCTGTTCACGTGGTAATTCCTTTGTGATAAACAATATTATAAATACCAGAACAATACCATATAGATAAAATAAGACTAATAAGCTTGTATCCAAGCTATAAAGCTGTGGAGAATATGGCAATACAACATTTAGAAAAAAGCGTTTTACACGTTTAGAAAAACCATGTTGACATGAAGATCTTTCCTCGCCTGACTGCACAGTGTTCGGGATTATTTCTTCGATCTTTGTTTCATCCATGCTACGGATCGGGTGCCACACGTTGACTCGTTATACTGACGTCAGTAAACCATGAAAGCATGACCAGTGACAAACACGTGTTCACTCCTAGCCAGTAGCAAGTACTATAGTATGCACGTGTTCGTTAAAAAAACAAAAGTTAATAAAATTAAAAATAGGTACGCAACGCGTACATGTGTCTAATGACAATAAGCCAGTTCGTAATGTCGACTGCGTGTCAAAATGACGCTTTCTGCATCGGTCAAATCATAACATATAAGGCTGGGGAATTTAGTATAACGAATTTGCAAGTGTAAATAGAAATACAAATGTATATTGTGGTTTTAGCCTGATGTTATGAATTGAAATAAGTTTTATCCCGACGCAGAACACGTCATTTTGATGCGCAGTCGACATTACGAACTGGCTTATTAGATAAAGTATTTATGCAGTGAAAAAATAAGTTTGAAATAAACTCTCTTACTTGAAAGAAATATAAAAATTATAAATATTGGCGTTTACAACTCTTAATTCTGATATCTCACTTTGTTCTTGAGATATTAAGATTTGTTTTATATGTAAATGATCCTCACTTTGACATCGCCGCATAATGACTTACTGAGAAAGCCTGTATATCTTACTGTATTGACCACGCCTTTTGGTCGGCAAATTTATTGCTCACCCGCCTGCTCATCTGCCTTCGACATACTTAAAGTTCTCTTATTTCATATTAAATACATGTCCTTTATTGATTATCACCTGAATTGAAATAATTAATAATAGAAGTATCTAATACATGGCATATATTATAGCGAGTATGAATATACTTCAAGCACGCGTTATATGATCACTTCAGGCCATGATGCAGGAACGAGAGCATTTCCTTCATTTCATATTATTTTGTAGATAAGAATTTTCAATTTTGTCTGAAAATGTTTTTCGTCGCTGCGGATGGCGGGATTGGGGTAGGCAGAAATTCCCCGACACATCGGCTTAGGTCCCAGACATGCAAGGAAGCTAAACTGATTAATTGCATGGTCAACGATGCTCTTTTCTTTCGCTAACGAGAAAATTGTTATTCCGACCTTTCCCCAGCAGTTTGTTAATTTCACAAATAGAGGGGTTCAATTCCCCGACCGGAGGTCTGTAGCCCATGTTCCCCACGGCATTAACCCTGCTTCATAAGGACAGCATTTTTTTGCAGCCATACCCCCGAATAGTTGGAAATAACTGGCAAATGATGGGGTTTTTTGCCTTCTCGTATCTTCGTTTAGTCTTTAATCACAATATATCCAGCCAATATCCAGTATACACGATGAATAAAATTATAATCAAAGTGTTGGCTTCTTTTACAAATTTATAAAGAGCATGGCCTTCTTATTTTAGTTCCCAAATTTCAAGCAATTACGAAACATCGCCTTTTAGACCTTTCGACTATTTTCATACGAGATTATAAGGCCGCCATTATTCGCACATGTTCCAGAAATGACGTCAAAGACTTACTGTACATAGACTGCTTTGGGAAACTATTATATATAAATCTCGACATTTCGTAAAATGATCGTTATAAGGAAAACCACGGAAGCACGCGAAACAGCACCAAACTTGCTACGCTGTTGAGTCTTTGACATCACATATTGTTTTGGAATCGCGGTCTCGTTATGAACAAGCTATGAACAACTAACTGCTTGTGGTAGAATGTTTGTTGTTCATGTTTTTTTGGCAAATATGAATATTTATTAACCTAGAATTATGTTCTATGATAACGAATGGCAGGAAACATTCTTTCCTATTTCGTCTCAGGGCGCTTTAATGATTTTAACTTGTGTGTTTTAATTTAGGTATAGTTAATAATTAACAGGGATCATAACAGACTTGCACAAAACCAAGTTACTTCTCCCACCTGCTTTGTTCAACGTGTCAACATAAACCATTTGTCTACTGTTTCCTTTGTTCTAACAGTGTGTTTTAGACAGATGACAATAATGTTACCAGCTTTGTTAAAAGAAGACGAAGAAACCTAACCTTATAACAGAAAAATGTCAAATAAAAATAGAGAAACAAGGAAAAAATGTTACACACCAAGCTGTTGTACGTCGTGCTTTTACTCAATTTTCCAGCCATTTTCTCCGAGTAACTCTCGACGAGATGGAAACACTTTAAGCCTCCTGTACCTTTGCTGTTTAACAACAATAGGAATCGTCTTAAACATTTCAAGTTGGCTTCAAAAAGATCGTTTTTCCAACACAAATATTGTAACCCACGATCATATAAACGGGTTTCTGATGACATGTATATTACCATCGTTCATATGGATGTTTTACAACGCGCTCAAAACCCCTGGGAAGACCACAGTGGAATTTGAGGAGGCGTCTGTGTTCTACCAAGACCCTTTCATGTGCGGTGTCTATATCTTTGGAGCTGGTAGCCTTTCGCTTCAGATCTTACAAATCATTTATTACGGCGAAGGAAAAACAAATATTTTTAGTTTATTGTTTACAGTTTTTAATGCAGTTTTCACCACGACGCAGATTATATTTTTGAGGAAGTATTCTAAAGCAAGTTTTCAAGATGATCAAATGATTCGAATGGCATTGGTACATATACTTTCGACTAACATAATCTTGTTCTTTCACACATTGTTAACAGACTCGACACAGCAGAATGATCATCGTTTTAAGAATCCTCAAGTGGACAAAGCCGGTCACTTTAATATATCCAAGTTCCTAAATCTTCTCCAACCATACTTATACCCATTTCTAATAGAGTTCCCGTTATCATCGATAGGCGTCGTGTACAAAATATGGAGTGATCTTAAAGATCTGGAACCAAAACCCGATGATATTTATATCGATGACGAATTAACAGAGATAAACACCATGGATTCAAGCCTTCTTGAAGGAGAAAAGTTTCTGGACACCAGAAATACAGCTCTGAGTCCCCTTAGTCCCTTTCAATCCCCCAAAATCAGAAAATCTACGAGCAATGTAATTATACATCAAAGTAGATTTGATGTCATGAAGAGATGTGTTGGTTTAGGATTACTATTTGGACTACTTTTATCTGTACTCTTCTTAGCCGTCATTGCAATAACCGCTGTCCATCCAACCAAGCTTACCGTCAAGATGTTCTACGTCACTGAAATGGTATTCCTCATTCTAATGAGTGTATCGTGTTGGATTATTCTCAAAGGTTTACTAAGTCAACTGTACTGTTGGTTTGACTATGGTGCCATTGATACAATGTTACTGTTCTCATTGACCGCTGTACTGTTTCACCAGGGATTCACCTTCACATCATCCATGGCGCAAATTTATATCTCAGTACTGCCTCGTTTCACGTTAATTCTATCATCTGTGGAAGTTCTCGAGTGCTTGCTTCAAGCATCTACGGTGATTAGAGCTATGCGTTTTCGTATAGGTTATAAATCAAGCCTTGTTCGAGAGGCCTCGCTGTTTTTAATGATTTGTAATATTGTGGTATGGATGCAAAGGTGTTTTTTAGATCCCAAAACACCATTCTTATCAGTGGTTCAACGAAGGTTCTATGGAAAGGAGGCATGGAATAGTATATTTCTCTTAACATATCCATTTCAAATATTTTTCCGTTTTCACTCCGCCATATGTTTATATAACGTTTGGTCGGTTTTTAATGAATGACTTATCACTGATCATGCAGACAGCCAGTGAGAACAACTCGTTATCCCGTCTACAATGTATGCTAAATTAGATATGTTGTGAATTATTTGGTACAGTCAAGACGAACAGCTGTGATTTGACGAATAATGCGAACAGCTTTTCGACTTTTATACAACAGCAGATTTAAACTTTGATATCAGTTGTTCAAACCAAGAACGTTTCCATATTTTTGCCCATTTTAAATATTCTTTTGTCATGTAAAAAATAAAAATTTCAAAATGTTTTTACGTGCGCAGCTATAGGCGTTAACTAAAAGGATGACCAAAGAGGAACTTTCTAGATCCATTCTTATTTTGGAGATTAATGTGGCAACATTTGTAGTAGTAATTTTGCGTCAGGATTAGGGAAAGAGTCGTGTTGGTTAAAACGCATAAACTCTATTCGAAGAGTTTTTCGCGTCAAAATATCAACTGAGTGTAGATCAGCCAAACCGTTCTTCATGATTAGATTTTTAGCTTATTACTGATTGGGGTCATACGTGAAACTTAACCGGATGTTTTGTACAGGTTTAACAAGTTTTTTGACGACCATACGTAGGTAATGTGAAGTGAAAATCATCCGCGGTGTACGTGTTGAAAAAGTATGTTTAGTATAAACCTATATACAAACGTATGATGTGTTCTCCATCCAGCCTACGACTACTCCGCCGGCATTTATAATTAATGGTCTTATTAACAAACACAACAGACGTGTGCCGACTACAAATTGTTTAGCTCGAACGTGGCCGAATCGAACGGGTATGTCAAAGGCGCCGCAGGCTGTCACCACACGACCCACGTCTGACCACGGAGCATAGCTAAGATCTAAGTGTTGATTTTACTGATGGAGGAAAACCGGAGACCTCGGAGGATTAATAAACCCTCGAAGCACGGCAGAGATCAACTAATAACTCTACTCACATGAGTTCTAAGCTCGCGCGGAATCAATACGAGGTTATTCCGGTCACCATTTAAGTACTAACCGCGTTCGACCGGGCTTGACTTAGCAGTGAGTGGACTGGCAGTGCTTATATATAACAGCACACGCCACCCGTGCTTTCCATGATCATTCAAAACACATTTACAAACGGAATTTTATTTTAAAAAACCAATCGCCACTCTGCAATGTTTTTTCCGAGTCAAATAGCTTCCAAAAATTAAATGTGCCAGTGGAGGGGAGTGGGCCTCTTCGTCGGCCAACCCCTACAATCAGTCAAAACATTGCCAGCAATTAAGAAGCCACATAGTTGTCTGTGGAGGAGGCTATACGCCACCCCCATCAATATGTTTTACCGCAACTGCTGCTAAACCAGGATGCTTGACCTAATGCTCAGTGTCAATGATAAAATACTGCGGGAAATATGCTCCCAGGTATAAACAGGAGTATAAGAAGCTAATCTTGAAAAGTAGCGTTCGTGATAAAACGTAGAGCGGCTGCGATGGCGAACGACCGCAAAAATTCTTTATAACTTTATAACCGCGATTCACCAAAGATGGCGAGAACACACAAATGAAAATACTCTTCTCAAGTTATCAGCGGAGTATCTCTGTTTAAAAAATATTAGATATCCTGAGAGTTTTTAATTTGTATTTCTACATCCGATTAATTGAGTTTCAGGTTACTTAGGACACGAGTGATGTAGACGACTTAATATAAACTCTTATCCAAAAATCATCTAAAAGTTTCTCATCACAGATAATAGAATAAGAAACAGTGGTCTCATACACGTGCATGATAAGTTGGGATTTTTGTTTGCTTTTTTTAATGCGGCTCGTGAGTGGATATATTACTAGATTTTAGATCGATTAAACAACAGGTATACTGTTAAGTATACTTTTTATCTTTCGCAGTTTTTATACAATATGTAATACTGTATACAATGAAAAAACCATATTTTCGTTTGGACATAAGGGAAAGAATACTGACATATATTAGAAATTACTACTACAAGGAAGTGTAAGAAGGAAGTGCTACATATTACAAGGAAGTGCTGAAGAGGATGCCTGATGTTATTTAAAATTCCGAAATAAGGCATATGTTTATATTACCTAACGTAATATTCACTTTATCTCCATGGTAACCGTATATCAGAGTCACAGGTTTCTCTATTTTTAGTCTGAGATTTAAACGTACTTTTAATGTACGATTTATTTGGGAAAAAAAATAAAGTGCTTTTTACAAAGTAAATTATGTTTTATGATGAAAGCAGAGAAATTCAGCTACTCGAGTTTAACTTTGTATTTTGCATAAATCAACCTTAATAACGTAACAATTTGCTGTAATAGTATTGTTTATATTACACAGACCCAACCTTGGTTGAAATGTTTGCCGTTTCGTTTGTAATAACAAGAGTTCTTACTGGCTGATTAACTATAAGATGAGACTTTGATGCGCGTGGTTCGGTTTTTACCTTAAATTTTTAATGAAATTTAACCAACGGTTGTCTAAACCGTTAAGCTGTCTTCGTCAAATCAAGGTTAATATCAGTGGGTTTACAAGGAAGCACTACGTACAGCTGTCGAGGAGCTGATACTTAAAACATGTCATTTAGTAGTGAGGTAGCCTGTAGCCACAGTGCAAACAGCGAAACTGACGTTGCACTGAGTAGCGACGATAATGAGAAAGCAATATCTGAAACTAAAGCCAAAGGGAAAGCTATCACTAGACGAATGAGCTTCTCAACGACTCGTCCATGGTCTTCTTATGCAGAAAATTATTCTTCTTGTTTGTCCAGTCTACGACGAAATTCGAGTAGTAGTGCCCTGCTGAGTCCACGAAAAGATAGTCTTCAGTCTTCCAGCTACGCGTCTTTGTCCAGGTCACTTGACAACCAACAATTGAGGAATTTAAAGACGGCGGCGACTTCTACTTCTGAAGAGAAACAACGCCCATTCAAAGTTTCCCCGTTGCATGCTCGACCGTTTCATCAAAGAAGATGGTCAAGTCCAGTGGTTTTCCAAATTGCCAATGCCGCAGCCTCAACACAGAATTTAAAAAACGAGACTGCTTCGAATAATGTTTGTGGTAATATTAGTGATAAGATGCAGAACAATAAGATACCCGAGACCGAAGAAATAACACTGAAGTGTTTTCATGAGCCATCTGTTCTCCAAGCGCCAAGTGACATCACAACTATCGAGGATGAAGAAAGGGACCACAAGCAAGAAAGTGTAAGCCCCACCGGCAGTAACACGAAAAAAATGATCGAAAGCCCCAGCCACGCTAAAGGATTCGTGGACGAGTCACCAAGCAGTAAAGAAGCCGAGAAAGATGCTATTTTATCAAACAATCATGAAAATGTTATGCATAATATCGGTGACAAATATCCTGAGGTTATAATTTGTAAAATAAATTCGCCAACCTCTGTAGAGACCACTGCAGCATCTGCTAAAATAGAAGAAAACTTTCAGAAAATAAATATTTACACAGAAATCAAGAAGAATACCAAGTGGTCGTCGAGTAAGAAGTTCAGACGACGAAGGCATCACACCATCCACACGGATACACGAAATTTTCTGCCGCATAATCTTTCCACAATTATTGAGCAATCTTCAATCTCCTTAGACGCGAGGGACAAAACTCAAAATTCCAGTAATGCAGGTGGTGGGAAATTGCAACACAGGAGGAGTAGGAGCTTGGAAGATATGAAAACCCTGAGTGAAGAGGCTGAAAATAAAGGCGTATTTGTACAGCGACTGTATTCCAAATCTCTATGTATTCCTGTAGGTCCAGGGAACACTAGAAGCGATGGTCAGAATAGCCCGAGTGTAACCACTGTAAAATATCATAGTGGTGAAGAATCAGGAAGAAGTGCAATAAACTCAATAAACGGCCCATTTCAAGTCAATAAAGTGAATGTGCAAACGTTCAGTTTTCCTGAACCATCTAACGACGTTACACCTCAGTATAGAGCCATAATCTGTGGAGAACAATCCGCAAAATCGTTTGCTGAAACTAAGATTTCAGCGAGACCCCAACACGCTGTGTTTACGCAAGCCAAACCCAAGTGGGCCAACATTACGATATCACAAATTTAATTGAAAGGAACAGTAAAGCGAAATGTATTATTTATATATATATATTATATATATTATATATATACAATCACGTGACTTATATACGAATTTTCATTGGTTCTTGCCCATGATCTATTAAAGGACATGAGATACATGGATGGCGTCAAATCACGTGCCCCAACAGCTTTGATAAACCTAATTTGGGGTTGCTTTTGATTGTATAAAACAAATAGATTACATTTTTTGTTGTCTGTTCTGTTATAGATACACAGAGGACGTCAGAACGTGGTATAAGAACATCAGTGACCCACTCGACTCCGTCTCGTGGTCCACTTTTTTGTTCTTACCACGTTCTGACGTCATCTGCGTACCAATAACCGAACAGGCAACGGCAAAATGGAATCTATTTGTTAAATATATAGTATATATATAATGTGTGTGTGTACTATTTGTAACATGACCGGAAGTGTTGTATCGGATATACATGTACAAGCTCGAGCCGAAGGTGAGAGAATTATATATATATATATATATATATATATATATATATATATATATATATATATATATATATATATATATATATATATATATATATATATATATATATAGAATACTCTTGAATCTTCAATATTGTCGAGCTTGTATATATATATATATATATATATATATATATAAATTATTATTATTTACAACTCTTGAAAGATCCTTAGTTTTATAAAACTTCATTTGTTGTCATATACAGTACTTTAGGTTTCAACTCAGGTCAACTGGATATTATCACATTATAATCATAGTTAACTTTAATAATTACTAAATAAGATTCATAAAAATCATTAGAGTTTTAATTTATTTCGATGGAATTTATTAATCAAGCGATTTTTTGCTAAATTAATCAATAAAGGTATATGTACTATATTATCATTGTAATATGATTATTTATTTACACTGTAATATTAAGAATTTTACACGCGGTAGCGAGAAGATATAGATTTGATCAGGTTGGATCGGAGTGAGCTATTCGTGCCACGAGAACATAAAAAGAATATATATGAAAGATAAAGATGTACAGTGATTGGGGAAAAGAACGGAATCCGAAAATTATCTGACTGTCTGACCGTGTCGGTCTCAATAGCTCAGTGGTAAGAGCGCTGGTACGTTGAACCAGAGATCTTGGGTTCTGTTCCCGGTTGAGGCAGTCTGCAGATAAAAAAAAACACCTTATAAATATATTAAATCTACTCTCCGTTAAATGTAGATATTGTCATGTAAATATAGTATACAATTATTAATAAGGGGAACAAACCGTTACCACAGTCAAAACAGGAGAGACACTAGGTTGCAGGCAGTTCGTGAATATCTCCTTTCACTCCAGATGTAAAATCGTCCATGCAAGGATTTCACGTTTCTTTTTTGAATTTGGACGCATGTTTTCAACATATCTAAAATGTCTTTAGAAGAGAGGACATTATCGAAGACTTCTGCCAGTTTCCCCCTGAAATGCTTTCACCTTCGCACGTGTGTGTCACTAGGCTGCCTAACCCTAATTGGAGGGGGACTTACGATTTAACGTCTTTATCCGAGAAGACGAACGCGGTTTACCCGCCAAAGCGGCTGTGAACAGCTCCAGTTTTACGCCCTATCTTAGAAGGTGAACAATGAATTAGAATCTTCTGATCTGTGAATCTTCGCTGCTGTCTTGAGATGCTTGTCATCTTCTTTCTTATATATTATACGGCAAAATAAATTACGCTATTCGTATTGACGACTGTATCTTATTGTAATATTGTTGTCTTTAGGTGAAATATAATTAAGTGTTCACTGCATGTAGGATTAAAAATAGTTATAACGTGTTTCTAGGGTAATGAATACACATTCATTGCATTCGACGAAGGAGAACGCATTCTAATCTTGCATGTTATGGGTTACTGTGCTTTACAGCTAAAAGAAATCAAGATAAAATCTTTCCCCTTTTTTAATAAATTACCGTTTTGGAATTTGGAATAAATTATGGCATTAGTACTATTATAAGTAATACCATGACTTGAGGGAAATTAGCGATTAAATTGCCCGCCGCCGTGGGAAGATTTGTGAAAGTCCGAGGGCGAAGCCCGAGGACTTTTGCAAATCTTCCCGAGGCGAAGGGCAATTTAATCGCTAATTTCCCGACAAGTCATATGGTATCAGTTTGTAATATTATAATCGCCGAGGAAAACTCAGGGAAGTATGCTGAGATAAGTTTAGGTGTTTGATTTTGTATGGTTCAGTGAAGTTGTTTACGAGTTTTATTACTATTGATTGAAGTAATTATACCTTTGGGAGATGCTTTGTGTTTGTGAGATATGCAAGTTCTACGACTATCTATAATATTATATCTATAATAGATATGCAAGCGGGAAATTTAGTAAAAGAGAAAGGATTTCTTTGTCTACTAATTTTCCCCTGCATGGTTGATGAGGGAAAATTAGTAGACAAAGAAATCTTTTGTTTTCTACTAAATTTCCCGGGGAAATTTAGAAGACAAAGGCGTATGCATGGCTAATGAGGAAAATACGAGGTTTACATTCCCGGTGAGAACAAAAGAATCCGAGGCGATCATGGTATTAGCTAGGAAAATGCTGCCTCGGGACTGCAGAAGTGTTCAGGATTACGCATGCCAGCATAATGATGCTAGGAATTTTCTATAGCATGGAGGATCAAATAAATAGAATGTAGAATATAAACCACGTATAAAGCCGATCATATAGCCTTGTAATAAATAACATGTCATGGTAATCATATGGCGCGTTTATAATGTCAAAATTCAATCTGATCATTTAAACACCATACATCTAATTCGAACAACATTTACTCGAAACGTGCAAGACTCGCGAAGTTATAAATTTTCCATTCAAGCGATACTTTGCCAAATCAAATTCACGATTGTAATGTTTACGTTTACGTTTGTTACTAGACAACGCTTTCGCATCAAGTATAGGACCAAATTAAAACAATATACATATCTACAGATCGTTGGTCAACAAAAATGCAAATAGTATAATAATCTAGCAACTATAAACATCAGTAAATAACTAATTCATAGTAAAATCTAAAATAATTATAAGAATAAAATAAACTTTTAAAATATATACAGTAGGTAATAATCATGTCGTGTAGCTGCTTGAATAAATGTTGTACTAGAATGATTTCTTGTTGTTCGGATTGAGCCGAAGAAATAATTAGGAATGGGTAATGCAATTAGGTTATTAAAAGCTAGATAGAATAAATTTAAACGATGATTTAATCTCCTGTCTTTCAGTGATTCTAATTGCAAGGATTTCTGCATATTGGTCACACTGGAAGACCATCTATAATCTTTCTTAATGAATCTTATTGCACGTCTTTGTATAGCTTCAATGGAGTCAATTTGATCCTGTCTATATAAGGGTCCCATACGGCTGATGCGTACTCCAGATGTGGACGAACGAGTGTAACATAAGCTGTATACTTAGTGTGTTCACTACATGAGTACAAATTGCGTTTGACAAATCCAAGTATGCAATTTGCCTTGTTGACAATGTTGTTTACGTGAGTGTTCCACCTGAGATCGTCTGACAACATGACTTCAAGGTACGGATGTTCTTTAACTGGAGAAAGTTTCTGATTGTATAAGAAGTAGTCTTGTAGTAGTGGGGACTTGTTCCTAAATACTGACATCTTGTAGCACTTAGTAGGATTAAACTCCATTTGCCATTGTTTAGCCCATGAACCTAATTTATCTAGGTCATTTTGTAAAATAATACTACCTCTTCGCTAGTAATTTTATGATATAATAATGCGTCATCAGCAAATAGTCTCAATGTTCCATCCAAGTTTTCATGTATGTCATTAATAAATATAAGAAACATTAGCGGCCCCAGCACAGCTCCTTGTGGTACACCTAATGTAATTGGTACTGCCTTTGATATTACACCATTTACTACAACCCTTTGTGATCTCTGTGTGAGCCATGCTTTAATCCATGAGATTGTACATCCCTGAATACTGTAATGATACAGTTTATGGATTAGACGTTGGTGTGCAACCTTGTCAAAGGCTTTGCTAAAGTCGAGGATGTGGATGTCTATTTGGCCTCCTTTATCAGTATTTATTGCCAGATCTTCAATTGTTAAGAGCAATTGGGTTTCGCACGAGTGGTTTTTACGGAAACCATGTTGATGATGTACTATTTAAAACACGAGCAGCAGTGTTTTAGCAGATATAAAACACGAGGGCGTAGCCCGAGTGTTTTATATCTGATAAAACACGTGATGCGAGTGTTTTGAATAGCTTCAAAAACTGTGAATGAGAAACATGGATTTTAAATAGAAAATAAAATCTCTAGGGAATAGCAACTTGGTTGTCCTCTACCAAAAATTTGAATATGAATTTTAAATGCCGAGGCGTGGTAATGCCGAAGCCTACATTCTCGGCAGCGTTTGTCTTTGATATGCCTCCAAAGCGAAGATTTCGATAACCAAAAAACGAAGAGCAAGAAAAGCGTGTGAGTACTATTTTAGGACCTCCAAGGAATATAACAGAGAGGGCGAACGGTGATTTGAAAGAAGAATGTAAGGATTTTAGATTTGACGTTCCGGACGAAATGTTGAGTAATTTCCCGATGCGTGCGAGTGAAGGTGAGAGGGTATCAAATGTTAACACGAACATGTTGAGTTCAATGAGTTGTGTGTTCAATAATTGTACTTTCAATTTTGCTGAAAAGTGATTCTTGTAAAGAGCTAGATCGTGGTAGTTCTTAAATTTGAATGTTGTTGTGCGAGAATTATCATTATGTGTTGAAACTATAATTATGTTAATGTAAAATACGATCTTTATACAAAAAATCTTTATATAAAAATCTTTATATAAAAAATCTTTATATAAAAATCTTTATACAAAAATCTTTATATAAAAATCTTTATCTAATTTAAATAACAAAAGTCTATTGTGTGCACAAGCATGACCAAGTGTGCTTTGGCTAGTATAAAGACACATGCACGTGACTGAATTCGTGCGCAAGATTGGATTATTGGTTTATGAATTATTAATGAGTTTTTGAAGTAATGTTTAAAACACGAGCAGCAGTGTTTTATCAGATATAAAACACGAGGCGCAGCCGAGTGTTTTATATCTGATAAAACACTGCTGCGAGTGTTTTAAACGGCTTAAAAAACGACCAGCATTTGGTAAGTTCGTTGGCGTAGTAATTTTGAAAAATAACGTTGTCTAAGCCGAGAAAATCAAAGCTAAAGTTTATGTAAATTAGGATGAATCTTTATCACATATAAAGATACGACACGGTGGTGATTTTCCTTTGTGTTTTCCTCATGAATTATTAATGAGTTTTTGAAGTTAATGTAAAATACGATCTTTATACAAAAAATCTTTATATAAAAATTTTTATATAAAAAATCTTTATATAAAAATCTTTATACAAAAAATCTTATATAAAAATCTTTATCTAATTTAAATAACAAAAGTCTATTGTGTGCACAAGCATGACCAAGTGTGCTTTGGCTAGTATAAAGACACATGCACGTGACTGAATTCGTGCGCAAGATTGGATTATTGGTTTATGAATTATTAATGAATTTTTGAATTTTTAATAATATGCTATACTTATTTAAGTGTTGCATTATGCTCCTGTAGATAACATGTTCCATTAGTTTGCACAATACCACAGTTAAGGACACTGGTCTGTAATTGGTAGGGTCATGTTTAGCTCCTTTCTTAAATATAGGCACTACATTTGCATTACTCCAGTCCTTTGGTAATTCACCTGTTTCATATGACTGATTATAGAGGAATGACACAATTCCCTTTATTTCACCTGCAGTTTCTTTAAGAAGTCTGGTCGGGATTTTATCTGGCCCACTTGCTTTTTTGACATCAAGTTCTTTAATGAGTTTCTCCACTCCTTTTGGGTCAAAGATGATTGAGTCCATTGCTGGAATTCGATCACCCATGTTGGGTATAGTTGCAACATCTTCTTTTGTAAATACACGTCTAAAATGATTGCTCAAAATTTCTGCTTTACCCAGGCTGTCTGCTCTTACACAGTTGTCATCCATCTTGAGTGGGGGGATGCCAATCTGGTCTTGTCTTTTAGATTTAATATATGACCAAAATTTCCTGGGCTTTTCCTTAAGGTTTGAGTCAAGGGTGTTCGCAATATATTCATCTTGGGCCTTGGATAATTTAGAATTAAGTGATTTTTGAAAGTCTCTGTATGACTTTTTATCAGATTCTTGTCCCGATCTCTTATAGATATTATATAGCCTTTTCTTTTTCCTTAAGGATTTCTTAAGATTTTTAGTAATCCAAGGATTATCTCTCTTCCAGTATCTTTAACAATCCTGTCTTAAAGAATTGCCAGTTGTTCTCAATTGGATAGTTATTTGGATGTCTATCAAAGAACGTATTGCTCAGAATTTCAGCATCCTGTTTAATATCGTTGAAATTTACTTTAGAGAATCTGTACACCATTCTTGGCTTTTTCTTGTTAATAGGTTTAATTGCCAGATTCAAGTCGAAGACTACTACTGAGTGATCACTGATACCTTCAGTACTGGATATATTATTGATTAAATGTGGGTGACTAGTAATTACAAGATCCAGTGTGGATTCGTGTCTTGTGAAAGTTACATGTTGGGAGAGAGCATGGTCATCAATTATTCCTAAAAGTTTCTGGTTCAATGCAATTGAACTTTGAATTACTTTTGACTGTAGAATTTGTCCAATTAATATCTGGTGTATTTAGATCTCCTGCAATAATTAATCTTGGGAATGATCCATCTTTCTGTAGAGTATTGAGTGACTTTTCTACTGCAACGAGAGGTTCAAGGTTATTACTTGGTGGTCTGTAGAATGAGGCAATATATAACGGTTTTTGATTTACCGTTTCAATTTTAATCCAGATTATTTCAGCCTCACAGTCTAGATGAACTTGGTGAGTTGCAAGTATAGAGTTCTGAACTGCAATAAACACTCCTCCTCCTGGATTCCCATCTATTCTATCCTTGCGAAATATTTCATAGTCCCTCGGGAACATTTCATTGTTATCAAATGAGCTGTCGAGTTTAGATTATTATATGCGGTTTTTCTTGGTCAATCAGGATTTTGAGCATACCACTTTTTCTTTGGCTCCTTATGCTATTACACTTAGAACTTTTAGTTTAGGAATCTTCTGCTCTTGTTTGGCAAAAAGTTTCTTTGTTGACTTTGTTTTGGGAGTTGAAGATGGTGCTTGATTTAAGTTGAGATCGATATTTTCAGTTGAATCGGATGATAATAATGAATTTGAAAGAATCTGAAAAGAGTTAGCATTATAAGATGAGTCCCTAAACTGATCACAAAATGATGAAGACGAGGTTGAGTAGTTGGGTTCTCCACATTTAGTACAAATCCATATACATGATGAATTGGCCAGAATGTTGTAGGTGTCATTCCCAATCTCACAACACTTTGTGTGATGCCAAAATGAACATTCGTCGCACTGAATCCCTTTTTGATTAGATTTGACTGGTTTCAAACAGATAAAGAATGATAAGTTTGTATCTTTGGTGTCAAATCGCACATGGTTGCTCTTTGAGGTCGTTAATATGGCCAAAATTCCTCCTTGTACAGTTAGTTTCGGTGTCAAGGTTAGATTCAACTCACTACCAGGTGGTGCTTGGTCAATATTTTGCTTTCCCTCTAGTTTAGAATGGAGCATTAAGGCAGTTAACATTATAATTGTTGGAACCAAAAATTTCGTGGCCGCCATCTTGAATACACGATATTCGAAGTTCTCCCTCCCGGGGACTTATCTAGCGGTCGAGCGGTCATATTTCAAATCGAACTAACGAACGGGAATGCGGGATGTCATCATATCACCGTTGTCAAAAACATTGAGGTTTATATAGTGTCTCCTTGAATTAAGACGTTGTCGTTTGTTGCCGTGTTCCAGTCGATAACAATTTAAACCACGTATCAAGTCGATCATATGGTCCAATCCATGGCCTTCTCATTTTAAAATAACATACGGTATAACTGTAATAATATATGGCGCGTTTATAATGTCAAAATTCAACTCATTTTAAACACCATACATCGAACAACATTTACTCGAAACGAGCAAGCCACGTGAAGTTATAAACTTTTGCCAAATCGAACTTCACGATTGCAATATTTCTGAATTGAACGATTTACATGTATAGACTGGCGGTCAACTTTCAAATCGAACAAACGAACGGGAAATATACTCTCCTAATACTAAAATAACGTACGGAAATCACTCAGGATGTCACCGTTGTCAAAAAACATTGAGGTTGCAGTGTCTCCTTCAATTAAGACGCTGTTATATATTTATTAGCTTTAGTTATTTTCATAATTCGTTACAGCATAATTACCGATCTCATTCGCCATTTAAAGTACTATCACACCGGGCTGCCCGACCGTGCCACGACCGTCCCGACTCAAAAATATGGAAAATCGGGTGAAAAGTCGTGGCGAAGTCGGGAAGGTCGTGGCGTGATCGGGGTTAGTCGTGGCATGTTCGTGAGGATCGGGAACGGTCGGGAGGGGATGCCACGACTTTTTAGGTCGGAGCTTAATAATCGGGAAACTCTCACGATTCTCAAAAATGGTGGCTAGAACGTAGTGAGGACGTGGCGCGGTCGGGATAGTCGGGGCACAGTTTTGGCGCAGGCGTGGTGCAGTCGGATTGGTCGTGGCCCAATCGTGGACACTTCGAGGGTCTTGGTTCTCCCGACTACACTACAACAGAGCCACGACCAGGCCAATACTCATCCGACACAGCCACATTAGTGCCCCGATTGGGCCAAGAATATACCACGACTTAACCCGATTGTGCCACGACTCACACGTTCGGGCCACGTAAGAGACACGATCCAGCCACGACATACACGTTATAGCCACGACATCACCACGTTTTAGACATAATTTACCTACAAATGGTATAAAAACTCAAGTTTTTGGATATTGTCATCATTTGCAGAGAAGACAACAAGCAGTACACAGCTCACCACTCACCACTCATCGTGTCTCTCTTCAATGAAAACAATATTGAGTTGATCATCATGCATCAGATGTTACATTTGAATTATCTAGATGAAGAGACAGAAGTCATTAGAGGAATAATCGAAAGGAGAAGGCAGAGGAGGAAGCCAAGAGAAAGGAGATGTTGGGTCCGCCCTTGGTTGGATGTTGGTAGAAGACTACAGTTTGGCCAGTTCCACCGTCTGATGCCTGAACTGAGGCATGAAGATCCTGCATCTTTCATCAATTTCCTCCGTATCCAACCGCAGATGTTTGATGAGCTGGTGCAAAGAATAGGACCAAGAGTCACCAAGAGAGACACCAACTTCAGGAAAGCCATAGAACCAGAGATGAAGATAGCAATTGCTTTGAGACATCTGGCCAGTGGTGACAACTACTCCAGCATGAAGTTTAACTTGAGAGTGCCACAGAACACCATATCTTTGATAGTCAGAGAAGTCTGTCAAGCAATTGTAGATGAATTCCAAGATGAAGTCATTAAATGTCCCACTACCTCTGAAGAATGGAAGGCTGTAGCAGAACAGTTTGAGAAGAGATGGAACGTCCCCCATGCAGTTGGTGCCTTAGATTGGAAGCATATTGCCATCAGAAAACCTAACAGCAGTGGCAGTCTCTACCATAACTACAAAGGCTTCTTTTCCATTGTGCTGCTGGGCATGGTTGATGCTGATTACAAATTCGTATGGGCTGACACTGGTGGTTTCGGTCATATGTCAGATTCTCAAATCTTCAATGATTCAGAATTGCAAGAGTGCATCCTTGATGGTTCTATTGGTTTTCCAGCAGCAGACAAGCTTTCCAATGATGACAACGACACACCATATTTTATCCTGGGAGATGACATCTTTGCACTACGTATATTCTCAAAGAAACATGACTGTCCAGCAGAGAATCTACAACTACAGAATCTCAAGAGGGCGTAGAGTGGTTGAAAATGCTTTTGGCATTCTAGCACAACGTTGGCAGATCTTGCTGAGTACCATGATGCATGCACCATTAAATGTTAGACTCCTGGTTGATGCTTGTATATGTCTTCACAATTTGATGAGGATACGTTATCCAGCCTTGCAAAATGCTGGTCTTGACAGAGAGGATGAGAACCACAGAATTGTTCCTGGTGCCTGGAGGGAAGTGGGCTTGATGCATGAAATCGAGATGATCAAAGGGGCTACACGTGCAACCACTGCAGGGAAGCAGCAGCAAGAATATCTCAAGCATTACCTCAATTCACCCGCTGGTTCTGTGCCATGGCAGAATGACATGATATAATAATCAAACAGTCCTTTTCATGACTAAACCAACGGCCCTTTTAAGGGCCACCACAACTTCCAAAGAAAATTATCAAACCAAAAACAAACAAACCAAAAGTGAAATAACAAAAAATAAAGTCCCAAAAAAATTCATATCTATAGAAAAGCCCAAGTTTAATAAAATAAATAAAGTCATATCCAACATAAAAACAACAAACCAACAAATGAAAATATAATTTGTTGGACTGTTCATTTTATGTTGGATATGACTTTAATTGTTTTATTAAACTTGGGCTTTTCTATAGATATGATTTTTTTGGGACTTTAGTTATGTTATTTCACTTTATTTGTTATTTTATTTGAATTTGGTTCTTTGATTGGAATTGTTGCAGTTGGGTTTGATTTTATTATTGGACTTTGGTTTTGATATAACTTTATTTTTATTTTTCTTTGGTTTGGTTTGGTTTGGTTTGAAAATTTTCTTTGGAATAAGTGGGGGCCCTTAAAAGGGCCGTTGGGGGTGGTCCTAAAAAGGACTGTTTGTTAGTCCTGAAACCGACTGTTTGTTTGGTGATGCTGGATACTAATTGAATAAATCACTGACATTCTGTTCACCAGGTAGCAACCTGGTGAACAGAATGTCAGTGATCCGAGTTGTCTATGAGGAGAGGATGGCAGAGACAGTGAGCTGAGGTTCACGTCTGAAGTGTGAAGTGTGCTGCTGTGCTGACCAAGTAGAGTAGTAGCAGTAACAGTTGCAGTGGTTGGAGATGAAGTAATTGATGGCACTGGTTGAAGTGTTCTATACTGTGGCTGGACTTGTCTTGAAAACCAATCTGGATCCTGCGAATGCCAAACACTTCTTGCAGGATCAACTTGAGCTGGCCACTGATGAGGAGGTGGTTGCCACTGCTGGGATGGATACTGTTGTGTAGATGTAGATGGATACTGTTGCTGCTGTGGAATTGGTGCTTGCATAGGCTGTTATGGTGGTGGCATGGTTGATCTTTTGGCCTCATCATTCAGTTGACTGTACTTGAAGATCAGTTGTGTTTGCTCCTGTTGGAACTTGCGCCACAAGCTCTGGTCAAGGTCAATCATCACGCTCTTACACCAATTGGCATATGTTGTTCTCTCATTGGTGGGCTCCTTGTGGGTCTTGATCAGTGACAGGAATTCACTCTGCAGCTTAATACTCTGATCTCTTGCCTCATTCAGCTTGGACAATGTCTGTTCTTCATGGGCTCTCTCTTTTCTGCCACCATCCCTTCTTGGCCTCACATCTAGCAACACAGGAGTAGGGGATGATGGAGTAGGTGTAGTAACAGGAGTAGGGGAAGCAGTAGCAGCACCATCACCAAGTGAAGAAACCATTGAAGTACGGTCATCATCATCATCATCAGGCTCATCACCAGTCACTGTAGTTGGAGCAGGAGCAGACTTGGCCTTCAGGCTACCCAGGGTTCGTCTTGGACAAGGTGCAATGAACTGGTGTAGGAAGCTGAATTTGTTGAAGATCCATTGCTGCCTCTGGGTAAGATGGAGCAAATCAGAACCAGACTTCTTGTTGTCCTTGACGATCTTTCCGTAACGAGTCCTCACGGAATCGTACTGCATGTCTGAAGGAGTTTGACATCCTTTCCCAACTTGGCTACAATCTCATCCCACAGGGCTTGCTTCTTATTCTTGTCCCGGTAATCTTGCAGCTTCTTGTTGTACAATAGCTCGTGATCCGTCAAAAACTCCACCGCAGCCACCCTCAAGCGTTTCTGTGTTTGAGGTTGAGAAGGACCAGGTTCACCAGCATCACCAGCATCACCGGGAGAGTGGTCAGATTCACCATGGTCAGAAACACTTGTTGAAGGTGGAGGTGAAGGTGTTTTAAGACGTGACTTAGTCTTGGCCTGGCCCTTGCCCTTAACTGGACTTGCCTTGGCCCTTTGCTGCAGTTCCCTTCTTGCGAGGCATAGTGATGTGCTCTGTCGAACAACCAACACTAGAATGAGATCTGCTTGAAAATCGGCTGTATATATAGGTTTTGGCGCGGTCGCGGGGCTGTGTCGTGGCTCAGTCGTGGCGCAATCGGATAGATCGTAGCTCTGTCTTGGCGAGAACGTGGCACGAACGGGTAGTCGTGGTACTGTCGGGGCTCAGTCGTGAGAGTCGTGGGTATAATCGGGTTATAATCGGGGTACTGTCGTGGCTGGAACGTGGCTAGATCGGGACTGTCGGGGCTCAGTCGTGGTACCATCGCGGAGAGTCGTGGCAACAACGGGAATGTATAATTTTTAAACCGAAATTCGGGTATTTTTACACTATTCTACCCAGACACATACAAATTTTACAAGAATTATAGAATAGGCGTTGTCGGGACGGTCGTAGCAGTCGTGGAGTTTGGTGTGATAGGGGTGTTACTGGTCCACATCGTCGAACGCAATTACATAATCTTTGATTACTCTTAGTAATAATGTTTATTTTGCGCAGTTTCCATATTAATATATGATCAAATGCGTATCACAAACTAATCCACAGCATTGTGAGTGCATGGGGGTGAACATGTTATTGATGTGGCTATCTCACGTTTGGGGATTTTACATCTCCGTAATATTTGGGTCTTCCTCACCAAAATCATTGCGTTCGACGAAGGAGAACGCATTCTAATCTTGCATGTTATGGGTTACCTGTGCTTTACAGCTAAAAGAAATCAAGATAAAATCTTTCCCCTTTTTGAATAAATTACCGTTTGGGAATTTGGAATAAATTATGGAATTAGTACTAGCTAGGAAAATGCTGCCTCGGGACTAACACAGGAGCAGTAGATACGAAGTTGCCTGTAGACGTGTTCAGGATTAGGCATGCCAGCAGAATGATGCTAGGAATTTTCTATGGCATGGAGGATCGTCAAATAAATAGAATGTAGAATATAAACCAGGTATAAAGGCGATCATATAGCCTTGTAATAAATAACATGTCATATGGTAATCATATGGCGCGTTTATAATGTCAACATTCAATCTGATCATTTGAACACCATACATCTAATTCGAACAACATTTACTCGAAACGTGCAAGCCTCGCGAAGTTATGAAACTTTTGCCAAATCGAACTTCACTATTGTAATATTTCTGAATTGAACGATTTACAGGTGTCTGGCGGTCAACTTTCAAATCGAACAAACTGAACAAAGTTTCAAATCGAACAATTGGGAAATATACTCTCCCAATATTAAAATAACGTACGGAAATCACTCAGGATGTCACCGTTGTAAAAAACATTGAGGTTACAGTGTCTCCTTCAATTAAGACGCTGTTATATATTTATTAGCTTTATTTATTTTCATAATTCGTTACAGCATAATGACCAATCTTCATTCACCATTTACTGGTCCACATGCGTCGAACGCAATTACATAATCTTTGATTACTCCTAGTAATATATATTGTCAGCCGAAAATTTCATCTTCATGGAGTTTTTCGTTGTCAAAGTTACAGAATATGTTGAGATAATCTAATTGGCGCGGGTAGCGGGTAAATTATCGCGGGTCACGCTTTATTTTCTCCTGGTGTTTTTTCTCCGTTTCGTTTACCGGGGGTAGCCCATGGTTGTTCTAAATAAGTCAAAATGTAAAGGTAATAATATTACTAGGAGTTCTTATCAGAAGTGAAATGCTGCCTCTGGACTGACAGGAGCAGTTCATGGTACGAGGTTGGAGCAGTGTTCAGGATCGCTGATCAGGCATGCCAGCAGAATGATGCCAGAAATTTCTATAGCATATAGAATCTACACCACATATCAAGGCGATCATATAGCCTTGTATATTAAAATAACATACGGTAATCATATATGGCGCGTTTATGTCAAAATTCAATGTTTGAACGCCATACATCTAATTCGAACAACATTTACTCGAAAGAGCAAGCCATAAATTTTCCATGATCAAGCGACCCTTCTGCCAAATCGAACTTCACGTTTGTAATATTTGCTGGCGGTCGTGCGATTTCAAATCAAACAAACGAACGGGAATAGGCGTTAACTCGGACTACAGGCTACTTGGGCTTGTGTATGACTGTATGTAAAAGTACGCGGCCGGCAGCACAACGTATGAATATACTGCAATTTGAAAGGCAACGAATGACGGAATGAGGCTATGAGCTATGTTTATATTCAAGTCTACCGCTTTAAAGTCGTCCTATTTGGTTCCACAAGTTCACCCTTTATGCTCAACGCAACTCTACATTCCCACTTGGACAACTACGAATCCCCCGTAGCCAAGGACATCAAAAATGATTTGTATGTGGACAACTTCATTTCAGGACGCGACACAGAAGAAGAAACCCTCCAGTACTACAACGAATCAAGATCTATCATGGCTGAAGGTAAATCCAATCTACGGTCGTGGGCATCTAACAGTCAAATTCTTTCCAATCAAGCAGCCAGCCAGAACGTGGCCGACCCCAATGAAGTTGTTAACCTTGTTGGTCTGAAATGGAATCCATCAACCGACACACTGAGTTTAAATCAACGAGTAATTAGTCCTTCATCCAACGATCTCATTACCAAGCGTGAAGTTCTACGAGAATCCTCCAAGACATACGACCCGCTCGGATTCCTATCACTAGTTACCATTAAGGCAAAGATCCTAATGCAAGAGTTATGGCAGCAACGAATCGAGTGGGACGAACCACTCCCCACAAAACTTGCCACGTCATGGATCAACATTGCCAACTAGGAGATCGAGGATGCCACTAAAACTGTGTTACCAAGATGCCACTTCTCACTCAAGAACGCAGATCAAACTAACACTCAACTTCACATATTCGCTGACGCAAGCACAAAGGCGTATGGCGCAGTCGCTTACCTCTGCAATGGAAATCAAACGTCGATGGTCATCGCAAAATCAAGAGTCGTACCTCTCAAGAAGTTAACACTGCCACAGTTGGAACTGATGGCAGCATTGACAGCAACAAGATTAGCACATTTCGTTAAACAAGCCCTGGAAAAAAGATACGACAGTTTGACAGTTCACCTATGGTCAGATAGTGAAATCGTCCTGCACTGGTTACACAGCGACAAGATACTGAAACCATTCATCGCGAATCGTGTTCGAGAAATCAAACATCTTTTTACCACAACGCACTGGAACCATTGCCCCACCAAGAGCAACCCAGCCGATTTGCTCACTCGTGGAATTACAGCGCAACAATTCCACGCATCCCATCTATGGCAGCATGGCCCAGACTGGTTAAACCCATCCAAAGTTCCCAACGTTAACATAGTCGATCCAGCCAACAAAGAAGCTGTAACCACAGAATCAACTCCATCAACGAGTGAACTTGGGATACACCAGATCATTGACGTATCCAGATACAGCACGCTTAACAAACTGCTTAATGTTACATCCTATGTTCTGAGATTTGTTCGCATCATCAAGAAAGAACCAAGCAACGTTGGAGCACCAACGGTCGAAGAGAGAAGTGAATCGCAACGCAAATGGGTGCAAAACTGCCAAGTTTTAACCTACAGCAAGGAAATCGACAACATCAAAGCCCGTTCGAAGATACGTTTACCACTGGTCAGACAACTCCGTTTGTTCATTGACAACAAAGGATTTCTTCACTGTGGTGGGAGGATCCATAATGCACCACTTACAGAGCAAGCAAAGTTTCCTTATCTTCTTCCACCAAACCATCCATTTACAGCACTCATTGTTTATGAAGCCCACGCCAAACAGCTTCACTCTGGTACTGCCTCAACAGTCACATCACTTCGCCAAAGCTTTTGGATCATTTCAATGCGTCAGTACGTGAAAAAGCTACTTCGACGATGTGTAACCTGCAGGAAACTCGATGGAACAGCCTACAAAGCCCCTGATCCTGCCCCACTACCAAAGATAAGAATGCAACAGACAGTGCCCTTTTCAGTCACTGGTGTCGACTATACGCTGGACCAATGTATGTGAAATCAAACAATGAAGAGATTAAGAGCTACATTTGCCTCTTTACTGTGCGCTGTAACCAGAGCCATACATTTGGAAGTCGTCACAGATCTATCAGAAAGAAGTTTCTTACAAGCCTTTCGCCGATTTGCAAGCCGAAAATCCTTACCCAGTCGCATGGTATCGGACAACGCTTCAACCTTCACAGCTGGAGCAGAGGAACTCAAACGACTATTCCAGTCGCCGTATCGGATTATCAAAGAATACCCTCAAGAAGACACTGCAGGGAAGAGCATTCATAACATTGTCTGAGCTCCAAACACTGACAGTTGAAGTAGAAGCAATTCTTAACGATCCGCCCCTGATGTATGTTTCAAGCGACATTAAAGACGACGAGCCACTAACTCCCTCCCATGATCTTTTACATGGAAGGAGAATTACATCTTTACCTTACCCAGTCATTGATGAAGATGAATTAGTGGATACCAATTATGGAGATGATTCTGACCTAAGAAAACGAAACAAAATACAAGCAGCAATTCTACAACGTTTCTGGTCTCGCTGGCGACATGAGTATCTAACATCCCTTCGCGAATTCCACAGGACCAGTGGAGACAACGACCAAACTATCAAAGTAGGCGAAGTTGTGTTGGTGCACGATGATAAACCCAGGTGCTCGTGGAAGCTAACAATCATAGAGAGCCTCATTCAAGGAAATGATGGCTTGGTTCGAGCTGCTAACATTCGAACAAAAACTGGTTGGTCGCACAAACAGACCAATCACCAAGCTTTATCCGCTAGAGATCACAGCCAAGAGAACCGAACAAGATAAACAACCAGACAGTAACGAGGAAACCAACCATCTTACTACCACCCACTGTTCCAAACTTACCACGACCAAAGAGAGCCGTAGCATTGGAAGCGAGAAACAAAATCTCTAAATGGGCACAAGATCTTCGCCCGGCTCCGGAGGATGTCGAAAGTTAATTCATTATTCCGTATATAATTTGTTGAAGTTATTTGGTCAGCGGTGACCTTGAACGTTCATAAACATGCGCAGAACGGAAAACGTTGCATGTACGTTTTGTGATGTGAAACAACTGTTGTATAGTATATTGTGTTGAAATAAACAGTAAAATATAACCTGGTCCTCGTCTTCTATGACAGGGAGAGCCCAGAGAGAGAGCCCCGAGAGAGCCCAGAGAGAGGGAGAGCTCAGAGAGAGGGAAAGCCCAGAGAGAGGGAGAGCCCAGAGAGAGGGAGAGCCCAAAGAGAGGGAGAGCCCAGAGAGAGGGAGAGCCGTCAGAGAGAGGGAAGAGAGAGGGAGAGCCCAAAGAGGGAGAGCCCAGAGAGAGGGAGAGCCCATAGAGAGGGAAGAGAGAGGGAGAGAGAGAGGGAGAGCCCATAGAGAGGGAAGAGAGAGGGAAGAGAGAGGGAGAGCCCATAGAGAGGGAAGAGAGAGGGAGAGCCCATAGAGAGGGAAGAGAGAGGGAGAGGGAAGAGAGAGGGAGAGCCCATAGAGAGGGAAGAGAGAGGGAGAGCCCATAGAGAGGGAAGAGAGAGGGAGAGGGAAGAGAGAGCCCATAGAGAGGGAAGAGAGAGGGAGAGGGAAGAGAGAGGGAGAGCCCATAGAGAGGGAAGAGAGAGGGAGAGGGAAGAGAGAGGGAGAGCCCATAGAGAGGGAAGAGAGAGGGAGAGGGAAGAGAGAGGGAGAGCCCATAGAGAGGGAAGAGAGAGGGAGAGCCCATAGAGAGGGAAGAGAGAGGGAGAGGGAAGAGAGAGGGAGAGCCCAAAGAGAGGGAGAGCCCAGAGAGAGGGAGAGCTCAGAGAGAGCTCAGAGAGAGGGAGAGCCCATAGAGAGGGAAGAGAGAGGGAGAGCCCATAGAGAGGGAGAGCCCAGAGAGAGGGAGAGCCCAGAGAGAAGGAGAGCCCAAAGAGAGGGAGAGCCCAGAGAGAGAGCCCCGATAGAGCCCAGAGAGAGGGATAGCCCAGAGAGAGAGCCCAGAGAGAGGGAGAGCTCAGAGAGAGGGAGATCCCAGAGAGAGGGAGATCCCAGAGAGAGGGAGATCCCAGAGAGAGGGAGAAAGATCATAATCCGAGAATCATCCGCCCAAAATCAGATTTTACAGATTTTGAGAGAGATTTTTTCGGAGAATCAATATTTCTACTGAGATCATAATCTCGCAGTCGAAGTTTTGAAGAACTTAGACTAATTTTTATCCGATGATGGTTGATCAAAAATTGCAAAATAACTTCATATAATGGTGTATGAAACCTCTCAGCTCTCCTTCTCTCTCCTCCGCAGAGGCTTCCAATGCAGCTAGAGGGGGGTTATATGTTCGGATAAGGAATGCGGTAGAGTAGTTATATCTCGGCAATCCTGGTTCCGGTCTTATCTCACCGAGAGAACACAGTCGGTTGTTGTCAAGAATGTTGTCTCTACCAGTAGGGTATTACAATATGGTGTACCACAAGGTTCTGTGTTGGGTCCGCTTTTATTTTCCCTGTATTTTGCTCCATTGGAGGATTTGATCAAAGCGCATAAATTAGATTGCATGATGTACGCAGATGACACTCAACTCTATGTTACCGTCAACTCTACTCTTGAACGATCTGCTTCATTGACCAAGCTACAATTATGCGTAAAGGATATACTAATCTGGTGCACCACCAACAAACTAATGTGCAATCCACATAAGACCAAGATCGTTCATCTTTCATCTAAATTTATCCAATATGAGCCGATGCCAAATATATCTATAGATGGTACAAGCATTGCTCCAGTTCCTTTCGTTCGTGATCTTGGTATTACCTTGGACAGTCACCTCAAGTTGACTTCCCATATAAATAACGTTTGCAAGTCAGCCTCATTTGCCATTCGTAATATCGGTAGAATACGCAAGTACCTCTGTCAAGGAGACTGTGAGAGGCTGGTGCATGCTTTTATTACTTCACGTTTGGATTTCTGCAACAGTGTCTTGTTTGGACTACCTGACTCTGAAATCGATAAGTTACAGCGTCTTCAGAACACAGCTGCACGCCTTGTTACTAGAACAAAGAAATGGGACCATATCACTCCTGTTCTTCGACAACTCCATTGGCTTCCAATTCGATCTAGGATTAGTTTTAAGATACTTTTAATTACTTATAAGGCTCTCCATGGTCTTGCCCCTAGCTATATTTCTGATTTGCTAGGGAATTATAAGCCAGTCCGTACTTTAAGATCCTCCAGTCAGAACTTGTTGTGCACACCTAAATCTAATACCAAGTCTTATGGTGATAGAGCATTTTCTATCTGTGCCCCACAACTTTGGAATTCTCTTCCAATTCACATAAGGAATGCTGACAATGTTAATTTATTTAAATCTAGGTTAAAGACTTTCCTTTTTTAATATTTTTATTTTTGCTGCCGTAGGCAGCACACTAATCTTGACTTGGGTTCTGTGTCTCGTGCCCAGACCTCTTCGCGGACCTATGTATAGTCAACGAAATCTCGATTTGTGTAAATTGCCCTCTGTCGAGCTATTTGTCACAGTTTGATGACGTTTTGTGACGTAACTCGTAGATGTTCGTTTAATCGCCGGATGCGGAAAGTATCCGAATCAAATGTTCGGAACTTGCCAACGGAAACATGTTCTACTTTAGTGCTGAACTTCTAGTTGTATTTTATGGCGCGTTTATAATGTCAAAATTGAATGTGACCATTTAAACGCCATACATCTAATTCGAACAACATTTACTCGAAAGAGCAAGCCTCGCGAAGTTATAAATTTTCCATTCAAGCGGAAATCACGCAAGATGTCACCGTTGTCAAAAACATTGAGGTTATATTAAATGTCTCCTTGAAGTTCAGACGCTGTCGTTTGTTGCCGTGTTCCACTTGATAACAATCTAAACCACGACATTTACTCGAAACGAGCAAGTGCCAAGCCTCGCGAAGTTATAAATTTTCCATTCAGGCGACACTTCGAACTTCACGTTTGTAATATTTCTGAATTGAACAACTTATCTGGCGGTCAAGCGGTCATATTTCAAATCAAACAAACGAACGAACGGGAATATATGCAGTAAGTAAGTAACTAATTATTAATCCCAGAGTTCGAGGCAGCATTTCACTTCTGATAAGAACTCCTAGTTGTATTAATTATTTTTACCACATTTGTAAATAGATAATTTACTTTTATGTTGTTTTTCACTTTACTCATCTTGTCTGTAGAATGCTCCTAAAACGTATATTATTATTATTACTAGAAATTACTATCGCAAGGGAAGTGCTGCCTCGAAATCCAAGGCAGTCGTGATATTGTGCAAAATTACAAAAATAAGTGGTGGGCTTATTGAAGTCAAAGTTGCAGCAGTGGAGGTAGTACAGCCTCATACCCATGCGGTTATGGTTTAGGTAATACCAGAGCAGTGAGTTCTTCAGCACATGCATATATATGGAGTTCAGGCCAGCTCACAATGAGCTTGCTGGAGCATTGGTACTCACAAACTGCCCCTGGCACATTTGCAGATGTCTCACATCTGCCCCAACCTTGTTGACCCCCCCTTGTGTTGTAACCGTTCTCAACATCTATTCACAATATAGTAGTTCATGAACATGTGTAATATTAAACAGATGTAAATTGGACAGTTGCATAAAAATGCAATTGAACATAAAGATAAAATAGTTGTATAACATACAGGTAGTTCTCTGTACAAGGCTTGCATAAAAATGCAGCTCAATATGAACACAAAAAGTTGACATTATAACAGTTGATAAACTAAGTTAATCAGAATTTGTTTCTTGTAATATAAATGCAGTTCAATATATTCTGATCTGTCGCTTTATATGTCACAGCTGTGTATGAGGGACACGGATGTGCATTGTTCTACATGAATGAGAAACAATGAACTCACACCAATATACACCTAAAATACAAGGAAAACTGTATTCATAAACAAAACAAATTGACAAGTTTCCCCATGACAAGTTACAAGTGATGCTATGATGGCAAGAAATCGCAGATACCTCGCAGTCACTGAGCCATATTTCCGTTTGGTGAGCGTTTAACAAGAAAATTAAGTATACATAACTATCTTAGTCGTCTTACCTTGACAAGAGAATACTTCCTCACTCAGAAGGCAGAATAGATCGTTCAAACTTCACAGCGTTGACAAGTGGTAAGGAACTTTAATGCACGTGATAAAACTTATACGTCACAAAACGTCATAAAACTGAACATCTCGACAGAAATTTACACAAATCGAGATTTCGTTGACTATACATAGTTCCGCGAAGAAGTCTGGGTAGGAGACACAGCAACCCAAGTCAAGATTAGTGTCATGTAAGGAGACATGCGACCAAGAGCGTTTGGCTGACGTCTTAATTTATGTATTTTAACGTTGTTTTGATCGATGAAGAGCCGGATGATAATTTACACTCGAGCCAGAAGGCAGTTGCTGTTGATACGAACTGTTCTGTAGATTCTAAAGTCGATATTTTGAGCACATCCGCGTTCCAAGATATCTCGATCGATGGTAAGAGAACAAACGGGACAACAAGTTTTTCCGCTGCGACAAGCGAGAAACTCTGTCATGAATTATTCAGATTATAAACGTATGCGGTATGTCATGTTGCTTTCTCGAATATATCAACATGAATTATTCAGAGTTTGCTCTCTTGAATATATTACAGCAGGGATGAATTATTCAGAGTCTCAAATATATCAAAGAAGATTGCACCCCCAGTTTGGCGCCATATTTGGCGTGAAACCTTTCTCCGCTCGCCCGCGTTCCAATTTTCAGCGGTTTTCGTCGTCCCATTACCCTCTACCGCATTCCTTATCCTAACCATATAACGCCCCTCTATTGCATTGGAAGCCTCTGCGGAGGAGAGAGGCTCTCCTTCCTCCATCCTGTATTTGAATTATACAATTACGTCATCATTGCGGTAATTTTTATTTGCAGCAACATTTTTATTTGCAGCAACATTTTTTATTTGCAGCAACATTTTTATTTGCAGCAACATTTTTATTTGCAGCAACATTTTTATTTGCAGCAACATTTTTATTTGCAGCAATGTTTTTATTTGCAGCAACCTTTTTATTTGCAGCAATGTTTTTATTTGCAGCAACATTTTTATTTGCAGCAACATTTTTATTTGCAGCAACATTTTTATTTGCAGCAACATATTTATTTGCAGCAATGTTTTTATTTGCAGCAATGTTTTATTTCCAGCAATGTTTTCATTTTTATAAGTTTGTATTACGCACTTTGTAAACGTTTCAATGTTACATCGCTGCAGAATTAATGCGGTTGCATATGCTTGCATACTTTAATTGCAGCATTTCCTTTTGGGGGTGACAATTTACCAAAATGAAGAGCTCAAAAGAATAAAGAGAACAACGCATATTATTATGCAATAGCGTTTGAAACTCATTTATTATAAGTTGCAAGCGTTCCGAACGGTCTGCGTCCAGACTGTCAGTGAGTAGTGTTCGATTATTTAGAACGTTAAAAACAAAGTGTTTAAACTCTTTGGATCAGGCATTTAAACGCTTTGAATCAGTTCGACATGCAGGTTCCAGTTTAATAGCCATTCGAAAGGTTTGTTATATAATTTGAAACGGTTTATCAAACCGTTCGAACGCTTACCGAACGGCATAGGAACGGTATTTACACGCGTTGAATGCTAAATGCGGAGAAGCTCTTACACAGCTGACTCCTTATTTTCCATACTCCACGCTGACAACAAACGTCAGACTCCGTGTTTTCCATACTCCGTGTTTTCCACACTCCGTGTTTTCCACACTCCGTGTTTTCCATTCCACACTCCGTCTTTTCCACACTCCGGCACTCCGTACTCCGTATTTTCCAGCTAACCAAGGAAGACCATGTTGGCGCAGAGATGTTGACGAGAATGAGATAGGCGTATTACACACTTTAGAGTCGCAGATAACTAATATCCACTTAACAGGTATACTATGTACAAGTTATAAATAAAATAAGTTGTCATTTTATTTATTTCCATAAAACATTTTACTCTTTCTACTGACAGTGATACTTACAAAAAATAGCCGCGAGTTCCGAGAAAACCGAATCTTTTCCAGAAACATGAATTTGTACGAATGAGACAGTCTGCTTTCGGATCAATTCACAATGGCAGAAAGTGAATTGGGAGGTAAGCTGTACATCAACATTGGTTAGTTACTTAAGATACAAGTAAGTGTTTGCCACATAACGAAAATATTTGTGCAAATCGAAAGTGAAAGTACTCAGCAAAACAGCGGCCGGTATATGAAATATTTGTAGAAGTAGAACCGACTATAATCTAGAATGGACATCGCAGTAGAGAAGACGATAATAATTATGTTTTACTATGTTTGGAAACGACCTGACTAGGCCAAAAATGAAATACCAGAACTGAAAATGTGAAACTGAAACCCTGTGACCTAGTGTGGTTTACATGCGTAAAAACGTACGCCTGGCAATCAATGTATTGTTATTCCGAGCAGCTGATCCACCAAGCAGAATCGAATATCAAATTGATGTTCGCACTGCTTGTTCTCAGTTGTTGATAAGTATATATTCGGTAAACTAATTGTTTGCAGATATAAAACAAGGTTGATGTAACCATTTCCGCTTCTGTACGAGCTTCTGTAGTTCTGCATTTCAGTGGACGTCGTCTGTAATAGCTGGTGAAGTTGCGCGAAATTAATTGATAAATTTTCCCATTCTTGATTTAAATTCATTTGTTGATATCTGTTTGGGAGAAATACCCATGCTTTTAGATTAGAATCCATGGAAAAGCTATAATTATGCATATTTAGGCTTTTTAGTAGAGAAGAGATTTTAGTTCAGTTCGGTAGCGCTACTTATAGACTTGCTCCTAGACTCGCTCCAAGTCTGCCTCATGATTGTTTCGGGTTTGTTTAAAGGGTATATGAAGCAAAAATTAGTAGTATAGCAAGTAGGGCTGCGAGCTCAATCGACCTCAACTGTGAATATAAACACCAAAACGTCACCAAATTTGGCCAAGTCGCGACTCGACAAATTTGGCGATGTTTTGGTGTTTATATTCACGATTGAGGTCGAATAAGCCCACAGCCCCACTTGCTATACTACTACAGCAATCGTTAGTCAATCTAGACATCCCTCCCACGTTTTCTACTAAATTGGTGTCAAACACACGCGAGACAACACCAAATCACTATTTTGACGAAACACGACACATCTCGTCAAAATTTAGAAAAAGTTTTGTGCTGTCATTTTCGCATTTGTGTTTGACAAACTATGACTGACGCGCTCTACCATTGTTTCAATTCATGCGCGAAAAAAAAGCCACTAGATTTTGATTCTAGTGACGATGTTTAATAAATTTCAACGAGAAAGCTAGTCTAGTGGTAGTGTTAAATAGATTTCATATGCGAGTGCTGTACCTGCTATACGAATCGAGGTCACCTGTCGATGTTGCTAACAACAACATTCCATTACGAATAGCAACTACGACTTTTTGAAAAAAATATTTTAAAACGAAAATATTTTTTCAAAGTGAAAATATTTTTTAAAAGTGAAAACATTTTTTTGAAAAGTTGTGGTTGCTATTCGCAATGGAATGTTGTTGTTAGCAACACACCACGTACAACCACCTGCTGTCGCGCTGACTATGAGAGAAGAATCGCAGTGTTTGAAGAAGGAGTGAGGACCACCATGCTAAGACTGTCTAACTTTGAGCGTACTCGTTAAATCGTACACTATAAATATCGTGAATAAAAAACCGTTGTGTGGATGGGCTCGCGCGGTTGTTATGAGACCACCTGCTAACATGCAAATTAGTCCGCTCGCTCGCTATTTTCAGTGTTTGTCACCTCACTTCTGAAATGGTGGTCGTACACATATTTAGACGTTGTGATTCCTCCCGACAACAAGCCCAAGAAAGGCACGTACGGTGTCACAATCGCGACAATGCTTTCGACGTCTTTCTTTAATAGCGGGTCTTTCTGCAACTCGTCATTTAGTTCGTCAGGATTCTCAATAGCGTTCAACCCGTCCAGTAAGCTGGCGAATTTGCTGATTAACAAGTCGGTGAGAAAAGCGTTTGCAATTTCCATTCTCTTCAACTCGTATTGGTGCCATATCTTGTCGATAACCTTTGCGGACGCTTTTTTAATGTACGCTTCAGATTGGCTCACCACACCGTCACCGGACAGTCTAATAAGTTCGGATCTCCTAACGTCGACGTTGTCTTCCACAGTTGAGGTGTCATCAGTCTCCTCAACTAATTCCTCAATCGTAGGATTTTCCTCACTTTTGCGTTTTACCATCACGCTATTACTTATACCCATATTTTATTGCGGAATAACAACTTCGTGACTGTACGGATAGCGCAGTGAGATTTCGAGTCTAGCGTACTTATTATTTTTTAATGTGGTCACAATCGCCGACGATTTTTCTCTGCTAATGTTTCCAAGGTAATCGTCGATAACGACCTTCATATCACTCCTACTCGGGCAGTAGAAGCAAACGAGCTTACTAATATTTTCCCTGTACGGTTTTGCGATCGACGTCAGTTGTTGTGTGATGACAATAACGCTCAACATAAAATGTCGCGCGCTAAAAGCCAAGTTGACCAATTGACTAGTCCTATTCTTAACATCTTGAGAACTTGCACAGTCATCCAACACAATCAGAGTGTTAGTGCCTTTAAAAACGTTAGTCACACACTTGAGAACAGCGTCGACACTGTCTTGCGCGCAGTCTATCGCTAACACGTCGGGGTCGCGCACATATTTCCAATCTTGGTACGCTTTGTTCCACTCGAAAGTAGGACAAATCAACACAATGTAGTCAAATTTACTAAAGTACTCAGATTCCAATGTTTCCAGCAAATAATGCGTCTTACCACAAGCTGTCATACCAACAATTAGCATATTAAACGGAGTCTCCATTAACTCACGTTTGATTTAATACTGGATTGATTGCAGCCCATTGTTCATGAAGTTGACCAACCCATCACTCATCACAAACACCCTACACATGACATTTGCAGTCGTCGCTTTCTTAGTGATTTCAAGAAGCACGCCGGATTGTGTGTTTACAATTTTTTTACCAGTGGCGACGTTGTAATTATCTTGGACACTCCTCAAGTCAATGACCAACGCAAAGCCATCTTTATAGAACCTCTGTATGGTCATAAACTGAGCGTGTTCTTCACCCAACCCAAACAGTCGCTTCGCTTCTGCATAGAACTTCGACTTTGGGATGCCTTGTGAGTACACGCTATTCGGCACACCTTCGATTGTGACTCTAACACTCTCGATATTTGGATAAAGAAACTCCTCACTGTCTGTTCGCGCCTTATTCGTGAATAGCAACACAATTGCCTTCATGCTTTTTCTTGGAAGATTAACATTCTCATTCACAATGGTCGTACCTTTATCCCATTCGGTGGTTTTCATCAATGTAACATGCTCATATGACAAACTACGACCACTTGCATAGCCTGACGCTATTTCGTCAGCGAGCTCCTGGTTATCAATCGTTTCGTACTCAAGCTCGAGGTTCTCCAGAGTGTACCCACCCACAGCGCTACCGGATTGTGCCACCATGATGTCTGTGGCCTTCGGAAGTGTGATCACGTACTGCAAGTTGTTGTTCATGCTAAAAGGAGCGTACAACCCATGGTCATTCATGATCTTGCCAAGCTTAATCCGCAGTTTCGTTCCAATCACACCAAACATCAACGCATCACTAACCTTAGCGACGTTCCCACTTGTCGCGCCACTGTCATCCTTAGAAATTAACTTTCTCAAGTTCTCACCACCAACACCATAGTCAATCATTTGGTCTCGCGCAGTAACACTTTCCCAAAGGTCGCGATAAACACCAGTGTAATTTTCCCCATTGTTGTCATACACAGTTTCCCCAGCTAGTCTCACAACAAGTTTCTCAACCAACAACTTGCTAACATTATTCAAGAACCAGCTTTTGGCGTTTGCATTTTTAAAGTCGAACACTAAACCCAACGATCCAGGCACCAAACAGCTACTAACCTTAAGCTTTGGTATATCAATGTAGAGTTCCTCACCAGGACTGACTTTATTAGGGTTCAACGTGATTACGTGTTGCGTTCTCACCCCTTTTATGACACCCATGGTCGCTCGTCTAAAACCGGGGTTCAACTCTGCCGACGTGACGTTCATATACTTTACATATGTTTTGTCACTACCGTTTCAGCTTATAATAATCATAAGCAAACCACGCAAGTACCACCGCAAGTACCCACAGATTCTGAGCCAACCATGCGAGACCCTTCACGCCCAACGTCAACGCATTATAAACTAAATTAGCCAGCCCAACAGCCCATGGACCCATCTTCATTATCGCATTCTTAACAGCCTGTGCAAATGACCTCGTGGCCATAGCGCCTCTCATAACAGCAGATCTCCCAGCGATAATAATAGTTGTTATAATCCCAGCCATTGAAATTGCCACAGCGCTCAACCCAACCACATTTTCTTTAGCCCACTTCTTGAACTTCTGCAATCTGTCAATGTCGACTTCTTGTTGCTCTCTAACCTCTTCTATTTGCCGCTGTTCTAAGACTTCCTCTCTGGCTTGTCCAAGTTCACTCGCTCTTTCGCGTAAACCAATAAGCTCATCAAACGCATGCTGTCTACCTCTAGTTTGTCTAAGTCCAACCACTCTTTCACGCGGATCAGTGTGCTCTCCACCACCCCCCTCACGCCTTGCTATTTCTTCGTTTGTGCGTCCCACCGCTTCTTGAAGATGGTTCGCTTGTATTTGCAATGCACCAGTGTCACCTATTCTTGACTCACGCAACACATTCTCACTTGGATTGAGCGCGCCGTCCAATTCGCGATTCTCGTTTGGTGTTAGTCTAGGTTTGTCGACATATTTCGTGCGTGTGGTGTCCACCAATGGTTGACTCCTCGCAGTCTCCTCGCGGTCTCTCGAGCTGACTTCGATTTTATACAAAAAGTCTTTAAATTGGTCAACTGCACGTTGCGCAACCTTAGCCTCGTTGTACTGCAGAACACCACCCTCCCCACGTTTGAGAACTATTTGCTCTTTACCAAGTTCGTTACTAACGAGCTTAGGTTTGAATAACATATTGTTATTCTTGCTTATTGATGTTCTGAGTCGCAGCGCTGACACGTCGGAGTCACGAATGTCAAGCTTGAACCGCACCCCAGTTTCATTACTAATGAACTTTTCTAAGCTTATCAAAATTTGGTTCTCAGGATTCGATGGTAAATCGTCGACACCAAACGTTGGGACTTCTGTGTTGGTGCCCCCCCCTTATTGTCACCGTTCTACCATCGTCAGTGTCGATAAATGACGTCTCTTTTTTCCCACCTCGCCTTCTAGCTAGCTCACTTCTTATCTTTTTTGCGTCGTCGAGATAGTTGTCATAATTAACACGAACGTCTCTCGACATCTCACTCGTGTTGTGCTCGAGGGTTGTCTTGCTGATCCACTCATCAGTCTTGGTGAGCTCTCCTTCTAGTTGCTCAACACTCATGTCTTTGTACTTATCGAGGTCCTCCATCTCGATCTCGCCGTAATCTCTCCCACCTTCAGCCATATTACACTAGCTCACATTTTGAACGTCACTTTCCGGCGTCCATAAGTTACGTTTGCTTTTAGTTTAAATAATTGTACGCAAGCCACGCGAATGTCACCGCAAACACCCACAGATTTTGAGCTAACCAGGCAAGACCCTTCGCACCTACCACCAGCGCGTCATAAACTAAGTTCGCCAATCCAACAGCCCATGGACCCATCTTCGTTATCGCATTTTTAACAGCCTGTGCAAACGACCTCGTGGTCATAGCGCCTTTCATAACATTAGACCTCCCAGCGATAATAATGGTTGTTATAATCGCAGCTACTGAAATCGCTAAAGCACTCAACCCAACCATATTTTCTCTAGCCCACTTCTTGAACTTCTGCAATCTGTCAATATCGACTTCCTGTTGCTCTCTAACTTCCTCCACTTGTCGCTGTTCGATAGTCGTGTCTCTAGCCTCTTCAAGTCCAATCGTTCTTTCAGCTAGACTGATGAACTCTTCGTGCTCCTCAACCGTGAGGTCTTTTACTGCGAGCTCTGCTATTCTTTCATTCGTTTCGCCTATCGCTTCTTGATAGTGATCCGCTTCTATTTGTAGTGCACCAGTGTCACCTGTTCTTGATTCAGGCACCACACTTGGGTTGAGCGCACCATTCAATTCACGGTTCTCATTTGGTGTTAGTCCAGGTATCGACTCGTGCTCTGTGGGTGTGGTGTCTAACAATGGCATACTCCTCGCGTCTTCTTCACGGTCTTTTACGTTGTCATTAGTCCGCGTTGTGGGATCACTAAAAAACCTCCACATACGTTGACGAAGTCTTCTATTACGCTCGACTTTTAGTCCACCCATCACTTTAATTAGTCTAGTTCTCCTAAACATTGAGGCGTTTGGATCACCCCCAATTAGCTTGCGCTCTTGAATGGCTTTTTCGTAACTATACTCTAGTTCATCGTCAGTGAGATCTTTGTATTCATTAGAGCCCTCCGTCTCGAGGTCGTCGAAGCCGCCTTCAGCCATATTACACTAGCTCACATTTTGAATATCGCTTTCTGGTATCCACGAATTATGTTTGCTCTCATAACCCAACCATTTGACCAGCGCCATCTTCTTCCCTCTGACTTTCTTTCTTTTCAACACCTTTTCAACTCTGTACACATCGTCACCAGGTTTCTTATTAACCAGCGATAATTCCTGCTCATAAAATTTACCAATAATCTGTTCACCGGTGTGATCCTCAATCTCGTACACATTCGGATCACCACGAATAACCTTTACCACTTTAAACAGCTCCTCAGTGAAGTTGGCTTCATAGCCCTTTGTGAACACACTCTTGTATTTGCTAATTCTCACTGACTCACCAACTCTAAACTTTGGCAATGGGTTGTCTGCGAATTGGTGACCAAACAAAGTGGTCCACACTTCACCTTCGTTTGACTTATTGACATCCTTCGGCTTCATCATAATACTGCGGTTCACATTGCTATTGTAATTGCTCACAAACTGGTCCAAAGCGTCAATCCATTTGTACGTCCCACGGGTATAAAAGTACTTCCACATAATGCTCTTGAGACTTCTATTAAAACGCTCAACAACAGCGGCCTTTTTATCACTCTTAGTGCTGAAATATTCAACACCATGTTTTTCCAGCAAACTTTTCACACCAACATTGTAGAACTCAAGTCCGTCGTCAAATTGCGCTAACTTAGGTGTGGTTCCAAACCGATCTTTAAAGTCACCCAACAATTTTCCAACAGCCTTAGTCATGTTCTTAGTGTCTTTTCTATAAACTGCAATGCCGAAAGCATATCTACTCAATATTTCAATGCCTGTCAGTATCCAATAATACCCCTTGTTCTGTTTTGAGTACTTACTCATGTCCACTAAGTCCATTTGGAGCTCTTCACCAAGAAACCCAACAAAGGTCGCACGGAATTTATGCCTTCTCACAATAGGTTTGTACCTAGTGTAAGTGTCCTGCGCTGTCAACCATTCTTTCACTGTTTTTCTAGTTACTTTCAATCCGTCTCCCAATGCGCTTTGATACAACCTCTCTACACCACTGAACCCTGTCTTAGGATTATAGTAAATGTCTCTCAACCCCTGCTCTGTTTCCACACCAAGCTCCATATAATTCACACAATATACAGTTCCAATAACACCGCGCCAATTTTGAGATCGTCGTTATTTGGTTTGACGCGAAACGTCATACTTGAGTAAACACCTTTTTTAATGCCCACCTTTGACTCAATGTCTACATGGCGTTGCACTGACCCTTTCAATGACTGTTCGGTAGGTATTGGCAACGTTGTGATCACATCGCTACGCTTCCCATCAATACCCACGTCGCTCTCCGTCTCAACGACGTCACACGAGACTTCTATGTACTTCAGGCCTCTATACATGTCGACCTCGTTTGGGCTAGTGTGCCACTGTGAGTCATTCTGAATCACCTCACCCTTCGCGAAGCCGAGTAGAGGCCCAAGGGTGTCTAACACAGCTGAGCTACTAACCTTAACCCTACACTTGCCTGTGGGCACTAGTTTCTCTATCTCAAGATCCACCTTAAGCTCGCTAGACTCATGTTTCAAGACTTTGACCAATGCGTCGAAGCTAAAGTACCCTTCACCCACTTTAATCTTTTTAAAAGAGCCAACCCTAGAGCTATCCAACGTGAAGACCTGAATGCTGTCGTCGTTTGTTGTGTTATGGTAGTCCCAAAACACAGTGGCTGTCTTGACCACAATGTACGGGTTATCGTGTATGACCATCATCGCGTTGTCAAAGGACACAACTTTTTCCACACCTTCAATGAGTACCGTCAACTTTCGCGTCATGTATAACATACAGTATATTATATGCAGAAAGCCCTTCATAACTACTATGGGAAGTACTACAAGCGTGCGATGGCTAACACGTCGAAGGCTACACACAACGCAAAGGCAGACCTCATCAAAAAGTACCCCCACGCTACTTTAAGCAAATTCGAGTTCTATCCAAATATTTCACAAGACGGTGAGATCGTGAGTGTCGACGTGTATTTCAGAAACAATGACATCCTTAGCACAGACATAACCAGCGCAACCTTCAAAAAATAACAAAAACATGTGGAAGTGGCTACACAATAGCAAGTTCCCAATAATATGGCAAGGTGGTGGAACTATCCAACCACTGCCAAAAGGTCATAAGAACCACTGGGGGCTTTGGGACGGCTACCCAACGGAAAATGTGTTAAATTATCCAGTGAATAACTTCAAAGTTTTTGTTAACCAAAATAGCTACTTCATGTCAAAGTTACCAACCTTGCGAGTCACCACGTCAAAGACAAAATCAGAGTGGGATGACAGCGAGTCTTACTATCGCGTTGTGTTTGCGACGTATTGTGCGAGTTTCTGTTGTGGGGTGTCACTGCAACATTTGTCAGTGTCACAAGAAGTTCATCCTGTGGTCACAAGTGTGATGAGATTTCATTTGTACTTCACCATTAGAAGACTTCTCAGAAGAATGGAAGGTGGTGAGACCATGAAATCAATAAGTAGAGAATTCAACGCTTCCGAATTGTACGGTAGGATTTCCAAAATCCCCAGAAGGCACTACTACCAGAATAAAGTCCTGAGCGATGGCACTTTAGGCGAATCCAGAGTCTTCACACTCAACGACATCCATAACGATTACAGACGATACGTCGCGCGATTGTCAGACGGCTTCACCAACATTGGACTGCAATATCTAAATCAGAGCATAGAGTCCTTTGTGTACTCCACACTTGGTGCGCAAGCGAGAACACGTGTATCAGTCGTTGGTGGTTCTGCAGGAAGTCTAGAGACCCAACAAGAATTCCGCAAGTTGTTTTCTGACAGTGTTATCAACTATGACGTATCAACATGGATTCTCAACATGAATAAATCGATTAGAGACACCAACGTTGTCCAAAATCTTGCAGTGTCACCAAGTACGTGGTTAATGCCAAGTAACGTGGTGATTCTCAAGAATAAAATCGCTGGGTACAACAACTTACTAAAGGTTGCCACAGAGTCCATGAGATTTGGGGTGAACACTCGCTTGAATGCAACAACACCAACAATTACGGCTAAAAAAGTCCACCAAGAAAATGTGGTGACTCACTCGTTAGTAGTACCAACAATCGTGAAGAAAAAAGCTCACCAAGAAAATGTGACGGCGTCAACTAATCTCGTGGCTAAAAAAGTTTACCAAGAAAATGCGGCACCACTTCCCATGAGAAAAGCAGTGGCCACAAGTAAGTCAGACACGACAACGCTGGCGATAGTGTTAGGGTTCTCAGCGGTATCTGGCTATCTGCTAACCAAATACACCTTGAAGTAGTAATGAGCCTAAACTATGGGTATGAGTCTGACGACCCTCACGATAAAATACTAAAGAGAACGAAAAGGCATCTGGACGAAGATCCCAAATTAAGTGCGACTGGTGGAAGGATGTCTGGAATAATAGACATGCAAGGCTCAGCGATAAAAAACGTAGCAGACCCAGTCGATGACTCAGATGCTACCAATAAAAGAACTCTAGAGCAATTGCTGTCAGGCTACCTCAAGAGTCAGTCCTACAATGTTGTGCTCGACTTCAACGTTAGCACACACGCCTTGAAAAATGTGGAATTTCACGCCAATGGTTCAAACAAAGTGAAAGCCATTGGTGAGACAAGTAAATTAGTGCAAAACAACCCAGCTTATGGTCCTATTGTCGGCATCAGCGGTGTGAGTCAAAGTTTTCTATCCCCCGTGTTAACACCAATCCCACTTGAGTCAGGTCTCCATTTTAATTGCCCGAGTATGCAATGGTGTGACCTCTCCATTTTTGTCGTAGTGAGGTTACCTACTCGCACCGCTGGATCAAATTGGGAGACAATTATATCGAACGACGACGGTCAGTGGGATAAGTTCATAGGGTACAAGACTGGTATGACTAATGGACTAGCGTATGGTGGTAGCGTCCCAGCGATGGAGAGCATATGCACTATTCCAAGTGGCGTTGACATAAGTAAAATGCATATGATATCGATACACTGGCAAATGGACAATTCACACGTCAGAGTCAACAACGTTAAGTCAACCGACTCAGACTTCGTAGCGAATATGGGAAAGATAGGCACACCCTATGGAACAATTTTTGGAATACATCGACCAAGAATACCACTCGCACCTTATGCGTACCCATCGTTGATAGAATTCTACGGCGTGAAAATTGTGAGTGGTTACATGACAAACCGGGACATCATAATCATGGGTGGAGAAATGATGAAGGAATATGGTGTAAAGTAAATGGGAGCATGTTTTTCGAGACCTCGTGAAACATATAAGATAAATAAGACGACTGATCACATGTTCAAAGCTGGTGGGTCATTTGGTCGCGGTGACGTGACTCTCGAGCTCCACGCTGAGATTGGTATGAGGTCTAAAAAGACTTACGGCGAACCTATTATGTTACCAGAATTAGACACTGTGGGAGTGGTAGGAGACGTGACTTAAGTTATGTAATGGGTTGGCTTAGAAAGCTGGTTCGTAACATTAGAAACTTTTTCAGACGACGTAGAAAACTGAAGACTAATAAAACACACCTGCTGCACTGGTACACAACAAACCAGATCTATAAAAAACCTGACACCTATGTCGAGTAGTTTTTTTTTGCGAGGCTATAGTAATGGCAACCAACTCAGTGCAATTATTCGATGGTCACCAAATCACGACGGTTAATCACAACGGTGAAATATGGTTCAAAGCGAAAGAAGTCGCGAGCGCTCTAGGTTACGCTCGACCAAAAGATGCAGTCAACGACCACGTCGAACCTGATTGTAAAATGAAGATAGAGCAGGCCTCGTTTATCAACGAACTCGGGGTCTACTCATTGGTGTTCTCAAGTAAAATGGAGCGCGCGAAACACTTCGGAAGGTGGGTGCACTCAGAAGTCTTGCCAAGCGTTAGAAAAAGTTTGGCTGACGTCGGTCTCAAACACAATCAGTTTAAAATGATCACTGAGTTCGATCTTCACACGAAAGTCGTCGGTTTTCTTAGGAAATATTATCCAGAAGCTATTTTGATAGCCGCTTGTGGTGAGAATCAAGACACTTCGAGTAAAAGAATAAATTCGTGGAAAAAAGGTTATCAACGTGGAACACCCGACTTGATTATTGCCAATGCAAACCGACAGCATAGCGGACTCGTGATTGAGTTCAAGAATCCAGGTGGTACAGGCAAGACGTCCAAAGAGCAGGAGTCTCTGTTGCTCAGATATAAATCCGCTGGTTATCTAACACTCTTGTGCGACTCGTACGACGACGCTATTACCACGGTAATAAAATATCTCTTTGACGTTGGGTTTCAGTGCTCTCAGTGTTTTCGTAAATTTAAAAATAAATCAGCGTTGAGTAACCATGAGAGACGCTATTGTAAAGAGACTTTTTAGACAGCGAGTAATAAGTCGAATTAACGCTCGTTCTCGTTGTTGAGACGACGTCTGAAGTGACAACTGCTCTAGCATTTTTTAAAGACGTTTTTAACTTGATAAAGGTGTCTGCGAAACTTTCTCTCTTTATTTCACAAACCTTCTGACCACTGTGTGAAAAAATGTTTCTACGGTACATTGGACGCTTCATGTGACCAATGTCTAAATTTAAAAAGTGGGGTATTCGAGAACACCCCTAATTTTGTGTGGAAGGATGATGACGTCTGCACACCGCTCTGTATTGCTCAGCGCCACCAACGAATGATGGTCCTGGGTTGTATCTCCAATTGAATGGTGCATCAACAGTTGTTCCGTAAGTGTCGCGACAAACGGCGCAATACGCTTTTAGAAATGTGATGTCGTCTGCCATTGGAAAGAGCGTGTCGAGCTCACCAAGTTTTTTTAAGTGCTCTGTTGTTATGAGACCACAAATAATGACGTGAATGCCAGCTTTAATGTATTCACAGGTAACTGGAAGTAACCCAGAATACCAATGACCTTCATCAATGCCGATGACGTCGTAATCGGCTATCTCGGAAGAACTCGGAAGGTTGGTGATTAACTTCACAGGTAAACTGTCTGATCCAACAACAATGGTCTGACGATGTGTGGAGAACGCGTGGTCAGTTCGCCTAGTGTCGCCTGTGTTGTTCATGTAGAGGACTTTGAGCCCTGATTTACTTAACGTGACTAACCTACGAAGAGTCTCTGTCGTTTTTCCTGCGAACATGGGACCAATCACAATCTCTAGTTTACCAACTTTTCTCATGGTTACTATACCCCAGAGAAATATTTTTTTTTATTGTGGTGGAAACTGTCGCTCGTTGTTGAATATCCGCTGAAGCTCTAAGTTTTCAAGATGAGACTTCGAGCTCTCATGTCTCAAGCGATACAGTGGGTCGTTGGTGACCACACCGCATGGGTGACAGGTGTACACGTTTTCATCTCTCGCAAAGTGTCTGTGGGCGGGCGAGAGTACGTGGTCCCTGATATCGTCCACACCTAGTATTTCCTTACACCCAACCTTGCAAACGTGGACGTCGCGGTTCGCGGCGAGATCTAGCCATGACGCTTTGGCTTTGGTTGGGCATGGTTTCCACATAAGGGTCGCTAAGAACACTTGGAGGAAGTTACCGAGTAACGTACCGTTGGACCCACTAGGGTTGTTCAAGTAGACATCACTTGCTAACATAAGGTACTTGAATGATGAGTAACACCACACAGGGATTATGCTAGCTAATCTATCAGCAATCTCCTTGGCTCTACCTTCTCGAAGATCGATCCAAGTGTCGTGAAGATGCCTCGCACAGTCGACCTGGGGGATAGGCTGTTTTATTAACACCTCTTCACGTCTGAGGTCGAGCAGATTGTATATTGAAAAGTACTCGTTTAAGACGTTGGGTCCATTGTCGACTCGTGGGGTAGACACACTGACAAAGGCCGTTCTCAGCAAGCGGTCAATAACTTCTTCGCTAACCTCTCGGTCTTGAGTCATTATGTTATACTCCCAGAAAAAATCCTAATTTTTAGTGCGTTTGGTCTGGAACTGTGAGATACCTGTGAGGTCAACTGTGAGACACCTGTGAGGTCAACTGTGAGTAAGATAACACGTGATAATGTATTAGATGGTTGAGGACTCACAGACGGCTGTTGAAGCAAAGATCACGGCTGATGTGAAAAGTGTTAAGGTGAAGGACCCAAAGCGCGTCGCTGCTGGTAAAAAGTTGGCTGAGATATCGAAAGCTGCGAAAGAAAAGAAAATGCGTGAAATGATAGTTAACGAAGAACAGGGTGGTGAGTGGAGCTATGGTTACATTGTCGGAACACTTGGTGTTATCATTGCTGGCGCTTCGCTATGGTACACAATTAGCAGTGAAAAAGAGACACGATTAGAGCCTGTGAGTACTGCAGCAGCTAGTGTGTCAGAGAACCACAAAACTCGTCGTCCAGCGTTAGACACATTTGATTCTTGAACAAAACACACGACAATGTATATGACTGCGATCGATCGAAAAGAACTTATGAACGAATTGTACGATGCGCTACTTGTCACGACTGGTGCTGTGGTAGTGAGTATGATTTCTAAAAAGGCTTTGGGAGAACCATTGGGAACACCAGAGACAGTGAAAGGCACAGTGAAACTTGCTGCAGCTGTTGGTGCAGGAACGCTGTTAGTAAAATGGATGCAATCGAAAAAGTGGATACCGACAGATCCATTCAAATCAACGTAAGTTAATGGTGAGTGTCGTGGCTGGAGGGATCTTTAATGCGGTGGCTTTTGCAGGCGCTGGCTTTATGTTTTCAAAGTTTAACCACTCAGGCTATGAAGCTGAGATGAAAAGACATAACCATGCGTTGGAACAGCTAGCCAGTGCGAAAGAAGTGTGGTATGAGAATGAAGTCGCTAAGAAAGATAAGATCCAGCGTTTACGACAACGGCTCTCTGATGCTAACGCTGACATCAACGACACAAACCACGCGTTGGAAGAACTTAGAAGCGTAATGACCATACAGTACAGCGGACGAGTGTTCACTGACCTCCCGAAGATTGCGGATTACTACCAACCGAGTGCGGAAATGAGGGAATACCAATTGTTGTTTGTTAGCGCGCTAGGTTTGGGTAGTGGAATAGCGCTATGGGTACTAGTTCGGTGAAAAAAATGTTGGAGTAGTATAAGAGTGATGGACAAACTTATGAGGCAGATGAGCTATGGCTACACAATTGACGAAATCGTGAGTGAGACGCAAACTGAGTGTGGAGACACCTTCAGAATTTACTACTGCTCGGATTGTGACGTTGTGAAAAACATGACCGACTGCGGTGGGTACGCGTGTCCAAAGTGTGGCGACATCGAATGGGGTTACACTCAGAGTTACAGCGACATGAGACTCACGCGATTAAAAAGCGTTCACAAACGGTCTTGGTGGATGGGGAGGAGACTACGGAACGTTGTGAAGGGTGAGCACCTTGAGTTGATAAAAGAGGACTTCTTGAAAGTTGTCAATGTGTTGCACTCATGCAATTTGATAAAGGGTAGAAATGTCAGCAGATATGGATACTACATTATTAGGTTGTGTCATAGAAGACAACTCGAGACACTCAAGAAGGTGTCAGACCTCAAAGACGGGAAGGTGAAAGACTTGTTTGACAACAATCTGTTTGGGGTGGTGTACCCAAAGCTGGGATGGTGTGAAAGTGGCGATCATTATTACAATGAGTGGGCTAAGAAAAAAAGTGTAGTGTAAGTATAAGCCAATGAGTCGGACTGTGAAAAACCCGCTGAAAAAAAGACGGGCGCATAAGACGAGTGCAGCCGTTGTCAATTCACTAACAGACGAAGCGACCAACGTTCACGGCTTCTTTAGAGATCAAGAGGGGCAACCTGTAGTTGAAGACCTCGCACCGTCAACGCATCTGTTGGATCGAGCACTGAGAGGGTTCACAAGGTCTTATGGAGTCGAGGTAATTGACGACAGAGACATTAATCAGGTAAATGGTAGTAGAAGTGCTGTCACTAACCTTTTGAGACGTGAGCTGGGTGAGACCAACGGAATGAAAGTGGTAGAGACAGTCAAGGTCACTTTTGAGAAAGTTTTAGAACTCAATAAGACCACATACAAAACTGCCTACTTTAACAGCGAAACGTTCGTCGTCATTAACGAGCGTGACATCGAGGGTGTTGCCAATCGCGGGTCGGAGCAGATTTTGACGCGGATAGCTGGGTGGTTATCTGAGGGGTCTGGATGGACTATCGACAAAATAGATGCACACTACGTCAATGTCGCTATTTACAGACCTTTGCACGGGAGTAGCTACATTGTGTTGCCAAAGGAGCTGCGCAACAGTATGAAGGGCTTGGTAAACGTAAATAACGATGATGACAACGAGTGCTTTAGATGGTGCCACCTTGCACACAAATTTCCTGTTGGAAAAAACTCTGACAGAACGTCAAAGTACGCTAGGCATGTCGGTGAGCTGAGTTATGACGGAGTTGACTTCCCAGTCACACTCAAAGATTACAACAAGATCGAAAAGGCTAACGAAATTAGCATCAATGTTTTTGGGTACGAAAATAAGCAGCCATTCCCTGTGTACGTTTCTAAGGAGACGTATCCTGACCATATGGACCTATTGTTGATAACTAATGACGTGGGCAACAAGCATTATGTGTACATTCGCGATTTTAACAAATTCATGTACCGTCAAACAAAGTATAAGGCGAGAAAGCACTTTTGTAGGTATTGTTTGCAGTGTTTCACCCGCGCGGACGTGCTTGAAAGTCATATTGAAGTGTGTTTGGTTATTAATGGGAAGCAAGCTATTAAAATGCCACAAAAAGGCGCGAAAGTAAAATATGAGAATTTTAGCAGACAATTAAATGTACCATTTGTGGTGTACGCAGACTTCGAGGCTATCACACAGAAGGTGCACACAGCGACACCATCAAGCGAGTGTAGCTACACAAATGCTTACCAGAGGCATGTTGACTGCGGTTATGGGTATAAATTAGTTTGTTGCTACGATAACGAGTACAGTAAGCCAGTGAAAGTGTATCGCGGTGAAAATGCAGTTAACAAGTTCATTGGGGAGATGTTAGAAATTGTCGAATATTGTAAAGAGACATCTGAGAGTCACTTTAACAAAGAAATGATACTGACTGACGCCGATAAGAAGAACTTTGACGAGGCTAAAAGTTGTCATATTTGCAGTGTTGAGTACACTGGCGCTGACGTTAGAGTGAGAGACCACTGTCATGTCTCAGGTGAGTACAGAGGGTCTGCGCATCGTCAGTGTAATGTGAACTTTAAGTTGACTGACAAAATCCCTGTGATCTTTCATAACTTACGCGGCTACGATAGCCATTTCATCATGCAGGAGATTGGTAAGTTTGGCCAAGACATAAATGTGATACCAAACAACATGGAGAAGTACATGGCGTTCATGCTTGGAAAAAACTTGGTATTCTTGGACAGCTTTCAGTTCATGGGTAGTGGTCTAGACAACTTGGTGAAGAACCTACCAAGGGACGCTTTCAAATACACGTCAGAAGTGTTTCGCGACGAGGGGTTGGCACTTATGACAAGAAAGGGGGTCTATCCCTACGATTATATGGACTCCTTTAGTAAATTCGACGAATGCGAGCTACCCTCTAAAAAGGACTTCTACAGCGTTCTGAATGATGAGCATATTACGGAGGAAATGCACGAGCGCGCCATCGATGTGTGGGACTACTTCGACGTTGAAAGTATGGGTGGGTATCACGACCTGTATTTGAAAAGCGATGTGCTCTTGCTTGCCGACGTTTTTGAGAACTTTAGAAAGACATGCCATCGCGAGTATAAATTAGACCCTTGCCATTATTTCACATCGCCCGGATTGGCTTGGGATGCCATGTTAAAGATGACTGGAGTAGAACTCGAATTATTGTCCGACATTGACATGTTCCAGTTCGTAGAACTAGGTATGCGTGGTGGTGTGAGCTACATATGCAACAGACATGGCGTGGCGAATAATAAGTACATGGAAGGGTATGACAAAGAGCGAGAGTCGAAGTATTTGATGTACCTTGACGCCAACAACTTGTATGGATGGGCAATGAGTCGAAGTCTACCTACGGGTGGCTTCAAGTGGTTGACTGAGAAAGAAATAGAAAAAGTTAACCTGCACGACTATCACAACAATAGTAAAAAAGGTTTACTGCTCGAGGTCGACTTGGAGTACCCAGCCCATTTGCACGACCTACACAACGATTACCCGCTGGCTCCTGAAAAGATGGAGATAACTGTCGACATGTTGTCAGAGTACTGCACGAAAATCAAAAATAAGTTTAACGTGAGTGTTGGTGGTGTAAAGAAGCTGGTGACTAATTTGATGGACAAAAAAAAGTACGTGTGTCACTACGGAAATCTGCAGTTGTACATGGATCTTGGATTAAAAATCAATAAGATTCACAGGGTCCTGCAGTTTGACCAGTCCAAGTGGCTAGGCAAGTACATCGACTTTAACACAGTCAAAAGAACTGCGGCTAAGAACGCTTTTGAGAAGGACTTCTTCAAGTTGATGAACAACAGTGTGTTCGGAAAAACGATGGAAAACTTGAGGAAGCGTGTGGACGTAAGATTAGTGACCACTGCGAAGAAATTAGAAAAGCTTGTCTCGAAGCCGACGTTTGTGTCTTGCAAGATATTTAGCGAGAACTTAGTTGCTGTCCACAAAGTTAAAGAAACGTTGACACTAAATAGACCCGCATACGTGGGTATGTGCATACTAGACTTGAGCAAAACGCTGATGTATGACTTCCACTACAACTATATCATGAAAAAGTACTCTAGCGACACCTGTAGACTACACTTCACTGACACTGACAGTCTGTTGTACTCAATCAAAACCGACGACGTCTACTCTGACTTTATGATGGAGCGCGAAAAGTTTGACAATAGCGATTACCCTGCAGACAACCCGTTCGCTTTCAAAGAGAATAAGAAAGTTATTGGCAAGATGAAAGACGAGTGCGCTGGGACGCCAATTATTGAGTTCGTTGGGTTGCGCAGTAAAATGTACAGCTATTTGAAAGAGGGTGGAGGTGGTGGGAAAACCGCTAAAGGTATTAGAAAGAACATAATTAAAAAGGTAATCAGACACGAAGATTACAAAAGCGTGCTACTAGAGCAGAAACAATTGCGACACACAATGAAGACCATTAGAAGTGTCAAACATCAGCTCGGTAGCTACGAAATTAATAAAGTATCGCTATCCTGCTTCGACGATAAACGATACCTTTTAGAAAATGGTATTGACTCCTACGCATATGGTCACAAAAACATTGTAGTGAGAGACACCACTGAAAACAGTGAGCAAACGGACTAATTCGCAAAACGACTGGCTATTTGTTAGTCAATGTTGTTAGCCAATCAAAAGAGCGCCATTTCGCTATCCACTTGGATAAAACATCACCACTAGAATCAAAATCTAGTGGTTTTTTTTTCGCGCGTGAATTGAGACAACAGCAGAACGCGTCGGTTGAAATGACACTCTCTATTTTTTAATATGTGGGAGTGAGCTCGTACCACATTTTATTTTTTTAACACGCGAAAATGTTGAAATGACACTTTCTATTTTTTCCTAAATGTAATTTGACATAAATTTGTGAGAATTTTGAAACGACGCTCTCTATTTTTTTAAATATGGCTGAAATGGTGTCAAATTTAGCGAGAGTCGCTATTTAGTATAAATTTGGTATTGTTTCGCTAATCTCGCATGTGTTTGACATCAATTTAGTAGAAAACGTGTGAGGGGTGTCTAGATTGACTAACGATCGTTGTAGTAGTATAGCAAGTAGGGCTGCGAGCTTATTCGATGTTAATCGTAAATATAAATACCAAAACATCACCAAATTTGTCGAGTCGCGACTTGGCAAAATTTGGTGATGTTTTGGTATTTATATTCACGGTTGAGGTCGATTGAGCTCGCAGCCCTACTTGCTATACTACTAAAATTGAGATGACTTTCTTATTGATTTATTTGAAAGAACTCATAAAACGATAAAGAATGGCTTTTTACAGTTCTTTCCTATCTTATCTCGTTCTTGAGTTATTCAAGGTTGTGTAATATGACCTATGACGTCACTAGTTGTACTCACCATTATAACCAATCTGAAAATGAAGCATATCTTCAAAACTATTGAATGAAATTGCTTGAAACTTTGCACAAGTATACAGTTCACTAAATTGAATATCCCCATGTCAACATTATCGTTGCCATGGTAACATATTAGTCCCCAGGTTCCGTTAATCCTTTAAACAACTTCTTTATTTTCTGCCATTTATAAAACAATTTTTGACTGTGGACTACTGAAGTATATTTTCAATAGCATTGCCAAGAAAATAGAACAACTTCAAATCATAATCTTTGCAGCGCATGCTAGAAAATAGAATTTTTTGGTTCAGGTAGAAAGGAATCTGGGAACTAATCTGTCACTATTACAACGATATAGTTGACATTCAATTTAGTGAACTGTATACTTATGCAAAGTTTCAAGTAATTTCATTCAATAGTTTTGAAGATATGCTTCATTTTCAGATTGGTCATAATACAACTAGTGACGTCATAGGTCATATTACACAACCTTGAATAACTCAAGAACGAGATAAGATAGGAAAGAACTGTAAAAAGCCATTCTTTATCGTTTTATGAGTTCTTTCAAATAAATCAATAAGAAAGTCATCTCAATTTTCGCTTCATATACCCTTTAAAGATGGGTTTGTTTCAAGAAGACGGGTTTGTTTGAGAGTGGTTTGGTTTCAAAGAAGCGAGCGAAAAAGCGGGGGGGATCGGAAAGGCGGGCAAGCGAAAAAGCGTGCGGGCGGGTGGAAAAGCAACCTCGTACCCAGGCTTTTCACACGCTCAGCGGGCGAGTGCGCCGAGCGTGTGAACAGCCTGGGTACGAGGTTGGTGGAAAAGCGAGTGTAAGAATTTGCAGCGTGCCAAATTTACCTGTAAAATTTTCAACCAGAGGCGGAGGCAATTTAATATCATTGCTAAATGAGGCGCGCGATCAAAGTGAAACTACAGAGATCAGTATCAAAGTGAACAAGAAAATTCGAAAGATGCCATTATTTACAGAACAAGTAAATTAATGTGGTTACGAAACGATCAGAGACTAGCAAAGGCAAGTTACTGAGGCATATCTTTCTGGAGATGTATTTATGTCTGCCCCTATTGGATCTAGCAAAAGCTTTACTTTCAAAATTGCCTCTATAAACCCGTCTCGAAACAAACCCGTCTTCTCAAAACAAACCTGTCTTCTCAAAACAAACCTGTCTTTAAAGTGCATATACGAGAATTTTCAATTTTTTTCTAAAAATCGGCCGTATCGAGACAATTCTAACGATATATAACTATCTTAGACGGATATTAAAACTTCTCGAGATATCTTGCATCAAACATAGCAAAAAAATTGTTTTTCCAAAACATGGCCGGGAGAAAAGAGTCTGAGTCCGAATAACGCTGATGACGTCAAATCGGGAACAAGCTGTAAGACGACTACAGTTGTTTACTATAGTTTGGAGAGACAGGCTGCAGCGATTTATCGATTACTCTGTATTTTGTGACAATGTCTACATCAGGATCTTACTCGGACGAAAGTTCAACAGTAGACACGCATTTGGACTTATCTGACAACTTATGAACTCGAGGTAGAGGAATGAGAATCTGCTTCACTGGATGCAGCTTCCCCTTGTCAGCCATGTCAGGAAGACAAAGACAGCCGGAGAGACAGTACGGTTGTCTTCCATATGACGATGAACCAATCGCTGATGAAGAATGGGTTCGGACATATGAAGAAGATAAAGAGAGAGGGAAGATTCGCGTTGAGGCTCTTCAAGAACGATAATAGACGGCGGAGTTCCTAAGTAAATTTTTATCTCATTGACATTGCGTCGACACCAAAATGACGACTGACCGATGTACGATTACTATTATCGGTTGAATATTGTCTCGGTGCAAATGAAACTCCAGAACGAGTACGAAACTCAGTGCTTGAGATTGAGAGGTGCGTGAAAGCATTGAGATCTGCCTACGTCTTACAAGATGTCGAAATGCCACCATCATAAGTCATAACAGTCTACTTACAGTGCACGCATAATCATATTTATTCTAAATCTGATTAAATCTGATCTAAAGCCTTAGAATGTGTAACACGTGATGGTTCACATCAACTATATTAGTACAGTAAATATCACTTGCGGAATTAGCCCAAATATGATAAATGATCCTAAACTAAAATAATATATTGTCGCTCCTCAGTAGTCAATAATTTCTCCCGCTTAGCTTTTTATTTATTTATTTCAATCTAGTGACACAACATTTAAACTTTTTGAGGTTTGTACGATCAATAATAATACCATTATAACCATCATCTGTGTATCAGTCAATTCGAACAAAATTTAAAACAAGTGGGGATGAATTTGCAGGCTTTGAGGAAGATGACTCAGACTGGTATAACACAATTTATAACAACTTTATATTGATTGCCTTGGGCGATCTAAACCATTCTTATTACTTTTATTATTATATATTTATTAAATATTCATGCATGCATGGAGTGGTGAGATATGGTAGTGTGGCTTGGCTCTTTGGCTTTGTGTTGTTTCCTCAACTTGAGATACTACAAAATAACACAAAGTAAAAAAAACTTGTTTAGTAATCCTCAAAATCATTGTGCCATAAAGACAATTTGACAATTTGTTCATGTTATTATGTAATTAGTTCCGTTTCCAATTGCATTGGCTCATCATCCTTCAAACAAACATAATTTGGAAATTACCAAAAATAGATAAATATAGTAAGCACATGAGTTATCATCCAGTTTCAAGAAAAGTGGCTTTAATGGTAGATAATATATTTAATTCGAGATTTAATTACCAAGTCAGTGCCTGTAACTGGAGAAGACTTGCAGCTGACAAGATGTTCAATGACAATATTTCCTTGGTCTGTTATAATTTACAGTTATAGGAAATAGTTATTTATAGTGGCTTATTGTTTGTGATAAAAAAATATTTAAAATATGTTCTCAGTTCTCACCTTGCGTCGTATCGCTATTGCCGCTCGCCATGAAAGTTCTTCGCGATAATCTGCGATAAATACGGATATTTATAGGAGGTTATTCCAATTTCATTTCTCTTTGCCTTTGGCCACGGAATGTAGGCCTTCGTTGGTCCTGGCAAACCAAGTTTTCTAACAAAATCGTCTGGATTGAAGTGTTTTACTTTAGAACACACGCAGTACCCATTTTGCTAGCCTGTGCCCAGACCACACACGCTTCGTGTATGGTCTGTGCAACAAGCTCCAAAAAGCTGTCCCGTCACGTGGTCAGTTTCCAACGCCAGGCGGTGGAAATTTATGCAATTTATAATAATTATGTTAATAAAACAACATGGCGGCGTACTCCTTCTCTGACGAAGCTTCAGAGGAGGCGTTCTACGTGTTGAAGAAAGCGCTTAAAATTCCTGACTTCTATGAAGATCAGAAAAAGCTTATTAAGGCCTTCTGCAATGGGCAGAATATTCATTTTAGCGCTTCAACGGGATATGGAAAATCTGCAGTTTTCCAGTCAATACCTTGGGTGTACGATATTGTAAACGAACAGGTCGTTGGAACATCAACGCTTATAGTCATATCTCCACTAAGATCTCTCATGGAAGATCAAGTGAGATTCCTTCAAAGTACCGGAATATCCGCTATTGCCCTCCACGATCAATCAGAAGACCTGGATAAAAAACTCCGAGATTTAGAGGATGGCATTTATTCACTGGTGTATGCTTCTCCTGAATGCATGTTAGAAAAGAACATATGGAGAAAGGTTCTTTCTTCGGACGCTTTTCGTGATCACTGCATTGGAGTTGTGTACGACGAAGCTCATATTATAGCTCAATGGTAAGTTCAATCGCACATATATTCTGTACTACCTACACTGTAATACTGTATAAGACTTTAATCCCAATCATGCATTACTGTAGTAAGTATACAGTGCATGATTACAAATCTAAGTTTAAATACCGGTACTAAAAGTTGTATATAAGTTTAATATTATAAGTTACATTACATTATATAAATATTTTTTTTGTAATCTTGTGTTTTTTATTGCTTTTAGTATTTATATACTTTTTTGGACATTATTCATTAAATTATTAATGCTTATATATATAAATTATTAATGCTTATAATTATTAATGCTTATATATTCCTGTGCTGTGTCTAAAAACTTTATTATTTATTTATTTACTCTTTGTTAGGGGTTCTGCTGATGAGCAAAGTAGAAGTCCTTTTCGTAGATGGTATTCCCGTTTACTCGAATTCCGGACACTGCTTGGTCCAAATGTACAATTTGGTTTGTTTACAGCTACTTTGACAAGAGCAGCAAAGCATAAGGTGTTTAGTATGTTAGACATTGATGAAACCCAAATTCTATGTATTGAAAATACTCCACTAAAGCAAAATATCAGGTACTCTGTTCAGTATATTAATAATGATTGTGACCTGAAGTTGGTATTTAAATTTATTCTTGATGACCTCAAGTCCAATGGACCATGTGCAAAGAAACGTCTCATCTACTGCCAGACACGGAAACAATGTGCTTTGATTTATCATTTATTAATCTCAGAATTGGGGGATCACCTTTATTCAGATGAGTTCAATAATCCTAAGTACAGAATTGTTGAAATGTATCATGCTGGGACTCCAGAACAAGTAAAGGTTAACATTGTAAAAGAACTAACATCGGATGTAAGTCATCTTCGAGTGTTAATATGTACCATCGCATTTGGGATGGGAATAAATTGTAAGGGAGTACATGAGTGCATTCACTTTGGTGCCCCCCAAAATATTGAGAGCTATATTCAAGAAAGTGGGCGTATTGGAAGGGATGGTAAGATGAGTGTGAGCAGGATTTTTTATAATAACGTTTTGCTAAGAGGCTGTGACTCGAAAATTAGAGATTACATTACCACCAAAACATGTCGTACCAATGAGCTAATGAAACATTTTCATATTCACAAGCCATCTCAGAGTGAAAGGACAAAATGCAGTTGCTGTGACAATTGTACCCAGATTTGCCATTGTTCAGATGACAGCTGTCACTCCTGGTCAGTTGTGCAGGTGCCTAATGAGCCAACTTGTACTTCACGAACTCGTACTGTATCAAGTGAAGCATATACAAGCTTGAAAGAAAAGCTTTATGTATACAGCAGGAGTATTTTAATGAAATATGAAGCTTCAGTCAAACCAGTTTCTATTCCTAACATTTATAATGAATTTGGAAGTTATCAAATCAACCAAGTACTAGATAATTGTGACAAAATGTTTACTTTACATGATGTGTATGATCATGTGGAAATATGGAGAAACGTGTATGCAAACAAGGTGTTGTCCATCCTACATGACATATTTGGAGATATTGAGGAGGATATTGGGGATCTGTCAGAAGCAAGCCTTTATAACAGTTTGACTAGTAACTTTGAGGACGACTGGATAGATATACCTGTACAAGATGATTCTGACTTAGCCGATCTTATGTGGGATAGTTCCATGGCACACCAAATTGATGAAGCAGGAGACTGTTTAGATGAATCAGAACAAGAAAACAAGACCTTGAAAGGTTTTTAATTGTGCCATTGTTAAACCTGGATACAGTATGATCTTTTACAGTACTATTACTAATAAACTATATAATATATATATATATATATATATATATTATATAAAAAAGTAGAGTGCTGCGTAGACAGTGTTTTGAATATATAGCAAAGTGAAAAGGTGGTAAACTGCCAAGAATTTAGTGACGAGATACTGACGTTTCGAGCGGAGCCCTTCATCAGAGTAATTAATTAAAAGCCTTTCAAGGTCTTGTTTTCTTGTTCTGATTCATCTGAACAGTCTCCTTATATATATATATATATATATAATATATAATATATATATATAATATATATATATATATACATATAGATATACATATACATATACATATACATATACATATACATATACAGTATATACATATACATATACATATACAGTATATACATATACATATACAGTATATACATATACAGTATATACATATACAGTATATACATATACAGTATATACATATACATATACATATACAGTATATACATATACATATACATATACAGTATATACATACACTGTATATTATATATATATACATATATATATATATATATATATATATATATATATATATATATATATACTGTATTATTATTATATATTACTGCATATTGCATCAAATTAATACACAAGATGTGTTAACAAATAGCAAAAATAATAGTCTACTACTAGTGTAGTGCACTGTATATGTGTATTGTATTGTACTGTATATTATTATGTGTACTGAATCAGTCATTATAAGTAATTTTAAATTCAACGAGCTGTTTTATTCAAAGCAATCTTCCTTTTGTGGTCATTTATCCATCTATAAAACTCATGGATATCAAAATTTGCTAATAAGCTGTCTTTACATTGTTGATAATATATATATCTTCGATTAATGGTATGAGTTAAAGCTTTTTCTTGCATCAACTCTTTCACCAACTTATTTTTGTCCGCACTTGCAGCTCTCCGGACATGCTTTCCTGATACCTTTAAAGTTTCACACATGTTATCAAAATTGTCGATGAGCTTCTTATTCACGACCATTGCTTTGACATAACGTTGGATTATGTGTGGATTTGCTTGATTGGGTCCAAGTTTTCTCAGCAGTATTTTAATTACTCTTATGTAGTGCTCTAATGCCAAATCAAGTGGAATATTTCCACCTAATCCAGATTTCAATTTAACACTTCTGTTCCAAACAAGCCTATATGCATCACGTTTAGATAATGTGCAGTAGACTTGTATCAAAAGATGCAAACCTTCCAGGCAATATTTTCTACTAGAAGCACCATCTGCTTTAAGGTATGGCAGGAAAAATTTCCAGCACCGGATTATTCTCTCACCATCACCTTCAGAAATAGCATCTTGAAAATTTCTCACCAGCATCAAGTATTCCATCAACGAACACTGATAGTTATACATGTCATCTGTTGTGCTGTTTAAAGCAGATGTTGCTGCTAACATGGGCTCAATTCCATGGGCTTTATATTCATGACTCTGCTTTGATTTTCCATCCATGGCAAATGTTTTGTTGCAGTTCTCTGCTTGGCACTTGTACCTTTTAGTTTTGGCACATTTCCCTGTATATTCATTTTCTTCAGCTGCTTTTCTCTTTAAGTACTCTTCAATGTTCTTTGTTTTCAGAATGTATTTGTCCACTACATTTTCTGCCAATTTGCCAATAAATATTTTCTTCTCTGCCTTGTTGGCATTTGAAAGATTACTAGGGAGATTGGTGCTACATGGCTCATCCTCCATTGAATAGATTTGTAAAAGTGTAAGGGTGGCTGCACTAATTCTTGCTTCTAATGCCAAAGAAAGGAAACTCTTGCATGCTGAATAACGTTTTTTTACTTCTTTCATAACATTTCGTCTGTTTATTAAAAACCTGTCACTGCCAAGAGTACATCTGTCCTTTCCGTTTCCATTGAAAAAGTTGTCCATACATATCTAAATGAAATTAACATTACACAATATGTAGTAGATTCCCTGCCTCTTTTGGTACTCTACACAATTTGGTTTATCTTAAAGATTTATTTGATATTATATATATATTTCACACGACAGTATGACTCGTCCTCGTCGCAATTAAGACATACATAAAGAACAAAAAACCACATGAAACTGACAACGTTTTCCTGGAAAAACGTGGGAATTCCCCGACTTGCCCCAGTCTGCACAAATACAGTGGAACTGTTATTAATCTACAAGATCATCATTCAATATATAAAAAAAACGTTGGGAGGGGGCATGCTCCCTTATACTCTCTGAAATGGCATTTATTGCTTTTGACAGATTTAAGAGAATTCTGAAGGTTGTTAAATACCATGTACTATAATACTCAACTATAATTCATTATATATAGATCTAATTGTTGATTTTTGGTGAGCTAGGTCAAAAATTGGATGAAAACTCTGAGGACAGGACTCTAAGGATAGAACCAACTACAACTATACTCACATGAGACCCAGACAGTGAACTGTCCAAGTACTGTCCTGGCCCAACAGCACTTAACTTCAAATCTCAATGGTGAGAAGCAAGCTTGATTTTTACTTTTTAAAATTGGGGTTTTAAATTTTCAAGAAGGGGATTTCTTGGGTGGTGCATTTGCCCTATATGCCAGATACCCACATATGAATGAATGATATATTAAAGATACATGTACCTGCATGAATTTCATTTCAGTATGAAAATCTGCTATTTCAAAATTCATATTTTCAAACCTCTGTGTAGGTGTAGAACCATTAGCAACTTGGAACTGGGCATTTACAGCTCTCTCTACACTTAACTGGTCTCCAACATAGGATTGAAAGCCATTAACTGTTTGTTCTTCATTGTCCCCAGCTGATGCCTGGTATTGTTGCATGTCAATAAGAATTTCCTTTATGCCATCATTGTTATTTTCATTAGCATTGATCATCCCTAAAAGAGTCTGAATTAAAAAATGGAAACAACAAACAAAATGATGTTTAGTAAAAGTGAAACATCCATAATATTATATTTTTAACTGTGACAGCTCTGTTCACTTGTTAAATCCCAAAATATTTCCCAGTCTTTTAACAAATATAATACAGTACTGCAAATAGAAGTAAATTATAATGCTTTGTTATATGACATTTTCGTCCGGAACGTGAAATCCAGCAATTTGATTGGTTCCTGAGCGGTCCTAACCAGCGATCAGGCCCTATCCAAAAACGGAATGAGGGCCTGATACAAATGCTTGTTAAACCGCATGTATTCATACCAAATTTTGGTATTTTTCTGTGATTGGTCAGAATACAATTAGAATCAAATCGGCGTGTTTTGATTGGTTTTCATTAATTAAATAAACGTCCGGTTTCTTTCCATAGCGTGGGAAATATTATTGTGCTGTGTTGACATTCATCCCGTGAAACTCTGTAATATTTATCATTATCTGAAACGTTGTATTTTTGTCTGATTTAAATCAATTCTGTATCGAAATGATCACTTGAATCTGGCGAATCTAACGCTGTAGGTTTCGTCTACTTAAAATGTGAAGATCACCCGGTGATTTAATTATTTTATGTCCATTAAACCGATGTAATTTCGTAACAGATATGTTTCGTATACCTTGCCGCTGATTTTTATATAAGTTTTGACACACGATTGCCGTGTTTAGTGTTTACATTAAATTTCGACTGCGTGATTTTTCTTTGTCCCCTCATCAATCTTGCTACAACTGCTCTCACAGTTCTGGCCCATAGGCCTGTCGCGTTTTAAGATGTGCGAATAAGTGTAGAGTTTGTTGTAGAGCTATACGACGCTACGATGGCGATGCTAGTTATATATAGCCTTACTACAAACTCCCCAAAATGTGACCATGTCGTTGCCATGGCAACAACATCTTACAGGTTACAGGTCCTTGGACACCTACCCCCAGACGAATGGAAATGGTGCTAAGTCGGGCAAAAAGGAAAAAATAAAAAAAGGAAAAAATAAAAATAGGATGACAATGGGGAAAAGTAATCAAAACAATTTATCAAAACATAGTTATATCCATAAGAACACATATATATGATAACCAGCAGGGTTTTTTACATCGCAAGTCGGGCAATTTCCGTCTCAGTCGGGCAAAAGTTCTCTACAACTCTACAGCGCTACAACGCTACAACTCTACAGCGCTACAACGCTACAACTCTACAGCGCTACAGCTCTACAGCGCTACAACTCTACAGCGCTACAACGCTACAGCGCTACAACGCTACAACTCTACAGCGCTACAACTCTACAGCGCTACAACGCTACAACTCTACAGCGCTACAACGCTACAACTCTACAGCACTACAGCACTACAAGTACAACTCTACAACGCTACAACTCTACAGCTCTACAACTCTACAGCTCTACAACTCTACAGCGCTACAACTCTACAGCGCTACAGCGCTACAACGCTACAACTCTACAGCGCTACAGCTCTACAGCGCTACAACTCTACAGCGCTACAGCTCTACAGCGCTACAACGCTACAACTCTACAGCACTACAGCCAAGGGCGTCAATCCTGGGGGGGACGGGGGGATGTATCCCCCCCACTTTTTGACCAATGTATGATTATCCCCTTCTGACTTTCCGCAAACGATGCAGTCATCCCCCCCACTTTCAGACACGGATTTTCGCGCTTGACTACAGCACTACAAGTACAACTCTACAACGCTACAACTCTACAGCGCTACAGCTCTACAACTCTACATCTCGACATCTCTACAACTCTACAGCGCTACAACTCTACAGCTCTACAACGCTACTGGGACAAGATGGCGACGCGCATGCGCATATGGCTACTAAGAATAACACGGTGAATATGAGTAATTCAAAATTTAGCCTTGTTGGCGCTTATATTTCTCAGATGTGTGCCTCGATATGTGTTACGTGTTAACTAAGCAACATTTTAAACTAAAAAACATTCGCTTACCGTGAGGTCTATAGATGGTTCCCTAGCTCATTTATTTACAGTCAGCCGATTTGGACTTAATTCTGTTATGTTAGCCATAGTAATCTTGTTAATCTTGTGCTAGAAATTGGTCGAATAGACCAACAACCCTAAGAATGAAAGACCTGCTCGCCAAAGCGGCCATATTTCTCAACTGCGTCAAGTTTTAGGATCACGAATTTGGCGTAGGGTTACATGTAGAGGTCTACAGCACTACACCGGAAATTTTGTTACGAATATAATATATTTTTCGCTTCCTGTTATTGTATCACGCCACGCAATCCCGTGCCTCACACATTTCAGGAGTATTACCTCGCACAATAAGTATATTTCAATAGTAACTTCGCACAATAAGTATATTTCAATGGTATTAACCTCGCGCAATAACTATATCGGAAATTTTGTTACGAATATAATATATTTTTCGCTTCCTGTTATTGTATCACGCCACGCAATCCCGTGCCTCACACATTTCAGGAGTATTACCTCGCACAATAAGTATATTTCAATAGTAACTTCGCACAATAAGTATATATACAGTAAGTATACATTATTTAATAATACAATACTTATTTAAAATTAAGCAATATGGAGTGATCATATACTGTAGGTATGGTAACTGATTTATTATTTTCCATTTCCTGTCATTGACCATAGATGCATAGACTGTTCCAGCATATAATCCTAAAACCAAACTACTTGCAAGCACTTGTACGAAACAAACTGATTATCATACTGGGTGATTTAAATTGTGATGCCTTGAAAGATAATTGTCCAAAATCTAAAGCGCTTAAAAACTTTTCAACTGAAATGAACTTGATCCAACTTATTAAAGAACCTACCAGGATCACTGCTACTACCCAGTCCTTATTAGACGTCATTCTCGTTTCGTCATCATCATTGGTGCGACGCAGTGGTATAATACACTCTTCTATCAGCGACCACTTACCTGTCTACGTTGAGCTCAAACTGAAATCTCCTAAACATTCTCCTCACTATATTACAGTACGTTCCTTTAAAAATTACTTACCGAGTCTGTTTGTGACTGATCTCGCCCGCAACTACCAATTGCTGTTAACTATTTTTAACGGCGAAGACGTGGATACGAAATTAGCCACCTTAAATTATGTTATTCAATCTACACTCGACCGACATGCTCCTATCAAAACAATTAAAGTCCGTGGCCGTCCATGCCCTTTTATTACTTCGGCTATTAAGGATATCATAAAGACCAAAGATAAATTACATCGCCTTTTTCTCCAATCTCGCCGGGAATCAGACTGGATCAATTATAAGGCATGCCGAAACACAGCCAAAATAATGCTGAGAGACGCAGAAAGTAAATATACTATAGACGAAGTCCAGCGACATAAAAACAACTCTAGCTCTCTTTGGAAAATTATCAAGCGACTCATTCCATCAAAAGATCTTGACAAACAATTGTATACAAAAGACTTGAAGTCCGTAGCTGACGAATTCAACCAATACTTCTCGTCTGTGGGAAGAAATGCAGCAAATAAGTCTATCCAACTTGCAGAGGAAAATAATATCATATTACAACAACCTCTCCTAGAGCCCATTGTTCCAACTGACTTGGAACCGTTCAAGTTTAGAAATGTTACAATTCAAGAAACAAGACAACTGATTTTATCCCTGCCGCTGAACAAGTCTCCTGGACCCGATAAAATCAGCACCCGCGTTATTAAAGACTGCTTACAAGTAATCTTGGGCCCTTTAACGGAGATAATAAACTGCTCTCTCCGAACCTCTACATTCCCTACTACATGGAAAATAGCGGAAGTTGTCCCGATTCTCAAAGAAGGGGACCACGAGATTGCTTCTAATAACCGCCCTCTATCCCTCTTTGCAGTGACTTCTAAAATATGTGAAAAGATTGTTCTTGAACAATTCTGCTCTTATCTTGCTATTAACAATCAGTTATCCTCCCACCAAAGTGGAAACAAGAAACGCCATTCTACAGAAACTCTGAACATCTTTATCACTGACTCCATTTTGGAGGCCATGGACCAAAAGAAACTGACTGCCCTGATTTTGCTAGATCTGTCAAAAGCTTTTGACAGCATCAACCATTCCAGATTACTCCATAAGCTGTCAAGTGCTGGAGCGTCTATTTCAACGCTGAGCTGGTTTGAAAGTTACCTGACGGACCGTGTTCAGACGACTCGCATCAATTCCACCATTTCGGACTCTCTGGCCATCACTCATGGGGTTCCTCAAGGAGCTATCCTCTCGCCACTTTTATTTTCCATCTATTTAAATGACCTACCAAATGTTTCCTTGAACTGCAATCTCGAATCGTATGTCGACGACTCGAAAGTTTATCTTTCATTCCCTTTATCTGAAGCAGATACTGCGATCGAAAGGCTGGAATTGGACCTTCATAATGTCGCAAAATGGTGTTGTGAAAATTCTCTCCTCATCAATCCCGGCAAGACGAAATATCTTATTATTGGGTCCAGACAGTTATTGACTCGTCTTCCTACGAATATGTCTATCACGTTCTTGGGCAATTCCCTCAAACCCGTAGATTCAGCTAAAGACCTTGGGGTGATATTGGACTCCCATCTGTCTTATGACGACCACATCTCTTCCATTGTATCATCTTGCATTTACAAATTACGTCAGATAAACCGCGTCAAAAATAGCCTTGATACAGATACCCTGACGTTAATCATAACATCGCTGGTTTTTAGCAAGATGTTATATAACTCTACAGTTTGGTCAAATACGTCATCTTTAAACATCAAGAAATTGCAGTCAATCCAAAACTTTGCCTGTAAAATAGTCACAAAAACCAGGAAATATGACCACGTTAGCCCTTTGTTAAGACAATTAAAGTGGCTACCTGTTATTAAACTGCTATACCTCAATGACGCCGCTATGACTTATAAAGCTGTAAATAATCTGGCTCCGAAATACCTTTGCAGCAAATTAAGCAAGCGATCATCTACACATAATTGTTCCACACGTGGAAGTGAAGCTTTACAAATACCGTTTTGTAAATCTGCAGCTGGTCAACGATCTTTTGCTTATAGAGCCGCTAATATATGGAACAATCTGGACAAGGAAATAAAAGCGAGCCCTTCTTTCAAAATGTTAGAGGAATACACTTAACTATTCACTTTAATAAGTTTAGCTGACTTTTACTATATATATTGCACATTTTAACATGTAAGACATTTTAAATCTAATTCAATCTAATTAATTATTTTTGACGACTATTTTAAACTGCATGCTAGTCCAAAATTCCTGTAAATTGGTTCTGAAAAACCCTTAGGGGAGCAACTTATTAAAATAATAATAATAATAATAATAATAATAATCCAGCTATTGGACTGTCTCACATGCAGAAGCGATGTAATGACATAGAAGGGAACATAAACGACGAAGCTGTATAATAACCATACCACGATGAATGATGATACTATACCGGAAAGGAAGGAGTAGGCAACAATGAACAGTACAACGTCAACGAAGACGTTAACATTACGTTCGTTATATTAAACGCGTATCTATAACGCGTATCGAGACCTTAGATCCTGACCAAAAGAAAGAAGGAAAGGCCTTTAATATTAAGTAATAAAATTATTACGTAAAAAGACTTAAAAGACCAGCTTATTTATATCGACGATCGCAATGTTGTCATAGGAGTCGTGGACGATGTAATAGAGTGTCCATCTGCAATGAGTAAAGACTATTTTGCAGACAAAAGACAAGATAAATCGACACTCTACGACAGTACCGTTGTGATCGTGGCAACCAAATGGAAACCAGGCTTTACTAATACAAATGTAATTTGTGTGGTTATAAAATATTAAAGACGTGTAAATCATCAAGTTGAACGCAACGGAATTGAATTTGTCGTTTAAATTACTTGAAGACATACTATCATCGCATGAGAGTTTTCAAGGGTGCATGCATGCATATTTGTTAACGACGCCAGATTGTTTTATTTAATTTTTCTGTGTGTTTGAGTGTATATTTCCTGTTGTTTTGCAAAATAGCTTTTGGCGTGCATCGTATTGTTTTTATTTCCTGTTTTTCAGTTCATGCACGTTATATAGAAAGGTAGATATAATATATAATCAGACTCGATCTGCAGGCAATCAGTTTTAAGTCATGGCAGATACAAACTCCTGTTTCCAACAGTTTCGCGAGAGGAAGCGCTCAAGAAATGAAATCAAAGAAGCATTTTTGAAACTATCAAATTTGACTATTGGGGATATGGAACAAAATTTTACCGATGATCGGTTAGACCAAAGTCAAATGTTAGCACTTCTTGTTATGCATTTTGGCGTGATGTCGCTGTTGTTAGCAAGATACGCAATAAACAAAATCCCTGCAACTATGCCCGTCGACATGAAACAGAAAATTTTCACCGCCCTTTTCCCATCTCAGACTACAGCTGAAGTTGATTTCTTGATGAGTAACCTTGCTAGAGTATCCGAGTTCATGACTAGTACAACACTGGAAGATAACATCCACAATGCATGTTTATCAACAGGCATTCCATTTTATGAAATCCTTTGCCCTCCTGTTGAAAAATGCGTGAAATGTGATGGGAAACTAACCATACACAATCAACCTGCTCAAGTAACCATTTTCAAACTGACTGGTCCAGTACCGGGTCTTAAACTTACTTCTAAGTGCCAGCGTTGTGGGCTTACATACAAGTATGCACAATATGGAAACAAGACTGGAGGATTCCAATTTTATTCGGAAAGAAGGCCGCTGGTGGAAGCTAGCAATGTAGCTTATTTGGAAAGACAATTGTGTCTTTATCAAGTATTCCTCAGGTAAGAATTGGTAATAACATCACTAGTGCCGACAACATAAGAGACGGAGGAGAGTGGGCCCGTCGGAAGCGGGGGCCCCAATAATGTGGAAATGAGATCTTTTTTTGTCCAACGTGGTTACCCTACCAACCTTTTAGACCTCGCCGTTCAGAAAGCTTTTCTCGTCCCCCGTTTAGACGCCCTTGAACCATCTTTGGAACGAATTTCAAACAATAAAATTCCTTTAGTTCTAACATTTCATCCTTTCAATTTTAAAGTTAAAAATATTATTAATCGGAATTTTCACATTTTACAAAATGATCCTGAGACGTCAGCCATTTTCACCGACAACCCTTTGGTATCTTTTCGCCGTAATAAAAACATTCGTGACTCCTTAGTACATAGTGCCCTTAAACAAAATACCTCGGCACCAGCGGGAACATTTTCTTGCGGCCGTTCCCGCTGTAACACATGCGCTTTTCTCAATCCCACTACAGTTATTACTGCCCCCAAATTCGACCACACAATCCGTCATGCTTTTTCATGCACGTCCACCAACATAATTTATTGCATTTCTTGCGATAAATGCCCTAAAATCTACATCGGTGAAACTGGGCGACGCCTTTCAGACAGGTTTGCTGAACATCTTCGTTCCGTGAGGATCAATGATGGTGACAAACCTGTAGCCCGCCATTTCAACAGCTCCAACCATTTGGTTTCAGACATGAAAGTCTGTGCCATCCTTCCCATTTCCGGTGGCAACGATAACCGCAAGCGGCAAGAAAAGCGTCTCATTTTTAAACTTGGCACCACACATCCTCTTGGTCTTAACGAACGTTTTTCTTTTATTTAACTTCCTAAAAGTTTTTTATTATTTTAGTTTGCTTGGAACTTTTTATTATTAGCTTATGCACTTTCATTGCTTTTCAAGTCTTTGCTTCAATTATTATCGCCTAATCCCCTTGAATATTGGACCTGTCATTTTTCCCACCCCCTCAGTCTGCTTATTGATCGACTTTAAAAATAGCAAATGATTTAACTTTTCCCATCTCATTAATTATTAGTTAGTTTATTTCCCGTGCATTTGATTGGCTACTTTCTACCTGTGACACCCTTTTGGCATTATATAAGCCCTATTTATTTTATTTCATCTCGTCTTACTCTGATGAAGGGCTCCGCTCGAAACGTCAGTATCTCGTCACTAAATTCTTGGCAGTTTACCACCTTTTCACTTTGCTATATATTCAAAACACTGTCTACGCAGCACTCTACTTTTTATATACATATATATATATACATATATACATATATACATATATATATATATACATATACATATATATATATATATATATATATATATATATATATATATATATATATATATATATATATATATATATATGTATATGTATATGTATATGTATATGTATATGTATATGTATATGTATATGTATATATATATATATATATATATATATATATATATATATATATATATAAATATTATACATTCATATATCGCTATACTATAAATTCATAATCTGTCTGTTATATTGAATTGTATTATAGATTCGGTCTTGCCATTCACAGTTGAAACAAGACCTGCAGAACATCCTTGCGTGCCAACCACAACCCCAAGGGCCCAAAAAAGAAAGGTTGCAAAGACCTTGCAAACTTCCAGTCATTCTTCTGCAGCACCAATTGACAAAGAAAGATGCCCAATATGCACTACTAGAAAAAACGGTGTTTGGGTTATTTGTGAAGCATGCGATCAATGGTTTCACTGCCGCTGTCTTTCGATTGCTGTAAAAACAGCCAAAGATGAAAATTTCACATTTGTATGCACGCGTTGTAGTTTGTGATTGTAAATATATATATAAAACATGTATGACTGACATTTATAATATAATATTTCCAACCATTGCTTTGTTTGATTGATTAATCAGATGCATCATGCATGTTCATATTATAGGCTGTTTTGTAATTATTAATCAGATTATAATTATTAATCAGGCCTTGTCCTGGGCCATGCTGTTCAAAAGACGATTATGGAAAATCACGGAACAAAATTCGAAGCATCCGCTTACAGAATGTTGGAATTGTGTTCTCACCTAGTGTGAATTAAGTAAGAGGGGATTCAGAACTTCATTTCAACCTTCAATCCACCTTTCGCATCATGTAAGCGTTACGAAACTCAGACATTGTGACGTTTGCGCGAGAAATATTAAATGATGTAATATTGGCGGAGTATATTATTGTTTGGCGTCGCATGCCAGTCGTTCACTAATTGGGCCTTATTCGCTCTATTATTGCCAGGAAATGCCCTGGGAACTAGCTACAATCCAGCAAAATTATTCGATTACAATAAACAACTAGAAATATTAGGCCTGTCGCGTTTTAAGATGTGCGAATAAGTGTAGAGTTTGTTGTAGAGCTATACGACGCTACGATGGCGATGCTAGTTATATATAGCCTTACTACAAACTCCCCAAAATGTGACCATGTCGTTGCCATGGCAACAACATCTTACAGGTTACAGGTCCTTGGACACCTACCCCCAGACGAATGGAAATGGTGCTAAGTCGGGCAAAAAGGAAAAAATAAAAAAAGGAAAAAATAAAAATAGGATGACAATGGGGAAAAGTAATCAAAACAATTTATCAAAACATAGTTATATCCATAAGAACACATATATATGATAACCAGCAGGGTTTTTTACATCGCAAGTCGGGCAATTTCCGTCTCAGTCGGGCAAAAGTTCTCCGCCCTCCCACCCCCCTCCCCCCCCCCCCTATAAATTTGTGCCCGTACGCCTATGAATCGAAACTTCGGCAGGTCCAAATATCACCGAAACCAAACATATCTCACCCAAACTTTATTTCAATTTACGTTCACAACTTAATAGCCGTTTTAAAGTACATCATTTGGGGAAGTTTATTTGGTCTTGGTGCAGTTGGTCTATATATGCTACTGAGCTCTAAAGCTCTACAGTTCTACAGTACAGCTCTACAACAGTACAACTCTACAGTACTACAGCACTACAACTGTACAGCGCTACAACTCTACAATTCTACAGCACTACAGCTCTACAGCTCTACAGCACTACAACTCTACAGCTCTACAACTCTACAGCGCTACAACTCTACAGCGCTACAACGCTACAACTCTACAGTGCTACAGCTCTACAGCGCTACAACGCTACAACTCTACAGCTCTACAGCTCTACAGCTCTACAGCTCTACAACTCTACAACTCTACAGCGCTACAGCTCTACAGCGCTACAACTCTACAGCGCTACAACGCTACAACTCTACAGCGCTACAACGCTACAACTCTACAGCGCTACAGCTCTACAGCGCTACAACTCTACAGCGCTACAACGCTACAGCGCTACAACGCTACAACTCTACAGCGCTACAACTCTACAGCGCTACAACGCTACAACTCTACAGCGCTACACTCTACGCAACTACATTACTTCTAAAAGTTTCTCATCAGTATTACCCGAATAAACGTCTGGAAGTGCAAATTTTCGTACATCTTCGGAATATTTATAAGCTGGTATATAAGCCAAAACCAGTGGGTAAAACCGCCAGAACGTCTTCACCACAACAGATTAGTCTTCTTATGCGCACTCTTGTTGTTCTGGTTTATGTGATTGAACATGATTTTATTTAAAAATTATTTACCGAGTTCTTCGGCTGTCCATTCCGTCTTCATGATTGATCTCTCACGTCTTCATGATTGATCTCTCATCTGTGTATGATCTTCACATTTTAAGTAGACGAAACCTACAGCGTTCGAATCGCCAGATTCAACTCAAGTGATCATTTCGATACAGAATTGATTTTAATCAGACAAAAACACGTTTCATATAATGATAAATATTACAGAGTTTCACGGGATGAATGTCAACACCGCATAATAATATTTCCCTGTTCTTCGGCTGTTCATTCCGTCTTCATGATTGATCTCTCATCTGTGTATGATTTGCGGGTTTACAGGTCTCAACAAAACGAAAGTCTGAACTTCCGGCGTATTTTGATTGGCTCGATTTAAAGTGGGTGTGTCAAAGGGAGGAAAGCCACTCAACCAACATTTGTATCAGGCGTTTCTTTTCTCCCCTCTCCCTTTTCCCCTCCCTTTCCCCTCCCCTCCCTTCCCCTCCGCCCCAGAAACGCATGATCGCAGGTTAGAGCGGTCCGGAATCTGCCGTTTTGGACCGCTGACAGAATTTTATAAACAAAATGAAAGTCATGTCATTATACGCAACAAGATGGATAATAATTTCAGAACTACTCATTGTTGAAATATACCGTGCAGGTATGTTTGTTAGAAATTTTATAAGCTTTGATTTGATGTATAGTTCAGGTTTCCGCGTTATGTGAAACTTTTTAAAATGTCCAAAACGTTCGTAACATTGTTCGTGATAATTTAACATAATTTCAGGTGGGTTTTTTTCAACTATACTTAACGCACAACCTTGAACAATATGTCAAACAAAAGCAAATGAAAAATGCTATTCGAGGTAGAAATTTTAGGAATCTAGCTAAACGGAAAGTACTTTAAAAATTGGAAAACATCTGCCATTTTGGTTTAGTTCGCAAGAAAGATGGTGGCGAATATACGAGCCTAAAACTGTAGAGTTTTCACAGAACGTTCACAACATTTGTGGTCATATAATAAACTACTTATTGACCTCGCTCGTTCGGTCTGTACTAGTGAAATATCGGACCTCCGTTTTCTGCACGGACCTCCGATATTTCACTAGTAGCCTCACGCTCTGTCAAGTAGTAAATATTTACTAACCATATCAACCTTCCTTGCTAGCTCCTTGGAATGTCTGTGTATAATATGACAACAAGTAACTTCCTTGAAGATGTTCAAACATGTTATATCTTCAGCAATCATCCTCTCCACAAGAGTGATGTAATTTTGCCTCTGTAGGATGTGATCATTTTTGTCAAATATGAAGCATCCATTGTCAGTTGTTGTTATGTTTGCTTGAGGTTTATCAAATGGTAAAGGATATCCCGAAACTCGGTTTGGAACAAACGCCTTAATGCAGTCATGAGTATCAATGTTTTGGTGATTCTCTGTCATCAAATGAACTTGAACATATGTGTCTACATTGTCAAAACATATCTAAATATGCACATTAAATCAAATACATAAATTCGTTTTGTAATTTATTTACCAGCTTATATGTATATGTATATATACATGTATATATATATATATATATATATATATGAATTGAAGAAAATGACAAAGAGCAAGAAAACTTCTCACCATCTGGACTGGTGAGAAGTTTTCTTGCTCTTTGTCATTTTCTTCAATTCATATATAATATCATCCAAGAGCATAACCTGTATCCATGTTTGTGGATCCTTCTGCTAGGAGCATCATCGTTTTGGTCTGCCTGTTCTTTTTTAAATTCAACACATATATATATATATATATATATATATATATATATATATATATATATATATATATATATATATATATATATATATATATATATATATATTATTATTATACCATTTCAATCTATTTTACTTATTCCTGATTGGCTAATGACATCAGTGTTAAACTTAAATGTTTTTACTTGGGGTATTTACTCAGTATAATGATTGCATGAGTACAAATGGAACAATGAATTGATTAGAGAACAAACATGCACAGTATATTCACAATGAGTGCTAATTTTGTGTGCAGATTAAGGGAGTCAGTGGGTTAGTACAATATGTACACTCTGGGTTTCATTACATACAGTAAGAATGAAAAGGCTACCGTGACCTTGTATCCAATTGATTCAGATGCCAGGAGTGTCTCAATAGGCGATTCACGTGATTCACTACCTTTAAAAAAGCAAATGTAATGTTTAAACTTTCAAAAAATGCATGTTAAATTTGTATATGAGTTCCATAGGTAATATTCTAAGTTTATTTGTTTTTGAATGTCATTGTAATTATCCTATTTTGTATATAACAGTAATGGTCCATGGAATTGCAATTTATTACACAGTATATATTAAGTAAAATTTCTATTTTATGTTTTACTGGTTAATAAATGATTGCTTTAATAGGGATAACTACCTTTTGGTGACATAGGATATTGCTTATTCCTGTACTCAACACATTTGGACTTAATTGGAGTTGACTCTAAAATGTTGTATCAATGAGAACAGTCATTCACTAGCCTGTGCCCCAGACCACACACACTTTGTGTATGCAAACACAAAGCGTGTGTGGTCTCGGGCACAGGCTAGAACAGTCAGAGATACGAGTGAGAAACAAAATTATTCATGGGAAAATGGTAAAGTGGCATTAATATCAATATGGTCTAAATGTCAGTTACTGTACATGTGTGTTGTATTAACTACTCACGCGGTAGACATTGTAATGTAGCAGCACTAAATTCACCATCTACTTCATGATGATCACATAAAAGATCTGAAGAGCTTGTAATATGATTATGCTTAATTTGCATTTTGTGTTTTAACAACTGGTTATCAATCCCCATGAGTTTCTTTAAATCCTGATCATGGTTTTGTCCAAATTCTTCCATCTTCTTGTTTAGGTATGTATGAGATACAGCTAACCTCAATGACTTTAGGCGAACAAGTGTACTCTAAAAAACATTTGGATGAATTTAATTAGTGAACAATTTAAATACTTTCTAATGCTATTTGGGGCCTAATTATGTATAGACACTATATAGAGTATGCATTTTAATTATTATAGGCTCTTCACTGCAAGAGCAATTTCAAGACCAAACAATGTGATTTTGATATCGAATGAATTTCCTTTTAAATACACCATAAAACGTTCACATGCAAAATGTATAAAATTAACATTAAATCATCAAATCAGATTTTAATAAAACAAAAAACAGATATAAAAATATAAAAGGTTCAATTCGATTGTGCTCTGCAGTTCCATATTTAATAAAGGCACGAGAAACAACATTCAGATGCCAACTTACCGTATAGGAAGAATTATTGACAATCAAGGAGATGTACAACTGCAAAGCAGTCATTCTTTGTGATCTATTTTTCAAACATACTGATCCTGCTGTACAAACAGCAGCCTGCCAGTACAAGTCTTCTTTACGCGCATTACTTCTTCGGCTGCATGCTGTCTTCAAAACAGATCGAAACAATGGGCATCTTTCTTGCATTTCACTGTCAAGTTTCTCAAAAGAAAATACCAGCATATCTTGCTTTGTTGTTTTCTTAAGAATGCTTCTTGCGTCGAACATATTTAGTTTATCTCTCTTTTTTTCCTTCCGTTCTCGTTTATGGATTTCGAGCGGGGAAACTGGCGGCGGGATACGATCTCGACACATCGACTCACACTCTTTATTCACCTCTTTCAGAAGCAAAGCAATAAGGTTATTTCGGATTTCGGGATGCTTCCACAAAGATACTGCGATATCTTTGTACGTGCCCCGCAAGAGACTGACACCAATTTTAACAAGATCATCTTGGAGCTTCTTACTCATGCGATCGCAACTAGGCCAACAAACATGGATGAAACATACAACAGAAGCGGATTTATCAACATTAAACGTCAAGTTAGTCTGTACCTCTTTCGTCGAATAGCTTTGAACAGATAATTTAGTTTTCTTGTTTTCACTCATTGATTCTTTTGACAGTTCGGTTGCAAGCGTTCTCTTTCCTGACGAAGTATAAACGGCAGTCGAAGTTTCAGGTCCATCGACAGAAGTAGAAGTTGCAAGTCTATTACTGGCAGATTCATCGTCTTGGTTAATGGACCGATGCATGCTCCTCAAACATTTTCCCTGAGATTTCTAAGTGTTTTCAGTTTTCCTTTACATTTTTTGCAGATCAGATATTTGGCATTATCGCTAAGAACAATGAAAGTAAGAGTCCGAATAACTTCCACAGGGTTGAATTCTCCATTACTATCCATAAGATTAATGTCACTTCTCTTTTCCAAAGTCAAACCACATATTTTACATCGCAAAACCATTATTGAAATTGACTCTTCATTTTTTCCAAAGAGCGCTAGCGTAATTTTATTAACATAATTATTATAAATTGCATAAATTTCCACCGCCTGGCGGTGGAAACTGACCACGTGACGGGACAGCTTTTTGGAGCTTGTTGCAAAATTTAAAACAAGTGGGGATGAATTTGCAGGCTTTGAGGAAGATGACTCAGACTGGTATAACACAATTTATAACAACTTTATATTGATTGCCTTGGGCGATCTAAACCATTCTTATTACTTTTATTATTATATATTTATTAAATATTCATGCATGCATGGAGTGGTGAGATATGGCACAGGCTATGGTAGTGTGGCTTGGCTCTTTGGCTTTGTGTTGTTTCCTCAACTTGAGATACTACAAAATAACACAAAGTAAAAAAAACTTGTTTAGTAATCCTCAAAATCATTGTGCCATAAAGACAATTTGACAATTTGTTCATGTTATTATGTAATTAGTTCCGTTTCCAATTGCATTGGCTCATCATCCTTCAAACAAACATAATTTGGAAATTACCAAAAATAGATAAATATAGTAAGCGCATGAGTTATCATCCAGTTTCAACACATTCGTGTATATTTAAAACTGTATATAGAAAAGTGGCTTTAATGGTAGATAATATATTTAATTCGAGATTTAATTACCAAGTCAGTGCCTGTAACTGGAGAAGACTTGCAGCTGACAAGATGTTCAATGACAATATTTCCTTGGTCTGTTATAATTTACAGTTATAGGAAATAGTTATTTATAGTGGCTTATTGTTTGTGATAAAAAAATATTTAAAATATGTTCTCAGTTCTCACCTTGCGTCGTATCGCTATTGCCGCTCGCCATGAAAGTTCTTCGCGATAATCTGCGATAAATACGGATATTTATAGGAGGTTATTCCAATTTCATTTCTCTTTGCCTTTGGCCACGGAATGTAGGCCTTCGTTGGTCCTGGCAAACCAAGTTTTCTAACAAAATCGTCTGGATTGAAGTGTTTTACTTTAGAACACACGCAGTACCCATTTTGCGCGCTTGCGCTTAACAAAATCTATCCAACGACCAACGTTGCCGTATTTCTATCGCCTCCGGTCTCAAATAACCAGCATAAGGTATCTTGTACAGTATTATACCATTCTCAGGGTCTGGCTTGTTGGAACACCCGTATACAACGCATCGCGAAGGCATTTTGTCCGCAGTTGGATCGGTAAAACCAAGTAAACAACTGTAGTCGTCTTACAGCTTGTTCCCGATTTGACGTCATCAGCGTTATTCGGATTCAGACTCTTTTCTCCCGGCCATGTTTTGAAAAACTCCTGTTTGGAACAAAATATCTCGAGAAGTTTTAATACTCGTCTAAGATAGTTATATATCGTTAGAATCGTCTCGATACGGCCGATTTTTAGAAAAAAATTGAAAATTCTCGTATATGCACTTTAAACAAACCTAAAACAATCAAGAGGCAGATTACACGGTCTGCAGTAGCCAAAAACCTGAAGATCTCTGGCATGGAGTCGGATTCCATCTATTTGTAGCGGCGTACATTGGCTTTCTCGGCGTGTTGGCGTAGCGGCGGATTTTCAATGAGTCAATATAGGGCTGTTCGCACTATTCAGTTAGGTCGATCAGCGAGCTTGTAAAATCGCCTTCCGCTGACATCAGCTATTTTATTCAAGTGACTTTTTTCAGGAGTTTTTGCATGACAGTTATGGCAAGAAATCGCAGATACCTCGCAGTCACTAGCCATATTTCCGTTTGGCTCACCATTTAAATTAAGTACACATAACTAGCTATCTTAGTCGTCTTATCTTGACAAGAGAATATTTCCTCACTGAAATATTAGGTTGTAAAAGGCAGAACAGATCATGCATGTACCGAAAGGTAGGAACTTTAGTACATGTGATAAAACTTACATCACAAAACAACATCTCGACAGATGGCAATGTTCATAAATCAAGATTTCGTTGACTTAGGATTCAGAATTATTAGGATTCAGAATTATTCTGAATCTAATCTTAATCCTAACCCTATTTACCCCCGCCTAAAGTTTTACCCTAACCCCCTACCTTTTTGTTTAAGTTTTTGTGTATGAAACAGGATTTTAAAAGTTTGTCAAGAGTCTCACCAGTGTGGAAATGCACCAGTCATGCAACTTTCAGTTCAACAACATGCATTTCCATATTTCATATTGGATGTGCCCTGATGATCTCACAAGGATCAACCAGCGTTCAACAATTCACTATTCAATAAACAATTATTTAAAATTTTTAAATTTTATTCCCTGATAGAGCCGGGTCATTAAAATATTTGAATTTAGTTTTAAAATATTCCCAACCCAGTAATTAAACCCTATAAATAATGACGGATCCCTAATTATCAAATGGCATGCAACTCAAAGCGAGATATGTTTTGCCATTGTCATATGTCAACCACTTGTGTAAGTTGACTCGCTTTGCGCTGCTGGACATGAGGAAGTTAACATAATTTGAACTATTTTAAGGTGCTTCATTTGGTCAACGAACACCACCACTCACTAATTTAATTAAAGGTATTTTGGAGCGCTATCCAGATGGTGGACAGATTTTGAAAGTAAGAAAATAATACTGTTGACGATTTAACGAATTTTTATGTCAATAATAGTATACACTCTTCTAAACTGTGCATGCATGCAGGAAATGCATGCATGCAGGTGTTGTACTATAATTCTGCATTAGGTTGCATGCATGCAAATTTGCATGCATGCATGCAAAAATTTCATGCATGCACATACTGTATTTTTAGCAATCATCATAAAAATTGAAATCTTCCCATCATTCAGAAACACAAAAACTGATTCAATGGCAAATTATTTAATTGCACATTTATTAAACCAAACAAACAACAACAGACGTTTTACGGCCGTTTTCCCCGCTTACGCAGGGGTTGGCCGGTGGTTCCCCATGACAGTTTCCTCCACTTTCCACGATCATGTGCATCTTCCCACTCTCTCTCTCATATCCCTCTCCACTACCTGGCTCCATATCATCCTTGGCCTCTTCCTCTTGCACCATCAACCTCAAGTGACATACACCTCTTCACCCAGTCACCATCATCTTTCCGCAGCACATGTCCCAGCCACCTTAATTGGCTCCTCTTTACCACGTCAGACACCGATTCAATACCCATTCTTTCCCTCAGCTTCTCACTAGACACTCTATCCCTCAACGATACGCCACACATCCACCGCACCATCCGCATCTCTGCCCTCTCCAGTCTATTATTCAGCTCCACAGTCATGGCCCACGTCTCACTTCCATACACCATAGCACTCCTCACACAGGCCACATACACCTTCCCCTTCAGCTTTAGCAACACTTCCTTCCTTGTCAGGATCCCAGAGAGCTCGTTAAACTTTCCCCATGCACAACTTCTGGATGAAGTTGAGAAATTTTATGAGGATATGGGTGCATTGTTTCGAGAGGTACCTGCCCACAATTTCTTAGCTGTTCTTGGTGATTTTAATGCAAGATTGGGATCAGCTGATGCACCTTTCACCTATCACAATGAAACTAATCGCAATGGAAAATATCTTGCGGAACTCGTATCAGAACATGGACTTCTTGCTGCCAACACCCAATTCCAGAAGAAACAGGGGAAAAGATGGACATTTCAAGATCGATGTACAAAAATGAAACGTCAGCTTGATTATATACTAATACGAAAGAAGTGGAGAAACAGTGTTCTAAATGCGGAGCCATACAACTCTTTCTGCACTACTGGATCTGATCACCGAGTGGTCTCTATGAAGGTTAGACTAAGTCTTAGGGTACCAAAGCCAAAACCACGAGTGCGGTATGACTGGAAAACATTCACAGAAAATAATGATCTGCAGGAAAGGTACACCGTGGAAGTACGTAAACGTTAACAGATACTAGATGAAGAGGGAGATTCCAGTGAACGATATCAGCGATTTATAACAGCCAACAAAGAGGCAATGGAATCTTGTGTACCTAAACGAGAGCGGATCAAGAATCCCTCACACGCTAGGCATCCTGATGTGGTACAGGCTAGGAAGTGGATGGAGGAGGCTAGTCGGAAGTGTAACATGGTAGCATATACCATGTAATATATGATATAATTATAAGACCTTAGTTAACCTTCCTCGCATGAATAAGCAAATACTTATTTTCCCACAAACGTGTAAACGGAAATGAATCAGCATAGAGATTAAACAACCACAGGAAAACGCCTAGTCCCACAAACGCGTAAACGGACATGAATCGGCACAGTGTTGGTGGTTTTGTGGTTGCTAGAACTTGTTTTCACATACTGTATTGCGAAGAGGAAATTCATCATAGTTTAGGAATTCTTCCTCTACCATGTATTATAAAAGCTGAGCACAACAGAGTAGAGAGAGAAGATTCAGAGGAATCACGAAAGCCAGTTAGGCTGGAGTGAATCACGAAAGCCAGTTAGGCTGGAGTATCGCAGAGATTGAAGAAACTGAACATCTATTAATCAAAGAACCACAAAGTCAAAGAACGAAGAAGATACCAAGACCAAAGTTGTGCTCAGTCAGAAATAAAGAGATAAGTTGAACACAATAGGAAAGTTGTTATTAACATTATAGAAATACATATATTTGAAGTATTAATAAATATTGTAAAAGGTAATTGGTTTCACGCTATATAGTGTTACGAGGAGAATATTATTGAACCCAAAACTAGAGTCTAAAAATAATTATAAACAAACAGTCGACGCATATCTCCTCCCGTAACAGAAGCACAATGAGACATGCTTAGAGGAGGATAGTGAGCTATTGAAACAAGCAAAGGAACTCTTGTTCAGAACTTATGAAAGACTGAGAGAAGAGGAAACATTGGAGAAAGTCAACCGAATAGAGGCTGCGCATGGTGGCAGTAAATATGGGGAAGCATGGAAAGTCATCAATGAAGTAACAGGTAGAAAGAAAACTAGGGAGGGTCAGGTTCCAGGGGCAAGTCCAGAAGAAAGGGTAACTACATGGTTTACTCACTTCCAGAACCTCCTAGGTACAACACCAAACGTGGAAGACTCGGAAGAACACATCCCTATCATATTTTCGGACCTTGACATTGAGGATGGACCCTTTACTGAAGCTGAATATTCCAAAGTCAAGACCTCATTGAAACAAGGTAAAAGTGCAGGGCCAGATAACATTCCTCCTGAGGTGTATAAGAACTGTGAGTTTGATGACATAATCCTAAAGATATGCAACCTAGCCTTGATGAGAAATGGAAAACCCAAACAATGGTCTCTATCTAATATCATTCCAGTTCCTAAGTCTGGAAATCTATCCAACACAGACAACTACAGAGGAATCTTCTTGACATGTATCATAGTGAAATTATATAACCGCATGATACTGAATAGAATCAGGAGTGCCATCGACCCTAAACTACGGTTTAATCAAAATGGATTTCGACCCAAGAGAACGACAGTTACCCAAATCCTGGCTGTCAGGTGCATAATAGAGGAGGCAAAGAAGAACCATCTTCCTGCTGTTTTAACATTCATTGACTTCAAGAAAGCCTTTGATTCAGTACATCGAGGCAAGATGATAAAGATACTCAAGGCCTATGGTATCCCGTCGAATCTGCTTCGTGCCATAGAGAGTACGTACACTAATACAAAAGCCAAAGTAGTGACACCAGATGGGGAAACACAAGAGTTTGATATCCTTGCTGGAGTTCTGCAAGGAGACACCCTTGCACCATTCCTCTTTGTTATTGTCTTGGACTATGCGCTTCGACAAGCTACATCAGGGCAAGAAGCTGAACTTGGGTTCACTATTACTCCAAGGAAATCCAGGAGGATCCCGGGCCCCCGGCTGTAACTCAAACAGATTTTGATTTTGCTGATGATATCTGCCTGTTGTGTAACCAAATAAAGCAGGCTCAGGAATAATAATAACAATGTTTACTATTTATATAGCGCAAATTAGCATATGTATATGATCAAATGCGCTTTACAACATTGACAATGTATTCTATTATATTCAGTACCTAGTATGAGTACACCAATCAATTAACCTTAACTATTTATTTTACAGTTTTTATCATCATTAGTTTTCCTAACTATTTATCCTAACCCGCCCTGTCAACTTCCCTGTGGGAGGAAACCGGAGAACCCGGAGAAAACCCACGACTTTCGGCAGAGTGTTGACCAACTCTTTCCACGTGCGATCAAATGTCCGAACACAGGGTTCGAACTCTTGACCTCAGAGGTGGGAGGCAGTGGCCCTGACCACTAGACCACCGAAGCCCCCTACTATGGAACTACTTATACGGGAAGAAAATGAATGCAGCAAAATAGGGCTAGGTATAAATGTGAAGAAGACAGAAGTTATGACCTACAATATCCCAGAACATGATCCATTGATTACAACCTCACAAAAGGTGATTAAGGAAGTCATTGGTTTTAAGTACCTGGGATCATGGATTGAATCCACTGAAGCAGACATCAAGATACGGAAGGCATTGGCGTGGAAGGCCCTAAACAACATGAACCGCATATGAGCTTTTTCACAGCTGCTGTGGAATCGGTGCTTCTTTATGGGTGTGAAGCTTGGACGCTGTCCCCAGAATTAGAGAAGTCTCTTAATGGCTGTTATACGCGCATGCTTAGAACAGTTCTGGGAATCAGCTGGAAACAGCATATGACAAATGTTGAACTGTATGGAGAACTTCCAAGGATTGAAGGTTGCATATAGGAGGATGCGACTAGCTGGGCACTGTTATCGACACCCTGAGTTACCAGCCAGTGGTCTAATACTATGGGAACCAAATCAAGGACATCGAAAACGTGGGAGACAGAAGAGAACATACGTGGACATACTGAAAAGAGATACTGGAGTGGAGGACACAAACGAGTTAGCAGGATGTATGATGGACCGAGTTAGCTGGAGGATTCGTACAATAGCCCGACTAAGGCCGACCTAATAATAATAATAATAATGCACAACGTACCCTTGCCACAGATGCTGAATTTGCTCCTCCACCTCCATTCAGCATATCCCCCAGGTAACAAAACCTCTTTTAACATTCTATAAATGCACCCCATTGCCCAGATCCATGCTCTCATCTACGTCACTATCCTCTCGATCCTCTGCTCTTTCACACACCTTACAAACAAACGTATCCACAACTCTAGCCAGTGAGCCCTTCATGCCTGAGCACCGCTTGTGTACCCATCCACTACAGCCTGTGCATCGAATATAATTATTTCCAACACCCTTCCCACATATACTACACGGCCACTTCCCTAACTTTTCAACATGAACACTATTCTTCCTTGACACCATCACCTTAGTCTTACCAGTGTTCATCTTCAAACCCTTTACCTCCATGCATTCTTTCCATCGCATCACTTTCTCCTACATTTCTCACACCATAGCCAAACCCTCCATGCACTCCTTCATACCCATCACTTTCCTGGCCAACGTGCCCATTCAAATCTCCACCAAGAACCACCATCTCCTCATTCTTCAGCCTTCCCACTAGGTCATACACTGCATTCCAGAATTCATCCTTCTCGACCTGACTTCTTCCAACCTGAGGCGCATAACCCGAGATCACATTCACCAGACATTCCCCAATTATCAGCTTCACCATCATCAGACGTTCACTCATACGCTTCACCTCAACTACCCTGTACCTTGTCTATAAATTCTTCCGATATCAGCACACCCACTCCATGGATCCCTTCCGGACATCCTTGCCACAAAAACTTGTACCGTCCACTCTTCCCTCTCACCATTCTAGTGCTTCCACCTTTCCATCTTGTCTCTTGGACACAACACACATCAACTCTCCGCCTCTCTAACACCTCCGCTACCTCACTCGATCTTCCAGTCATGCTTCCTACATTCCATGATCCAAACCTAATAAGCCGAGGTCCACGTGGTACATCAAGCGAATTGCCATCATAGGTGGTATTATCCACAACCACGTTTCTCTCAGGTTCCCCATCTTGATTTTTAACGAGAGGAGATGGGGATCCCCACGAGACACTTTGGGCTGTACCCTGCCCATGCCTATGAACTGCCATTTTGAATACTTAATGTAGCAGGGTTTTTTATGATCGGATGCCCTTCCTGACACCAACCTTTTCTGTTAGGGGAGGACCCTTAGCCTTTGTCTCAAGAGACCAACCTACAAGGCAGCAGGTGGATTTTGAATCAGAGTTGCCTTCTTTTAGCCTTTGCCTGAAGAGGCATTGCCCTGCAAGGCAGCAGGTGGATGCAGTTTAATGTCATACCCAGGACCATGCAAATTTATTAAACCCTACCTAAATAATGATTTAAAATATAAACCATTTGTATATGAAGTGCTAAAATATAGATTACATGTACTTAAAAAGTGCCACTATAAAAAAAATCGAAACCTGATTTGTATTGTTTTCAAATTGCCAAATCACTTTAAAACTTATAAAATGCCTTAGGCAGTGTAGAAATACAAATCAAATATCTAAAAAGTTTGGTGTACTACCGAAATAGCATGTAATTGTCTAATGTTTCGAGTGAAGGCCCTTCGCCCTTTAACTCTCTGACGAAGGGCCTTCACTTGAAATGCTAGACAACTTACATGCTATTTCGGTAGTACACCATACCTTTTTAGATACTTTAAAACTTAGTTAATATATATTCTTTTCAACCACCAGGTTAATGCCTGTATTTATAATGTAAAGTAGGTTTCATTTATTTTGATATTGTACCAGTATAAACCCTGAGTAAAAGTTTTATTAGTTACTAAACTCAAAATTTTAAGTTACTTAATTAAAGTAATTTGTAATAAAGGCAGATTAGTAAAATTAAATAATAGTGTCAAATGTCAATTTTCACCAAATATGGCAGCAATAACTGAGTTGTCTGCCTTGCATGCACTGGTTGCATGGCGGCCTCTTCTAGATTCAATGGCCTCTTCTAGATTCAATGGCCACTTGCCCAATCACTCTGTTAACATCAGGATAGCTATATGTCTTTTGAAACATTTGTCCTAAGAAACCTTTAAAAAAAGAGGGAAATTATCAATATTGGTATTTGGTACACTGTCTATAATAGCATTTTATTATCTGATACTGTATAAAATATTTCATTTTACTGAAATATAATATTTCAGAAAAAGGAATTATATTCAAACATGAAATTCCTTGCAAAATCAAATAAGTTCTACAAATTTTATGTTTTTGGATGGCTTCTTTACTATTAGTCTGAAGCAGAGTATAAACTGAAATATATTAAGTATTGCACATGTGTTAGTTGTGAAATTCTGGTCACCGACTCACCAGTACCCAATTTTTGGTCACACTCGCATCCAATAAGATGTAATTTAGGGTCACCCTGTATACTATGGTGTTCCGTCTCCGCCAAAAATGTATATTGCGTATCAACATTCAAGTTTGACTTTCAACATTCATATTCGTCAATCGACCATGAACATTGGTAGTGCTTTTATGAATTATGTAGCACTACGTCGAACCACACAGGGATGAACAATCGACTTTACAATGCGATATCGAAGTGGAGTTTGTGATTCAACAATCAAGTTTACTTATCAAACATTTGACATTGGATTCCGATTGCAAAGTTCGCAATTCAACAGTCAACTTTGCAATGCGATATCAAAGTTTGAAATTCAACATTTAACATTGAAATACAATATCGAAGTTCGCGATTCAATATTCGACTTTGCGATTTAACTTTCAACTTTGCGGACAAACTCCGCCAAAAAACAAATTCCGCCAAAAACAAATTCCGCCAAAAATCGTCACGTGATCCAACCACTTATCCCTATTTATCTCATGTTACGTTGGTCCTTCTTTCGTCCAGAGATCTCTAGTTTTTCGTTTGTTTGTCTTCGACGCTGTGGCAAATATGGGTGATACCAGTGATCAGCAAGCTAGTGATCAGGTGAATTACGTTCGCCAAACACTCAAGGAAACACTTCTCAGCGTTGCTAACCATCTAAATGTTTTGCAAAGTCCGACTTGCGGCCTATAAATATACAAATATTTACTCTATAATATATAATATATAAATATACAAATACTTATGTATTTCAACTCACTTTATAGATTGCAATCACAGAAGAACACTTATAATCAGTGGGGTAATGGAACTATACTGCGAGACTTAAGCAGTGGTGTAACAGAAATTCCTGGGGCACAAAGGTGCGCACTAGATAGTAGTCGCCAGAACCATGTTGAGCCCGCAAACACCATTAACCCAGCGGTAACATGTTCGTCGTAAATATTACGAACCATTTCGCCAAACGGTCGGAACTCGGAAAACTGCCGAAATAGTGAAATAATTAATAATAATAATAAAGACGTATTAGGAGCATTATACAATTGTCTCAATGCTCTTACAACAATATATTCTTAATGTTACTTATAAAACTAATTACAGTTTCATTATAAGATAAAGCCTACTACATATATTACCACTATGAACAAAAACGTGTGTCTACAGCGAGTACAGTTCGATGAGTTTTATTCCAAGTTAATTACTGCATGCACGCACGCGCACAGATCAAATTGAAGCACGCGCACTGTCGTCAGCTACGTAGCGTGCTTCGTTTGCTTGCGTGTGAAGACCAACCGTTTTTGCGCGAGCTTGAAAAATAAACGTTAAAAATCTCGGTATAGACAATCCGGTATTTCACTAAATATTATTTAGATGGCGAAAAGGATACTTGGAGTTTCTCAGATTCCAATAGAAGAACACTTTACCGACCACTTTGAGAAGTATCCCGTTCAAAATCGTACAGGAAAAAATGAAATACGAAATAATTCGCGGAGCACTTCAGTACACGTCCAAACAGTTTCACGTCACGTCACGAACTAGTTTCACGTCACGTCACGTCACGTCATGAATTAGACTTGCTTCAAGTCTGCCTCTTTGATTGTTTTGGCGGTTTGGTTTCAAAGACGGGTTTGTTTCGAGAAGACGGGTTTGTTTCGAGAGTGGTTTGGTTTCAAAGACGAGTTTGTTTCGAGAAGACGACGGATTATATTCTCGAAACAAACCCGTCTTTAAACAACCATAAACAACCGCAGTAAGTGACTTTACGAATCGGAATGTTCTATGGCAAATGCAGAAATGCTTAAAGGGACACTCCGGCCCAAATACAAATGTAGTTCATATGAAAGATCTTACTGACTTTAGATTATTTCCAAAGTTTCAGCATTCCTATCAATTTAGTTAAGAAGATGTGGCTAGTTGAAGTTGGAGAGTTTGTCCAATTTCGACGCCATTTTGTTTCTCAAATATGACGTCACTGAGTGACGTGATCTCGTATTATGCCTAAGAAGCTCCTCTACTTTCCTGCATGATGAACTAAATAGTTTATTTCGACTAATTTTCGTCCAAAGACCATTCACAATAACTATCACTATGTGATCGCCATCAAAACAACTCCACTGACGATAAAGAATCACTCAATGACGTCATATTTTCAAAACCAATATGGCGTCAAAATCCACAAATTTTCAACTTCAACTAGCAATATCTTCTCAACTAAATTGATAGGAATGCTGAAACTTTGGAAATAAACTAAAGTCAGTAAGATCTTTCATATGAACTGCATTTGTATTTGGGCCGGAGTGTCCCTTTAACTATATGGACGGACCACCGTAATAAAGTATACTGTATAAATGTATATGCAATGCGCATATATAGTTTCAGTCCACAAATATATTTTGAAACCTCGCACCTCGCAGCATATACGTTGTTCGGTTGTTGCGATTGATACTCGAAATCCCGAATAACGTCGTCATGCCTAGCCTGTGTAATGCCTTTTGGAAAGTATCTACATATCCGTTTTGACTATATCGATGATAAAATCAAATTTACTGGTCTAGGATTGAGAGTTTGTCATGTATTCTTCTACACGAACGCTCTTCTCCACGTGCGCGTATAAAGATACTAAATATTTACATATTTTGAAATAATGTGTTGGTAGATTTACGAGCGTTTTACGACTGTTTTACGACGAACATGTCACCGCTGGGTTAGTGGTGTTGGCGGGCTCAACATGGTTCTGGCGACTACCTTAGTAAAATGGTTGTTGGGATAGGGATAAGTAGGGATAAGTTGTTGGATCACGTGATGATTTTTGGCGGAATTTGTTTTTTGGCGGAATTTGTTTTTTGGCGGAGTTTGTCCGATGCTGGTCGATATCGCATTACAAAGTTGAAAGTTAAATCGCGAACTTCGATATCGCATTGCAAAGTCGAATATTGAATCGCGAACTTTGATATATTGTATTTCAATGTTAAATGTTGAATTTCAAACTTTGATATCGCATTGCAAAGTTGAGTTTGATAAGTATACTAAACTTGATTGTTGAATCACAAACTTCGTTAATGCTTTGCAAAGTTGAATGTTGAATGTTGAAACTTCGATATCGCATTGTAAAGTCGATTGTTCAACCCTGTGCGGTTCGACGTAGTGCTACAGAATTCATAAAAGCACTACCTAATGTTCATGGTTGATTGACGAATATGAATGTTGACACGCAATATACATTTTTGGCGGAGATGGAACACCATAGTATACAGTTATCCAAAAAGTTTGAGTGCTGCATAGGCAAGTTTGTAAACTGGAAAGCTCTGTTAACATTTGCATACATGAGTGCACAGGAACATGATCACGTATTATATTTAGGTAATAATAACTAGTTTACAAGCGCAGCGTAAAAACTTGTTATTGTTGCACAAGCTGAATACAGACTTGATGAGAAGGTAGCAAGCGGACTCCACAGAATAAAGATCAACAGTTGATCTACCTTCTCAAGTCTGTATTCGATCAGCTTGTGCAACAATAGCAGGTTTTTACGCTGCGCATTTAACTCTTTCCTGTCCGGCTGAAAAACATCTAAAATTGAACTATACCTCTTTGTTATATTGATATCTCAGGAAATATCCATAACTGTTGCGAAACCTATACCTTTTCTGAAAGCCCAATAAACCGGCCCGCCGTTACCAATGCTTTTGAATTTTCCGAACAAGACACATTACGCTAATAAAAATTAGCATTAATTATCATAAATCAGGTTGAAAAACTTCCATTTCTCTAGAAAAGACCATCTTGCACGCCCGCGTAGCATCATGAAAATTCAAAATGCTACCAATCGCAGAGTTGTTTATGAAATCAAATCAAATTAGGCGTGTGAGGGATCTCATGTCCCTGGCGCTTGTTGAATTTCACTTTTTAATCTTGCGTTACCGTGTGCCGTGTTTTTCGATTGACGACTTCGGGGGTCTTCTATGATCCCTTTTGACTGGGCCGGACAGGAAAGAGTTAAGCCGAAGTATCTTCGAACACCCGACGCAATAAATTACAACCCAGTAAATCATAGTTATAATATTAAATTAGTAGTGATAATTACTGTACTTCTGTCATTTCGAGAGATAGTACCTAAGAACACCATCAGTACCATGTCAGATGAGAATCGTCTTCAACCTTAACATTTCAAAACGCAAAGAACTTGACATCTACTTTGCCTTAACAATAGTAATCTTGATACTGTGGATCATGCCAGGGTGTTAGGATTAACTATAAGTAAAGATTTAAGGTGGAATGAGCATGTATCCTGCAATATTAAGAAAACCAATAAGCGTTTTTATTTTATAATCCAACTAAAACGCGCTATTAAGTTCCAGTTTCTGACATCGTTATGTTTTATACTACCTGTATTAGACCTGTTCTTGAATACATGACAGTTGCCAAGTATACCACTTTGCCCTCCCGGACTATCTCTCCAAGGCCATTGAACGTATCCAGAAGCGTATCCTTTCGATCATATTTCCTGGCACGCCTTACACCGTTAGTCTAGAGTTATCTGGATTGGATTACCTATATAATAGACGCTTGGTTGCTTGTAGGAAACTATTTCACGAGGCGAGTCTAAATCCACAACACAAACTGGCACATCTTATTCCATGTAGACATTCGAATCGGTACAATATTAGAAGGCCTAGACCTTTTAACTCTTTGAAATGTAAGACGAATAGGTTTTGCAATACTTTCATTCCAGCTTCAGTGAATATTACCGTGGCCCGTAAGGGTCAACGCACACAAAAGAGTTTGTCACCCCAAAAGGAAATGCTGCAATTAAAGTATGCAAGCATATGCAACCGCATTAATTCTGCAGCGATGTAAGATTGAAACGTTTACAAAGTGCGTAATACAAACTTATAAAAATGAAAACATTGCTGCAAATAAAAACATTGCTGCAAATAAAAACATTGCTGCAAATAAAAATGTTGCTGCAAATAAAAATGTTGCTGCAAATAAAAATGTTGCTGCAAATAAAAATGTTGCTGCAAATAAAAATGTTGCTGCAAATAAAAATGTTGCTGCAAATAAAAATTACCGCAATGATGACGTAATTGTATAATTCAAATACAGGATGGAGGAACTAGGAAGGAGAGCTGAGAGGTTTCATACACCATTATTTGGGCCTTGGCTATGAAAATGAAGTTATTTTGCAATTTTTGATCAACCATCATCGGATAAAAATTAGTCTAAGTTCTTCAAAACTTCGACTGCGAGATTATGATCTCAGAAGAAAGATTGATTCTCCGAAAAAATTTCTCTCAAAATCTGTAAAATCTGATTTTGGGCGGATGATTCTCGGATTATGATCTTTCTCCCTCTCTCTGGACTCTCCCTCTCTCTGGACTCTCCCTCTCTCTGGACTCTCCCTCTCTCTGGGCTCTCCCTCTCTCTGGGCTCTCCCTCTCTCTGGGCTCTCCCTCTCTCTGGGCTCTCCCTCTCTTTGGGCTCTCCCCGCAAGACCTACAAACCCGCTCGGAGAAAGTTTCACTGCGTAGTAATACAAAGCCGATTGATTCACAAGCCTCAGCGAGAATCCATTCTGTGCTTCCACGCGTCTACACGATTGCTTGAATAACATTTTTAAATAAATCTTGTTTCCACCAGATGTATAGTCAAGCTTTTTACGAAGTATCAGACGTGGATATTTCACGCCGCCACGCAGGCTAAATTAGCGATTGGCCAATGCTGTGTCGGATCAAAATCTCCTGTATTCTAAGTAAGTAAGTAAAAGTAAGTAAGTAAAACTTTATTTAACCACGCTAACCTCATTCAGCTGAACGCTGGTTTCCAAGAGGGGTGTGGAACTTTACAAAATTACAAGAATACCACAATTAATTACAATAAATATCTAAACTAACAAAATACAATAAAATAGTTTAACAAATATGTACAATCTAAGGTAAAAATCAAAATATAAGCAGGTGAGATCAGTTAAGCCACAGACATCATGACCGACCAGTTGAAGAAATGATACTATTAAAAGAATGCAATGAATCTTTATTTCTTAATTCGGTTGAGAGGCTGTTCCACAAATGTGCTCTGTAACTCAGACTCTTTTTGAGGTATTCAGTCCTTGGTTGTGGCAAATGAAATTTAGTGGAAGAACCCCGCAGGTTGTATTGGAGAGATGCATTTGATTTACGAAAGATCTCAGTAAGTGATTTTGGTGCTAAATCATACGTAATTTTGTACATTAATCTTGCTACAAAATCTAACCTACGTTCGTCCAAATGTTTCCATCCAAGCTCATTTAGGGCAATTTCGGACTGACCATGTATGTTTTTACGACCCATAATCACCCTGGCAGCTCTATTTTGTAATTTTTGTAGACGATCTGAAAAAAGTGTAATTCTGAAAGTGTAATTCTAAAGTGTAATTCTGATTGGTAGAGCCACAGGCGGACCTCTGCGAAGACAGTGCTTGCATTTGTGTTGCTAAATTAAGCACACCGTCATTGTCGCCTGATTGGTTGAAAACTCATTTAGTTGTCCGATTGAAATAAATGGTCAATCATAAAGATAGGAAATATAAAAATAAATATAAATATATATTCACCTTGTTTATATAATAATTAAATAAACTGATATACGTCGAAACAACGATCGCGGTCACTGTAGCTATTGACGGCGAAATAAAGCATATTGACTGCCTGCCAATATACGACTTTACAGGTCATCTCATACATATAAGATACATATGTACATATAAGATACATATGTATGTTAGTTTTCATGTGACGGGCAATGCGGCTAGGGCATGGCCTCTTATGCCACAGCGTATATGTAAGTAAAGGCGGATTTCCAGTCCTCGCACGAAGGAACTTGCAGCTCGCTGCAGGTACTCGCATGGTTTCACTGTATTTCAATCACATGCAGCTCGTTGCGATAACTCGCGGGGTTTCAAGACTGATGAAGCGATCGCCGAGTTTTTTTTAACAAACTTCGAGGTGTTTGGATACCAGTATCCTGATGAAGCACTCTTCTGAGTGTTTCAGATATAGCACCTCAAACAAATCGGTATTTACGAGAAAATCGAGGTGAAAGTTCGATTAATTTATGTAATTTCTTTCCGTTTGCAAGTTAACCACCAACACGGTAATGATTTGCTTTGTGTAGTTTTCCCCATGAATTACTAATGATTTGAAATGTTGACATTTGTTTTGGTTGGTTATATTTACTGCGAGTACTTGCCGCGAGTAAAAAATAGTTCAAAGTTTCCAACAGCAATTAAGTTGCTTCGTGCGAGGACTGGAAATCCGCCTTAAAGCCTGGTTTCCATATGATCGCTATTTCATCTGAGCATGCACATGCAATACAGTTATATACGCATGCAATAACAATTTTGCATGCATCAAATGGCAACTTGGCATGCAATAACTAGGTAAAAATAGCAAGTGTACATCGCAAGCAATATATACAATTTTGTTTGCATGCTGCATGCATGCACAGTTTAAAAGGGATGTTAAGTACAGTACGTTCTAGCTTTTTATGAAACAATGGGAGAAACATAAGATCAATAAAGCTGTTATTGTATTTACTGGTATGTAATAACTCTCCAGATTCTTTTTTCCGGCCAGTCGCGAGAAAACGACCAAAATATGTAAAAATGCGAACTTAAGACAAGTTTACGGAAGTGTACGAATTCAAGATGGTAGAGTACTTTTGTTTGTTTTTGTTTCGTGGAGTGCATATCAGTATATTTCTCACTTGGATAAGGGTTTGGACAAGGGATTTTCTCAGCAATGCGTACAGAAGTGGTGAACTTATGGAAATTCCTAATATTTAATAATCATACAGGCCCGAACTTATTCGGGCCTGTATGATTATTAAATATTAGGAATTTCCATAAGTTCACCACTTCTGTACGCATTGCTGAGAAAATCCCTTGTCCAAACCCTTATCCAAATGAGAAATATACTGATATGAACATAACGAGAAATATACTGATATGTAACATATACTGATATGAACCTTAGTTCATATATAGAGTGGAGAAAATGCCTAAAATTAATAATCGCACAGTTCCGAATAAGGCCGTATAGAGTGGAAAATTTGTTTGAAATAAATAATCGTACATATACGATTATTTGGAAGGTCAGAGTATTTCAATATAATAATAAAAACGTTAAAAATCCTTTTACATCATGTTTGAATCTTTGCCGTAAGGTCACTTAATGCAATGTCAGTTGGTTTAAAATTGTGTTTATGCCACGGATGACGAGAACTACAAACACAAAGAGTCAAAGCTCTCATTTGGGCGAAAGCAGATCTTGGACATCTTGGTTCGGATCCAATTCATTGCCACTGCAGGAAGAATACATTTCTTTTCAGCCAGTCGTTCTGAAACAGCCATACGCACTGAAAATGAGTGGTGTGAAAGAGGCATGCTCCAATTGAATACAACGCTGATTATATTGCCGTTTCCTCTCTCGTTGATTATTGGTGAAAGCAGTATTCAGGCTCTGGTTCAGATGCGTCTTGGCATAAGGATTAAAATTCCTAGCATCAAAAAATGCCATTTTGCATCTTTGCCAGAATCCTCTTGCAGCCAGCAGCCACATCAAGACGGGCGTCATCGTCAGTATTCGAACCAGAACGCAGCTTTTCACCTGTCAGAGGGGTAAGAGGTGGTTCCACTCTGACATCACAGGCTAGTTCTTCCAATATTATAGCTTGGTAAATATATCTCAATTCATCGTGACGACGATGAATAAAACCACATTTCAAGCAATAAATGGCATGATCTACGGTGAACTGCTTCCCTCAAGCACAATAGGATGGCAACCTTTTCAATTTCCAGCGATAACGTAATGCCAACGCATCGAATGTCTCTTATTTAGGACATATCCTTCTTGTTTTAAAGGTAGAGCAGTCATCCAATTTGAGGAACCTTTCATTTGAGCAATATCGTTAGCACGAATCTGCTCCGAGGACATCTCTGTTCTAAGGTCTTCCAATAGCTCTTTCTGCATCTCATCTTAATTTGTATGTCCCGAGCAATTTGTCCTCTATAGTTCTCTGCTGGTGGGAGTTGATTGCTATCTGCGTTGTTCTAAACAACGATGGTGAAAACTTGTTGACTGCAAACCGCCAATTTCGAGTTGTGAAGTCCCGTCTCGCAACAAAAATTTGGATACCAACGCCACCAAGCCTAACTGGCAAGGACAATAACTTCCTCTCGTCATCAGATATATATGACGACCATCTGTGATAACTATAGTAATGCAGATCTATAGTTGGTGAAGTATCTCATGTTTGATATTGTCCTGATAAAATAGGTCAGACGGCCTCAAAGTCAGCTACAAAAGCAGCGTATGCAGCTTGGGGCTCAGACTTGCAATATCCGCCAGAACATGAACCTGTCTAATCCAGCCATCGACTTTTTCCCGTATACATAGTCCATCTGTACGTCAACCGAGCCAAGAAAGCCCCCAAGATATCCTCGTCCATCTACGGTGATATTAACATTTGAACCTGCATGCAAATACCTCTTCAGCCTTTTCAAGATGTTCCTTCACTACCAACCATGACTTATCTGCTCTAGGATAATAGCCAAGTAGAGGGCCATATTCTATAATGTTGTTCCACCATATTTGCAGCTGCTTCATTCTACCTGCACCAGCAAGATCATCTGCAAAAGCTGCATGTGTAACTTTGGAATCTGAATGATCCTTGATTTCGTGCAGCAATATGGTATTATATATACCTATTGCATATATTGGCATAGCAACAGGATCACCTTGAGTGCAGGTGCCCTCAGCTGAAGGGATTTCTTTTCGCCCTTGGACAAAAAGACGAGATGGAATTTGATAGCAGTTAAAAGTATAAATCGCCAAAACTGGGTAGAGATATTGAATGTTGGGCGACACAGTACCTTTCGATTAATTGAATTGAAAGAATTTGCTGCATATCAACAAGAAGAATGGCACCGGTATCATCTTGGTCAAAAACTTGCGTCATGGCATGTACTGCTGCCTCACATCCATATCGTTGTCCAGCACATAATTGCTGTGAGCCAGCGCTCCTAGCTATCTGTGTCTTAATTGTGGCAGTGATGGTCTTGCCCACTATTATACGAAGGACCTCTTCAATTCCAATCGGGCTTACACCTGGCAACTTACCCAGTGGAATTAATCTGCAAGACAGGTATCTTCCTGAATCTCAATTTTACGTGTTGCAAGATTCATTTCCATATGAACGCAATGGATTCATTGATTCTCTTAAATATTTTCCGGTAGAGCCATAAAGCACCTCATCAGAAAGGAGAAGGACACCTCTAGCATTGGTCTCATCCAGTCAGGCCCGGATTAACCACCAAGCCATAACTTAGGGCTCACAGTTCTGGGGGCCCCTGGCCCCACCAAATCGACGAAATCGGACAAACAAATCGGACAAACATGGCAAATAAGTGTAAATTACTGTAAAACCATATTAATTTCTAAACAAATGGTAAATTTTGGTACAAAAAAGGTCGTTTTCTAACCATAAAAATTCTGTAAAATCTTCACCCCAGAACGCAGGAAATAGCATTTCAGAGACTCGAGATTTCAAAATTTTCCAGGTGGCATGCCCCCGGACCCTCAGGTCGCGCGCCTTCGGCACTCGTCTCCAACCCTCCTATTTAAGGCCCCATCGTAAATTTGGCTTAGGGCCTCATCGTGTGCTAATGCCCTGCATCCAGTAGTCGTATGGCAGCATTAACGTTCCCTTCGAGCATCAACTTTGAGAAAATCTTCCAAATCTGTGTCTGGAGAAAATCTTCGAATACTGTTCGGAAAATTGCTTGGATTTCTCTAGCTTCTCTGACAAATTTATCAAAATCACCTGCCTGCCACATAAGTAGTCGTCTAGTAAGGCTAATCGCATGTTCTTTGGCCTTGCTTTAAAGATTTAAAACTCAGTTTCTGGAGAAGAAGATGTGACATAATCATCACTGCTTTAAGTGCAACGTTTTTCCAAACTGCTGAGTTATTATTCCAAGCATTTAATATTTAAAAAAACAACCAGAAATACACGTATGAATAAAATCCTTGTGTACAGAGTATACAATGGTTCAGAATATTGATTTTCCGTTGAAATCCAACGTCGAATTAACGTCGCTTTATTGACGTTGTTGAATTTTGGTCCCATTTAGACTGCGTTTACACTAGAGCAAAAGTTTCCGGATTCGTCACGAATCCGGAACGTTTTGGTGCCGGATTCGTTTTGCCGTTTGCATCCGAAATAAAACGTCTCGGTTTGGTCGCGTCTCCGGAGATTTTGAATCCGGAATATAGCATCTGCATATAGCATCTGCATGTTTCACGACAATGTCAATGTATATAACGTAAGAAATATATAGATGTTGAATTATGGTTACATTAGCATCACAACTATTTCAGCAAAAGATCTTATGCATGCAGACTAAGAAGTACGTTATTTAAAATGCCATAATAATTCGCAATTATTTATTACCGTGATAAACTCTCATTTCATCTGTGATTTCATAAATTTCACACTGTCGATGTTTCAATTTTATGAATTTTTAACCAATCAGGCGAGGCTGACGCTGATCTTAATTTAGCAACAAAGAAGCAGCACTGTCTTCGCAGATGTCCGTGTCCACCTAAACCAATCAGAAACCGTCAAATTTTGCCATCCAGTGCCACTGTTAAGGCTATGCTTCGAATCAAATCGAAATGTCAACATCCCCCGGGCATACATTTGGAATTTGATCATTCAGCATCTCAGGGTGGGTGGGGAACTTGAACAGATTCTGTTCTAAATGGCGACGAATTTGTCAGATTTAGGTCAGAAAATTGTCTTTGTTTTGGAGTGGCTGGAAGAAAATGGCTAAAACAAGTGTTTGACTAAGATAATAAACTTTACTAGTGTTCATTGTCGATGACTTTACTAGTGAAATGTTCATTGTCGATGTCTATACTCAATAAAAAATGTTTTGCCGCGATAGCGGCGATCTCTGATCAGTCTAATTTTTATGTTTATGTTCACAGATTTTGCATTAAATTAATATTTGTTTCAATATGTCGAATAGAATCGTTGAGGGTGGGTTGATCTCCAATTTTTCCAAAACATGGCGGTATATTTGAACGGGAGAAAAGAACATCGGTGGGCAATTTGAACTTATAAAATAAAAAAATCCAAATGCCCGGGGGGATGTTGACATTTCGATTTGATTCGTGCATTAATCATACACATATCGAGCGAATTGAATGCAAGCGTCAACAATTATGGACAATTAAAGCTTTTTCTGATGGTTGTAACAATAGATTTCACAAAGGAGGACCACTATACTTTTTCTGACCAAATTATTGGGTTAATAAGGATATTATATTTACTGTTTATATATTTAATGAATAAAATGGATACAACGTGTTCCGCAATTGAAAATGTCATACTATGCAGTTTATGTTTGGCTAAATACAAATATGTACCTTGAGAAACAATAGTTCTGTCGATTACTGTTCTTCAAATAAATACCAGGACTACTCAGTGATAAATCTTATGATTACTGATCAAGAAACAAGGACTATTTCGTATTACCTTATATATAATATGCGAATGCTTGCCGAGACGAGGCGCTTGAGACAGTGAGCACTTAAACATGCACGCTTCTATATAGATTTATATTTTCAATAGTTAAAGACTGTTTCTAACCCCAGTGCCCAGACAGCGCACGCCGTGTATTTATAGCCTCTGTACGTTCAGTTCCGTTCCCCTTTTGCTTTGATTGACTTATTATTAACATCTGTAAGTAATATATCATACACGAGAAGGCGTTTATTATCTGATTTGAAAAAAGGTGTTTGGAAATCAGATAAACGCATTTCGAGTGTATGATATAGCATCTCAAATAAATCAGTATATTTTTAAGAGAAAATCCAGGTGAAAATTTTATGCTAATTAAGATCACATATCCAAACAACGTCTCGGTTATGATTTTCCTTTGTGTTTTGCTGATGAATTATTAATGAGTTCGAGATATATATTTAAAGGACATTGGCAACAAAAATTAAGTTTGTTTTATTTGAAAGAACTCTTAAAATAATGAAGAATATTAATTTATAGTTCTTTCATATTTTACTTAGTTCTTGAGATATTTAGACTTATGTGATATTCAAATGAGATGATCTATGACGTCATAAGATGGTAAATACATTTTAACATATTGAAAATCGT